>VDFB02168118.1:155909882-155941803 GCA_007258455.2 Sequoia sempervirens
TGGATGTCGATTGACTCGCCTAAACCAACATAAATATTTCAAACATATTTGTGATTCAATTATAAATTTAAAACTCAAGTTAAATTTATGATTTCATATATAATTTTAAAAATTGAAATCAAAATACCCCATATGGGTTGCCGAGTACGACTGGTGTCGATGTATGTACTCATGGAATAGATGATTGCCCCATCGTTAGTGTCATCTATACACCAAACAATTTGATTGTTAAAATGTATTGCCAAATTTTCTTTGATATATACATCCATAAAAAATTCTTATAAAATGAATGTACATCTAGATGCATATTTATACCTATGTGGCAGTGTCCTCAGGGTGATGGTCTGCTGTAAGAAACTCTACAAATGAACTGATGTGACTAGATGAACCAACAAAATCTCCCTATCCACCTGAACTAGGTTTGGCCTGATCAGGTCCATAACATACTTGATGACAACTAGTACATATATGGGGGATGGGCCTCGACACTCTTGGAGTGGTACTCGGACCAGCTCCATAAAAAACTCCTCCATCATCATCGTCTCTATGCTCCCCACCCACTATCACAGAAGCATGTTGATCAAGGTCTCTTGCGAGTGTACTAAGGGAACCTAATGTTGAGACTAGAGCTCGATGATGTACAGGTGCAAGAATGGGAGGACTAGGAACAATAAGGGGTTGCACATGCATGGGGCATTGGGGATCAACCCTTTCCCCTAACGTCTGTTGTGGCATGCCACCACCAACACCTTGAAATGATCTAAAATCAAAATAATTGGGATTTTGCCCCAAAACAAACTCTACATACAATTTTCTCAAAAAATACAATGGGCACTCCCAATTAGCATGTGGGGGACTATCAAAAACCATATACCATCAATCCCAAAAATGTGCACTCATCTGTGGATGTATGCACCACCTCATGGATATTCTATATTTGTTGAGTGGAATGGGTTTCCGAGTAACGAGGTCAAGAAAGTATGGGGCTAGATGGGCTTTCATTATTTTAAGGTCTAATATTTGTTTGTAAGAGAGACCGTTAGAATAAAGTTATCTCATTTGTTCTCTCTCATCGATTCCTATCAAGATCAGAATCGATCATCCTGATGGCATTAACAATGTTTTGCATCGCAAATACAAAATGTCTCACATGTGGTGGAATCAATGCTTGACTCTACATAACATTGATTTGATTTTGTAAGGATGCAACTTGATCATTTATATGTGCTCTCAAGAGAGCCTCATCAGATACGATAGGTGCTAGATGTGGCATATTAGGTGGAGGGGGAGGTGGAGGTGGAGGTGGAGGTGGAGGTGGAGGTGGAGGTGGAGGGGGAGGGGGAGGTGGATGTGGCGATGGATGAGGTGGTGGATTGATGATATCATCAATGTTAAAATCATCCATGAAATGAGATATAAATGTGCACCTGCATTAAATCATACAAAATAGGATGTGCATACATATATTAAGATCATATATTTAATTGAAATAGGATGAGCAACATATATATTAAGATCATATATTTAATTGAAATGCACATATATATACATTGATTGAACTTGAGCATGTCCATACACAATTTAAAATTTAACATGTACATACATTTAAAATAAAAAATATGATGCATAATTTGCATGCGTACAGATCATTAAACTAAACTATGTACATACATACAAATTTCAAAATTTAAGAAAGTTTATATATGCAATGTTTTAATACATGCACATACATACTAAACAATAAACTTGAAACATTCACAAAATCTCATTTTATGTCTAACACACACACACACACACATATATATATATTACAAATTTTCAGCAAGAGAAATCATGATCTAGTAGATAGTCATAAAATATATACTATATACTATATTATTCATTATAAGTTCATAAATTCCACCAAATTCATAAATCCATGTCACTAAAAATATCCATCTAGAACCAAAATCATAAATTCATGTCACTAAAAATATCCATCCAACCAAATTTATAAATTCATCACACAAAATATCCATCATTCACCAAATTCATAAATTCATAACTATTTAAGATCATTGTCTTAATTTAGAAACTATTTTGGCTCTCTATTGCATCTCTTCATTTCTTTGTGTTTTCCTTTTCATAATCGAAAGTTCTCCTCTCCTCTAGCCATTGTCGATGCTCATCTAATATCCCATCCATAGCCCTGACAACATCAACAAGGGTTTGCATCCTAGATGCAAACATCCTCACAGGAGGTGCGACACATTCTTCATTTTGAATAATGTTGATTTGATCTTGGATGGTTCTAACATTGGCATTGATTTGTGCTTTCAAACAAGCATGTTCATTGATTTCAGGTGGTGGAGGAGGGGGTTACAAGTGGAGTGGGTGGAGGTGGAGGTGAAGGAAGGTGGTGGAGATGGATGGCGTGGAGGTGGATTGTGAATATTATTGAATGGATCCATGTGATCTTTAAGATATGAGTGAACCTGCATTAGATTTGTAATTTCAAGATGTAAGATACATGTTTAGGAAATACCTTTAAACCATTCAATATAAATTTCTTTAAATAATTGAATAGAAATGATAAAATATGTAAGCCTCATTTATGTCTAAGGAACATGTTACTTTAATGAAAATACAATTAAATTTTAATATTATATAATCTTGCATGATATTATTATGGTTAAATTTGGTTGCCTTGGGCAACTTTGATCACCAAATTTTAAGAAATTCTTTGATCCCCTTAAGAAATGTCATATTGGGACCCCTTAAGAAATCAAATTATGATTTAGGGTGACATGATGGCTTAAGGGGATCTACATCTAGTGAGGTCCTAGGAGAAAATAACATGGCTCAAGTGAATAAAATTTGGTGAAGTTGCCCAAGGTAACCAAATTTCATTAAGATCCTTTAAAGAAAAAATGATGGCTTTAGGGTTTAGGGTTTAGACTTTAGAGTTTAGGGTTTAGGGTAATAGGATAGCTTAAGGGAATATACATGTAGTAAGATCCTAGGACAAAATTACATGGCATAAGGGAATGAAATTTGGTGGAGTTGCCTAAGGCAACCAAATTTCATTAAGATCCTAAGAAAAAATGATGGCTTTAGGGTTTAGGGTTTAGATGTCTTAAGGGGATCTAGATGTCTAGTGAGGTCCAATTTAGTCATACTGTGACCTGATTGGTTCCATCTAGCTTTGAGTCAACCCCTCTAATAAAAAAAAGTATCATGTTAAAAATGAATGAATCTATACATATCACAAAAATAACATACATCTATCAAAACAAGTAAAAATTTCCTCCTACATTAGAGGATATCAAAATAAATATGAAATATTTTAGTAATTATACTTGTAATCACTTATTGATAAGTTATATCATACATAATTTTAATCACATAATAAAGGAATAAATATACATATGTAGAAGATACAAAAAATAAAAAGAGGCCACTCACATGGATCTTGATCCTTCTAGGAAGTGCCTAGATTGGTGTATTTTGTGTAGGACTCTATGTAGGTGTTGGGACCTTCACCTCTCTTCTTGTATACTTCCAACAATCTCACTCACTCCCTCTATAGAATTATTTTCTTTGTTATTATCTAGTTCTTTTAATCTTGTAAATTAACCTCTTATTTATAGGAGCATAATATGAATCCTCCTCCTCTCTCTATTGTAATAATAGCCTAGTTCCTCCAACCTATCATCATGTACCTCCTCCCCTTCCCATGTAATAGGTGTACCTTAGGTGTTAAATGGTTCCATCTTGGTCTCCTTATTGATGCATTTCTATCCTTCCACATAAATCTATATAGTATCAATATATAGGTAATTTTATATGGTTATTGAATCTCTCTTAAAATTGCTAAAGAATCCATTATGCTTGAGGATGGGTGGATTATTATCTAGGATCACATCTTAAAAATCCTATAGAGGTCATGGTATGTGTTTCTTAATACATATATTCCCATACAAACCTCTTTCCATGTATTATCAACTCTCCTATATAATTGATGTAGGAGCATCCAGTGGTGTGAGGGAAATCTTGCATCACCCAAAAATATGCTTTCCATTTATGTTCCTTTTGTTTTTTTTTGTAGATGTTTTTGCATTTCTGGATACCCTTTTCGTTGAATAAGAGTTCCCAACTTCCGGAACTACTTTTCTGCTTTTTCTTCTCAACTGCTATTTTTAGCAGGTGTGAATTTGAAGGTGTGGGAAGACAAAAAATTATGGGAAGGTTGAGCATGGAAAAATAAGCACTTTGGCAAAAGAATCAAGTCAAGATCATTCATGGTTTGAAAGTTTTTGAAAGATGGGAAAAATAGGTTTTGAATGGACCCGAAACCATGTACAATAGGTTTTGAATGGACCTAAAACCATCAGGACTTACGGGGGTCCCAGACCCACACCAAGAGGAACAAGCTACTCAAAGGATAAACTAAAACACAACCAGCAACAAACCAGTGACGTAGAAAGACAACAACCAGCCAAAAGCCAGTAGGTTGCCAAGAAGAGCATCAAGAAATCACTTGAATCTTGACTTCGTTGGTTTTGATGGGCCCTACAACCCACTACACTCCATTGTTATAGACAAGACTATCATCCCATAACACAAGGTTTTGACAGGGACCTTAAACCCAATACAACTTTTCACAGTACAAATCATGATCAAAACTCCACCAGCAAAAGTAGTAGAGTCCAACAAAGCACCCCTTCCAAATTTATAGGAAAGGTAAACACAAAAGCACAAAGCTCCAATAGTATCCTTCAAAAGTTGTTTGTTCTTTCCACCTCTATAGAAAAGAAAACCCAACTTCTCGTAGTTGCAACTGTCAATAATCATGGGGTTGAAAGTCTCAAAGATCTGCTTCCAAATCAATATCTCCACCTCCATAGAAGATAAAGAAAAGAGCGCAGCATGTAGGTTCCCATCAAAACCCAAACCACCATAAAAGAGGGCTTCAATAGCCCCCCAACAGCTTTTCCAAGCACAACAAGCCGCATCCCACTCCACCTCAATAGGAGAACAATCACTTCCAGCCACATCCATCTCCCCCTTAATAGAAGATAGGACCACCTCCATAGGAAAGACCAGAATAACCCAAGGATGCACTGAAAGCGGCTTGAAAAGCAAAGCCGTGGAGCCAAGAAGGTGAGGGACAGAAAAACCCCCACTACAACAAAATACAGAGGTCAAAAGAAATAAATATAGACACACAAACCCCATCCTAAAAAGGAAAGCACCCCAAAGAGGCTCCGAAGGACTCCATGACAGAAGCACCTCTCCCAATAAAACAAACAGCGCTTCAGGGAACAAGGAGAGACAAGAAACAAAGAAACCAACATTTTCCTGCCAAAGGAACAGAGCTGAAGCTGAAGAAAACAAAGCAACCCTCAGATAAACAAACAAAGAGCTCTCCCAGTCAGGGTTGAAATAGCCACCAGATATCCCAACAGAAAAGACACAAGCAACGAAACCCCCAAGCAGTAAAATGAAACCAGATGAGAACAGGGGCCAAGAAGGGGCTGAGAAACTACCAGAAATCTGTGAAACAGACTAAGAACAAACAAAGGCAATAGAATCCCTAAAATACACAGTTATGAAGCTCACCCAATCAAGGCAATGCCATCTGCCACACAGTCCTACAGAAAAATAGGAAGCCTCCAAACACCCAGGCAAAAAAAGAAAACCATAATAAGGTAGGGGCCCAAGATAAGAAAAAAAGCCAACCCATCCTGAAACTGCCTTCACAAGCAAAGGAGGAAGGTCCACCCACCAAAGGGGAGAAAGAGGCCACCCCTCAGAAGAAGGAACACGACCCTCCACAAGAATACTGTCGCTAGGCACAAATCTAACCTCAACCAAAGACCAGGCCCCCCACGGATGCACAACCAACCCCAGGAAGAAAGAAGGGCATCTGCAGACAGCCAAATCCTCCTGCCAGCCACCAACAAACCCTGATACCAGTCCACCACAAACAGGGCATACCCCAAAACCATGAGTCCACCTGCCGCTATCATCTTCTTCATCCGATTCTTCATCTCCCGCTTGCGTAGAAATTGAAATGCCTCCCCCGCGTACTATCTCACTCGAGCGCTCCATCTAAAGAGGAAATTTTGAAGTAATATGCATATTCATGGTTTGAAAGTTATTCAAGTTTCAGTTTTTTCTTTTTGCCCTGAAAAACCCTCTGAGTCCAGTTTGAGGCACTAAACGGTCCCGTATGGGCCCATAAATCATTGAAACTAGCGGAGAGGGTACTAAACGAGTTATTCACTCTGGTACCTTTCCAAAGGTTCAAACGGTTCAGAAAATGGAGTCCTGAATCAAAAGTTGTGGCTTTCGAAAGTTGGCCGATTTTTTAAAAATTGCCAATTTTTGAATTAGGACTCAATTTTTGAATTTCAATTTGTAATTTTTGGTGCCAAACCACCAAAACTCATAACTTGAATGTTGCTTTTGGCTCCAAACTGAAAAGGGGTTATTTATGGGCTAGTTTCTAATTTTTGGGGAGCTTTTTTTTTGGGGGAAAAGAGTTCACATGCTGCGAAAGCAGAACTTCAGGAATTTCTGTAATTTGCATGTATTGTAGAGCTCGATGATTTGAGATCCTCTCCATGTAAGAATTCCATATTTCTAAATAAAATATTTTTCTCTATTTTATGTGTGTTATTCTGTGTCTCAAGTTTTCTCCCTCGTCAGGTGGTATCAAAGCGGGTTTTCTTGAGCGTGTGGACAGATTGCCGATCGTGAGGCAGTTCACACCAGGACTATGGTTGTGGGTTCAAGATATTCAAGATGCCTCGAAGAGTGATTCCTAGTAGGTGTGGTGGTGCTAGAAGTAGTAGAAATGTTGGTGGAAGAGATCCATTGGTAGGTGAGGGTTTCAGATCCCTCCAGAGACAAGTTGATGCATTACAAGAACATATGAGAAGAGGGTTGAACCTAGGAAGGAGAGGAGAAAGCGAGGATGAAGAAGAGGTGGAAGATTCAGACGTATAAGAGGAAGAAGCGATTGATCAAGATTAGATGCGGTTGATAAGGGCCATTTCAAAGATCGAAAAAAGACCCAAAATAGAAGTTCCCAGTTATTACGGAAGTCTGAAACCAGAAGAGTTGATTGACTAGATCAACGAGTTAGAAGAGTATTTTGAGTATGAAGAAGTAGAGGACCTAGATCAGGTTAAGTTTGGAAAAACGAAGCAGAAGGGCCATGCCAATATTTGGTGGAAAGAGGTCCAGTTGGAGAGAAATCGAAGAGGAAAAGGAAAGATTAGCAGTTGGGATCACATGGTGGAGAAACTAAAGGAGCAGTTCATACCAGTGGACTACGAGTTAGATCTACTGAAGAAATTGCAAGGGTTGAAGCAAGGAAGTAGATCTGTGAA
Organism: Sequoia sempervirens; assembly: GCA_007258455.2. Taxonomy (NCBI): domain Eukaryota; kingdom Viridiplantae; phylum Streptophyta; class Pinopsida; order Cupressales; family Cupressaceae; genus Sequoia; species Sequoia sempervirens. Next base: position 155,917,262 of record VDFB02168118.1, read on the forward strand.
AGAATACATAGAATATTTTCATAAGATGATCATTAGAACAGGCCATGTAGAGGCCAACAAGGAGAAGGTAACCTATTATCTTAATGGGTTACGACCAAGCATTTGAGAGGAGCTAAGCTTGGTTAGAATGACCAGCATTGAGGATGCATACCGGTTTTCTCTGAAAGTTGAGGAGAAGCTGAACAAAAGATTTGACAACAAGCAAAAAGGAGGAGGAGGTCAAAGCGAAAGGGGTAGTGGAAGATCTTCTGGAAGCCGAAATGTGGATGAATGGAAAAATGAAGATGTGGGTACTAGTCGAAGCCAGAAGAAGGATAACTTCTACTGCCCTCATGATCAAAACAATGGTGATAAAAGAGGTAGAGGACGAGGAAGATCTGGGCCAGGACCCAGAAGAGGTGGTTTCAAAGGAACTTGTTTCCATTGTGGTGAAGAAGGGCATCGAGCCAATGAATGTCCACAACACCAAGAAAGGACAAACAGAAGGTCGGAAGGTCATGGAAGGGTTGCACATGCAGATGAGGAGGCTCAATTTGAGCATTCAGATGATGCTGAAAGGGGAGAAGCCCTAGTGGTTAGAAGAGCCTTGGTGACTGAAGAGAAGGAACTAGAACAAAGGATGAATCTATTTCGCATAAGGTGCAAGTGTGAAGACAAATGTTGTGATGTCATTATTGACACTGGGAGCACTAATAATATGTTGTCAGAAGAGATGGTTACGAAGTTGAAGTTGAAAAGGGAAAGACATCCACATCTATATCGGATTGCCTAGTTGTAGAAAGACCACAAAGTTTTGGTCAATGAGCAATGCTTGGTGAAGTTCAAGATTGGAAGCTATCATGATGAGGTACTATGTGATATCATCCCCATGGATGCATGTCACATGTTGTTGGGGAGGCCATGGTAGTTCGATAGGCGAGTTGTACATGATGGCTACCTAAACACTTATTCCCTGATGAAGGATGGAGTCTGCCATAAGTTGAAACCCCTAAAGAAGGATGAATAAAAAGTATGCAGTAGTGCTAGAATTTGTTTTGTTGATGGAAGGAAATTTTTAGAAGGCATGAAGGATGAGCATATGTGTTATGCATTGATTCCTAGAATGGATAAGGAAGATAGTGATAAGGTGCTAGTAGAAGTTTATGGACTATTGGATGAGTTTCAGGAGATTATTTCTGATAATGTACCTGAGGGTTTACCATCAATGAGGAAGATCAATCATCAGATTGACTTGATCCCTAGAGCTAGTTTTCCAAATAAGGCAGCTCACAGAATGACTCCTGCAAAAAATGAGGAGTTGAACAGACAAGTTCAAGAGTTGTTGAGAAAGGGTTTGATTCGAGAGAGTCTAAGCCCATGTACAGTACCTGCAGTACTAGCACCAAAGAAGGATGGGGAGTGGAGGATGTGTACAGACTCTTGGGCCATAAATAAGATAACAATCAAGTACAAATTTCCCCTGCCAAGGATGGATGAATTGATGGACTATTTGAGTGGAGCAAAATACTTCACAAAAATTGATCTGAAGAGTGGATATCACCAGATCCAGATTCGTGAGGGAGATGAATGGAAGACTGCCTTCAAAACCAAAGAGGGCACGTAGGAGTGGTTAGTCATGCCTTTTGGGCTAACCAATGCACCAAGCACATTCATGGGGCTCATGAATGAGGTACTAAAAGAGTTTCTAGGAAGTTTTTTCATTGTGTATTTAGATGATATTCTAATTTTCAGTAAGAACTTGGATGAGAATTTAATGCATATTCTTAGGGGTTTTGAGAAGTTGAGAGAGGAGAAACTGTTGATAAATTTGAAAAAGTGTAGTTTTGTTAAAAAGGAGTTAGTGTAATTGGGGTTTATTGTCTCAGTAGAGGGTCTGAAGATGGACCCAAAGAAGGTGAAAGCTATTCTAGAATGGCCTATGCCAAGAACTGCTACTAAGGTGAGATCTTTCCATGGTTGGGCTAGTTTTTATAAAAAGTTCATTAGAAAATTCAGTAGTATTTGTGCACCCCATACTAAAACAATGAGAGGGGATAGAAAAGAGTTCAAGTGGAGCACTGGAGCAGTGAAGAGTTTTGATCTGTTGAAGCAGAAGGTAACAAAGCAACCAGTTTTAGCCCTCCTAGATTTCAATAAGGTGTTTCAAGTGGATTGTGATGCTAGTGGTTGTGCCATTGGAGCAGTGTTGAGCCAAGAAGGTAAGCCCATTGCCTATTTTAGTGAAAAGTTAAATGATGCAAAGAGAAAGTAATCTGTAGATGATTAGGAATTTTATGCAATAGTTCAAGCATTAAAGAAATGGAGACATTATCTGTTACTGAAGGAATTTTTCTTGTTTAGTGATCATCAAGCATTACAGTATCTGAATAGTCAAGGAAAATTAAATTAGAGGCATATGAAATGGGTAAATTTTTTGTAGAGTTATACCTTTGTTTTAAAGCATAGGAGTGGGAAGTCGAATAGCGTTGCAGATGCCTTAAGTAGGAGGCAAACATTGTTGAAAAAGATGCAGATTGAAGTGGTTGGGTTCAATGAACTCAAGACATTGTACCCTGAAGATCCTGATTTTTGTAGAGGCTTGGAAAGCTTACAAGGAGCCTGTTATGGTTGACAGGACAGAGTGGTTGGATTTCATAATCTAGGATGGCATGTTGTTTAAGGGAACCCAATTGTTTATTCTAAAGAGTTCCATGAGGGAGAACTTGATAAAGGAGAAGCACAGTGGAGGAATGGCAAGACATTTTGGTCGGGATAAGACCATTGCCATTATCAGTGAGCATTATTATTGGCCTCATTTATCACAAGATGTGAAGAAGTTTGTGCAAAGTTGCAGGGTATGTCAAATGGCTAAAGGAGTGAGCCAGAATACTGGGTTGTATAAGCCCTTACTTGTACCAGAGAGGTCATGGGATGATATAAGTATGGACTTTGTTCTTGGTTTTCCAAGGACACAGAGAGGGAATGATTCGGTATTTGTGGTAGTTGATAGGTTTTCGAAGATGGCACATTTCATCTCATGCTAGAAGACCCATGATGCAGTCCACATTGCTGACTTGTTCTTCAGAGAGGTGGTGAGGCTACATGGTCTTCCAAAGTGTATAGTCTTAGATCGTGACACAAAATTTGTTGGGTACTTTTGGAGGACCTTGTAGAAGAAGTTGAAAATAGAGTTGAAGTTCAGTTTTGCACACCATCCACAAACTGATGGGAAGACTAAGGTTGTGAAGAGAAGTCTGGGTAACCTACTGAGATGCTTGGTAGGAGATAAACCTAGGGGATGGGACTTGAAATTACCCCAGGCATAATTTTCTTACAACAATTCTGTCAACAGAAGCACTGGTAAATCATCATTCCAGATTGTGTATGGAGGTAGTCCCAAGACCGCTCCAGAATTGAGGAAGATGGACCAAGAGAAGAAAAGTGCAGAAGCCAAAGACTTTGCTGAGCACATCAAGAATATACATGAGAAGGTAAGAGAACATATTAACAAGATGAATATGTAGTATAAGGCTAAGGCAGATCAAAAGAGGAGGTATAAGGAGTTTCAGATTGGTGATGAAGTGATGGTCCCTTTGAGGAAAGAAAGGTTTCCAGTGGGAACCTATAACAAATTGAAGATGAAGTTCGGTCCCTGTAAAATTTTGAAGAGGCTTGATTTAGGGAATGCATATGAGGTAGAGTTCCCAGATGGAATCAACATTTCCCCTATGTTCAATATTTTAGATTTGACAAAGTATCATGAAGGTGGTGGAGAGGAAGTACCAACAATGGAACAGTGTGGCATTCCAGCACCTACTTCAGAGAAGTAGAAGATTGATGAAATCCTAGATAGCTATGTGGGAAGGAGTACCAAAAACAGGCAGTATGAAGAATACTAGGTGAAGTGGAGAGGAAGACCTGTGGAAGATTCATCTTGACTGTCTAAGGCAGAGGTTGACCGTTTGGTTTTTTCTCAACCATCTGAGATGTGATGGGGTTACTTCTCAAATTACCCTAGGTGTCTGATGCAAGAGCATCTAGTGATGTGACAACAGTCTTGCATCACCCAAAAATGTTGTTTTCATTTATGTTCCTTTTGTTTGCTTTTTGTAGATGTTTTTGCATTTCTAGATACCCTTTTCATTGAATAAGAGTTCCCAAATTTTAGAACTGCTTTTCTGCTCAAATGCTATTTTTAGCAGGTGTGAATTTGAAGGTGTGGGAAGACAAAAATTTATGGGAAGGTTGACGACAGAAAAATAAGCACTTTTGCAAAAGAATCAGGTCAAGATCATTCACGATTTGAAAGTTATTCAGTTTCAGTTTCTGCTTTTTGCCCTGAAAAACTTTCTGAGTCTAGTTTGATGCACTAAATGGTCTCGTAAAGGAATAGAAGTTTTTGGAATAGGTGGAGCGTGCTTTTAGTGTGTTCATCACTCCTAGACCTTTCCATCGGTTCAAACGGTTCAAAAAATGGAGTCCCATATCAAAAGTTATGGCTTCCGGAAGTTGGCCAATTTTTGGAAAATTGCCAATTTTTGAATTAGGACTCAATTTTTGAATTTCAATTTGTAATTTTTGGCACCAAACCACCAAAACTCATAACTCAAATGCTGTTTTTGGCTCCAAACCGAAAAGGGGTTATTGATGGGCTAGTTTCTAATTTTTGGGGAGCTTTTTTTAGGGGAAAAGAATTTGCATGTTGCGAAAGGGGAATTTCTGTAATTTTTGTAATTTGCATGTATTGCAAAGCTCAAGGATTTGAGATCCTATGCATGTAAGAATTCCATATTTCTAATAAAATATTTTTCTCATTTTGTGTGTGTTATTTTGTGTCTCAGGTTTGCTCCCTCATCAATAATAGACACCTTACTAGATTTAAATTTCATATGATATATACCCAAGTGTTTCCAATTGGAATTGTTATAATTATACTTTTATAGTATTCTAGATATTCATAATAGTTTTCATAAATCTAGCAAATAGACCCATTCTTGACATTGAACCTACATAATTTTAGGTATGTCCAATGAAAGAAACTTTAACCATAACACTCTCACTCGCGCTCTCCTATCTTGTGGATAAAATAGAATAAAGTTTTCTTCCAATGATTTAGATCCCTAATGATCATGTCTAAGTGTCATAAGGAGTGATCATCCACTCTTCATAAACTTGTAGAAACCAAAAGGTTTTATATTATGTGTTCAAATAAGTGAAAACATTACAAAAAACTCTACTGAATGGTGACAACAAAGGGTTTTTTAAGGCAACCAAATTTTATTTTAAGGTCCTAAGACAAAATTCAAATGCTTTAGTGTTGAGGGTTTAGATTTTACAGTTCAGGGTCTAGGGTTTAGAAAACTTAGGGTGAAGTTTGGGTGGCCTTTGGAATAATTTAGACTTGCAAGTTAGTGCCAATTGGAATCGATTGTACGTGCTTGGATTATGAATTTGCTAACTAAATTTGCAAACAAACATTGATAAACTTTATGAATTTTAACTATTCTTTAACATATTGTTTTCTATTCTAATTATAATTTAACATTGAAACTAAAGTTTAACATATCATTTTTTCCATACAATGCAAATAAAATTTAAAACATTTAAGCAATGCAAATGAATTATTTTGAGCTCGAAATTACCTAGTTTTCAAAATCAAAATGATTTGTTCGATTTCAATTTAGGGTTTTAACAATTTTTTTTGTTCCAATTCAATTTAGGGTTTCAATTTCTAAGCAATTAGGGTTTTTAATGCAATTTTTTCATTTCAGTTCAAACTAGGGTTGTCAAATTCAATTTTTTTTGTTTGATTTGAATTCAGGGTTTCAAAAAGATTGATTAGGGTTTCTAAATGCAATTTTTTTATTTCATTTCAATTTCTAGGCTTTTGAAATGCAAATTTTTTTGATTCGTTTCAATTAGGGTTTTCAAATTCATTTTTTTTGGTTTAATCAAACAATTTAGGTTTGAAAAGTTAAATTTTGTTTGTAAAACACAATTCAAGGTTCATTTTTTTATTTCTATTAAAAAATATTTAGGTTTCATTGCATTTTTTCAACTATTTTTACAATTACTCATTTCTACTATAATAGGAAAAAAATGCTCAAAACGTGAAATAAATTAAAAAAAATGCTAAATTCACTTATTTTCTTCACAATTTCAATAAGAAATGGAAAAATGCAAAAAAAAGGGGCGTGGGTGGGTACTTGGAGCTATTTGTGGGGGTCGTTGTCCTTGCACTTGGGATCTCGTCCACTGCAAAATGAACTCTGTTCATTTTTTAAAAAATAAATAGCATTATAAAACGGGATCTCGATTTCTACAAAACGGGATCCCAATTTTTATAAATCAGGATCCCGTTTCGTAGTAATCGAGATCCCGTTCCTTGTTCGTCGGTTTGAGATCCTTTAGGAAACAAGATCTTGATTTTTAAAAAGTGGGATCCTGTTTTGTATTTGGGCTTGGGATCCTGAACCTAAATGGGATCCCGATTTTAATAATAAAATCAAGATCTTGTTTATTAAAATCGGGATCCCATTTTGCAAAGCCAATTTCAATTTTTTGGCTAAGGTAAAAACTTCCACGTTTTGTGGACTCAACTTTGTGCACTTACCCCTAGGTAACACTTGAGATAAATCAACCTCCAATGTCCACCAAGATCCTAGCAAAAGAGGTGTAGGTAAAGTTCTTGGAAGTAATATCCACTTTCAAGAACCAACCTAGAGCATTACCAATGCCCTCAAAAGAAGAAAGGCATGAAAACTATAAGGGGAGATACAACAATCTTACCCATACAAGCATAACATTAAGGGGATCTTTCAAAGGGTTAAAATAATGAACCCAAGGCCTCGTGGAAAGGGGATGAGAATCCCAATCCCACACACCATGATCCAAGATAGTCTGTCTATCTCGAGTAGAATTAAAGAAAACAATAAAGAAACCTCTAACAAAAGGGTAAATTTCTATCTTACCCTCTACCAAAGGTTTCCACTACTTCAAAATCCAAAGATGCAAATCTAAAAGAGAAGGCCAAAAATGAAGAAAATCTATAGATAAGACCCAGTAGAGAAAAATACTCAATGTGATCTGAGACCTCTTAACTAAGAGAATTCAATTTGAGCAACACAAGATCAGAGAAGAGGTTGTCCCTCTCCAACAACACTAGACCACACAACCTCAACAAAAGAGCTAGAAGCTTAAGCATAACTAGAACCCGCAAAAGGGGAGCCCTTCAAAGCACCCACAATAGTAGCGTCTACAGCCTGCAAAGCACCACCCACTGAAGGTCCACCACTAGGTTGCACCCAAGGGACACATGTGGATGAATAGAACTAAGCTTCATGCGTACTGAGGAGCCAAAGAGGTGGGACGAGGGAGGATTCAAAAAAGTAGGAGACCCGTTTGAACTAAAGTGGTGAGCCATCGAGTGAGAAAATTTCATGGAGTTATCACATATAAATGTTAACACTTGTATGTTTGACATTTTAGATACCAAGTCATGTTACATAGGAACTCATTATTGTGTTCATATAAATCCTTGATTATATTACATGTAAACAACAAGAAAATATCTATTACCCCACCATATTGCTACTCATTATATTTTCCATAATAGAGTGGATTCTTTCCATATGGCCATATCAAATGTACCATATCATATTTTAGCATCAAGTAGAGTATCAATGTATTGCATTCCATACATGTAAATTCTCTAACCTTTCTCTCTCTCTACTCATTTTCATAGACAATTAAATTAAATTTTAATTTGTGCATAATATAATTGTGTGGTAGAAGCTTGCACATCTTTTTCTATTTTGTAGGTTTCTATAGAGCATTTAGTAAGGAGCATACATGAATAATTCAAGGATGGCCTATTATTTTATATAAATTCTATATCATTTTATAGGTGTCTAAATTTCATTTTCATTTGTAATGAGAAAGAACTCATATACTTTAAAATACAAACTCAATATAGACTGACATGTACTTCAACAAATAAACAAAATGTAATGGTAAAATTAACAATACTCCTGCTTATTCCCATATAGTTTTGTGCCCATCTTGGTGAATATATTTAATAGTCACATATTGACCAAGGGCGCAATAGTGTGTTAATTTTATCTTATTCCTTGATCCCTATCCATAGTAATTTTCTTCAACTTACACTCATTCACAAACATTCACTATATATCCATACTTTAGTATCTCCATTCACACTTACCTTAATGCATTCATTGTTTGCCTCAAAATTTACCATTCTACTACCTAGGATTTTTTTTTGTTTCTTGGGATTGATCTTGTGATGCATGGGAATTGAATTTAAATTTAAATATATCTTTTCTATCCCTTTTCTCTAGCTATTTCTAGTGGACTTGGTATATGTTTTGTGATAATATTGTTATCTCTTGGTATTTGAGGATATTCAATGTGTCATTAATTGATGTGCAAAATAAGGAATAAATAGCAACATAGGGAGAAATCTTTATAGAACATGTCAATATTTAAAGGGACAAAGAATCAAATCTATATCATTTACTTAACGACTACCTTAGATGTTTTTCATTTTATCACTAAATATTTTCATAGGGTTGTAGCATTAGTTGAACTAAGTATTTGAGCTTGGATAACTTGACCCTAACAATTTGATAGAGGTTTTCATATACATTGTAGTCCTTACAAGTGCATCAGATATAAGAGATCAAAGCAAGTAGGTTTCATAGTTTGTGTTTTACCAATTCAAATCTTTGATGATCAAGATTGAACTTATGATGCTTGGGATAGAGTCTTTGAATTTTTTATGCTTATTTAGATCCCAAGATCATTCACAATTTTCAAGACAAAGATAAATTAATTCTATGCATCATCAACATTATCTCCACATCATCATTCTAAAAAACAAAAAAATATAAACGTTTAAAATTTGTCAAATGGAACGAGAATTTGTTAGTAAAATCTAAACGACTTTGAGGGAAGAATTACCTAGAATCCTACTTTCAAGCTCAAATACTTCGTCAACTGGGAAATTTGCCACTTAAATAAAAACATTAAATCTCTTGTAGAGGAGGCAGGCACAATTTCTGTTAACAGCGGGTTGTTCAAATTTAACGGGCAGCCACACCTTCTGTTAATAGCGGGTCAATAAAATTTAATAGGCTCGGCACTTGTGGTGGTTGTTATCGTATTTGTTGTTGTTGGTGTGTATAAAAGGCTCCAAATGGATAGCTAATGCAGCTGCACAACAAAAACATTTGTTGGCTATTGTTTAATTCTGTTTAGCCATGGGAAAGATTGGAGGTAAATTATTGGGCACGGTCATATTATTATGGTTGATCATTCATGCGTCGACCCAGACACCATCAGCGGGAGGAGGCGGCGGCAACAACAAATCTGATCCTCTGGATATTGTCTTATTTCAGGTAAATAGAAGGTAACCTAAAGCTGAGCAATGCTAGATTGAATAATAATTCTAAAGTATGAGGCAAATGGAAGGGGTTCAATTGGGAGTCATGGAAGAGCGATTCATGGTACAACGTACTGAAAGGGGCTGCAAAGGAGATAGCAGGGGCCGGTATAACAGATGTCTGGTTTCCCCCACCTTCTCAGTCTGTAGCTCCACAAGGTGTGGAAGAAATGGTGTTATTTGTGTTCGGTTTAAGATATCCATGCTAATGTAAAATCTAATTAAGCCAACATTTGACTATACAGGTTATTTCCCTGGGAAGCTGTACGATCTGGACGAATCCAAGTATGGAACTTCCTCTGAGCTGCGGCAGGCGGTGCAGGCGTTTCACCAGAACGGAGTGCGGTGTGTGGGCGACATGGTGATCAATCACCGGACGGGCTCAAAGCAGGACGACAGAGGCAACTGGTGTATATTCGAAGGGGGAACAGATGACGACCGGCTGGATTGGGGGGCCTGGGCCATTCCCATCAACGACAAGCCTTACTCGTGCGGCTCGGGCAACACGGACACTGGAAACGACTACGAGGCTGCCCCTGACGTCGACCACACAAACCCGCGGCTGCAGCGCGAGTTGTCTGAGTGGATGAAGTGGCTCATGACCGACATTGTATTTGACGGGTGGAGGTTCGACTTCGCCCGCGAATACGCCGGGAATTTGCTGGCTCTGTACCTGCAAAACACCTCCCCTGCTTTCGCTGTGGGAGAGTTGTGGGACACACTTAATTTTGGAAACGGAGGGGAGAATGCTCGTCGGCAGAGTCTAGTCGATTGGGTTCACTCCACCGGCGATCACTCTGCTGCTTTCGACTTTACTACCAAAGGAATTCTGGAGCTTGCTGTGCAGAACAACGAGCTCTGGCGTATGAGGGACTCCAACGGCAAACCCTCCGGCATGATCGGCATCTTGCCCGAAAAGGCCGTCACTTTCATTGACAACCACGACACGGGCTCTACGCAGAACTTGAGGCCCTTTCCTCCTGATAAACTTATGCAAGGATACGCCTATATTCTCACTCACCCTGGAGTCCCCACCATCGTAATTTCTTGTCTTGTTAAGTTCTATTTTTATTTAACCGATTTGTGTTGTGATTGTGATTATAATTCTACTGGGTGACTGTCTACGTGCAGTTTTATGATCATTTCCAGAACACGAATTTGAAGGAGGGCATAAAAAAGCTGATTGAAATACGAAAGAGAAACAAAATCAAGGCGAACAGTGGTTGCACCATCATAACCGCGGAGTCCGACCTGTACATGGCCAACATTGAAGACAGAGTTATCATGAAAATCGGAGCAAGATATGATGTGGGGAACTTCCTACCGTCAAAAGATTTCTAGCTTGTCACATCGGGAAACGACTATGCTGTCTGGGAAAGGAAGGCTCAACTTCCGCAAGTATTAATGTCATTTGATTTATGAAAATTCCTCTAATTAATTAAATAAACCGATGAAGATAACTACTTTATATATCCGATCGATATTCTGTTATATTCTCTGCTGTTTTCGCTTAAATCGAGTTAAATATTTCGTGGCTAAAAAATTTTAAATCACATGTTGTACTTTCAGAAAGCGAGTAAAATATATTTCATTTATATCCACATTCGGACATCCTCCCACCAATTCCATCATATCTATAGTTTGCTGTTTTTGTCTGATCAAACACATTTCACATCGGAGAATCTTTATTCCGTGCTGCATCTGACTTGGAAGAGGTTTCGTGGAGTTTGTTCGCATTAACTCAAAAGAGTTTTCTATTTTGAGTGGGGATGGAATAAATGTAGAAAAGGGAGCGAAATCATCTCTTAAGAGTTAAATTGGAAGCAACAGATTGCCTTGTATAACAGTTCTAATGTTAGAATTTGCGGGATTCGTAATATAATGGAAGTTCTTAAAACATGAAACTCGTTTTAAAGGCAGGGGTGCAATATCATCTTTTTTTTAATTAAAAAAGTTATCAAATTCTTTATTAAAATAAAAATATTATAATTTTTTAAATAATTATATTATTTATAAAGAGAGATTGTAAGTGTAGTAATTTGTATTTGAGGTGTATTAATTTGTATTTAGAATTAAAAGAATTGTAAAAAATATAATGGTGTGGATGTGTTGATGAAAATTATTAAAAAGATCACAAATATTTAAGAAATAAACTAAAACTATTAAATTACTCTTAAATTTGTAGTTCATTTGTTTTCTAATTGACCAATATAGTTTTAAAGCTCAACTTTTAGATATCTATGTGAGGCTTCCTCATCTTTAGTTGACATTTTTGGTGGGGAAGAAATTTTAAAATCTTGAGAGACCCTTTGTTTATAATTTTAGAAGGTTGATTGTAATATTTTAATCTATGATATAATTACCCAATATTGAGCAAAGGGCACACATAATATGTAGAGAGTGCACTTAATTTCTCACCATCCTTAACTACACTTTAAATCATTTCTAGACATTATGTGAAAATTTTAAAGCAAATGGAAGACCTCCCAAAGAATACAATTCCACTATTCTTTAATTTGATACAAAATTTAGCATTCTTCTTTGATTTTATCGTAATATTTTCTTAAAAAAACATGTTTTGTATAAATGGTTTCTTTTTTCACTTTTCTCATTTATCTGATCTTTGTGATATTGTGTTGACAAGGAAATACAATGTAAGAGTATATGAGCAACTTCAACATGCCATCATTATCATGTCAGTTTGTGAGATTTTTTCACTTTGGAATTGATATGGTGATAAAGACAAAAAGTATTGTTTGTTTCAATTGACGTACTAATTGACACCTTTTGAAAATAGAGAAGATGTGTCATGTGGATGTGGTCTAGATTTTTTGAGTAGATGGCTAGTAAGGGGGAATAAAATAGAAGTAAATTAATATGTATGTTAAAGTATAAAGAAGTTCTTATATACTCATTTTAATTCAGATTTATCTCTTTGTCTAACAAAAAAACTATATCATTCACTACAATCATTTAAAACCACCGTTGACAATAGCCTCTTATAATTTTATAGGCCCAACATTTTATTATTTATATGTTTGAAGTTAGATGAGAAGACTGTCTCCAAGAATTTCTATAAAAGATTTCATTTCTTTTCATATTGAAATGGAGATTAGATTTTACTTTTGTCATATCTAAATTTATATAGATTTGAGTGACACTTTTAATAATTCTTAATTTCATTCAATTAGACAAAGAATATTTACAACGTTAAAATTTTAACACCTGTAAATTGAAAACCAACAATGCAATAATTTTTTGTATCTACTGAAATAAAAATTAAAAAGAACAACAATAATTCTTATTTTAATTCAAACAAATAAAAAGCTTTTAGAGAATTGAAATTTTAGTTCATATAATTTAAAAATCAACAATACAGTGAATCTTTGTGTTGATTGAAATGAAAATTAAAATATAACAATAATTTGTAGTATAATTCAAAAAAACAAAAAATATTTATAGAATTCAATTTTAACACATAAAAATAACAATAATTTCATTTACTATAACTGTTCACTACATAAATAAATAGAAAAATAGGTAAAAAATATTTTAAAAATATTAAATACAAACTATAACATTGTTACTTTAAAATTTAATAATTTACTAAATAAATGAATAAATTGCATCCAGCAGGTGGCTGAGTATTCCGCTTCAACGGAACCAATAAATAAAAGAGAGATCGAATAGAATGTCTTTTCACACTATCAAATTATGTTGACAACCAGTCCGTGACAACATAAATTGAAAAATCACCGGGCAGTGGGAACGAAACGAGTTTTATCGTGTAAAGTGTAACATTTTCTGCCGTGCACGACTAACTTTCGAATGGACGTACCCAGTCTTGAAAATATGTCCGAATACGTCTGAGCATATGTTTCTGTCTGTTTATTTTTCAGCCGTGACTCACGATGGCATCTTCGACACGGCTCGTTTTATTTTGCATACTTATCCGTTATTAAAAGAGGCATAGAGAATTAATTAATTAATAGTGGGTTAGAAAATTCAATCGGGTTGTTGTTATTCCAGAGAGTATAAAAGGTCCCCATTGTATGGCTGATGCAGCTTCACAACGAACATTTAGTGTAACAATCTGAATAATTTGTTAGTTATTGTTTATTTCCGCTGAGCCATGGACAATATTGGAGGAAAATTGTTCGGCACGATCCTATTATTAGGGTTGATCATTCATACCTGGGCCCAGATACCATCAGCGGGTGGAGGAGGCGGCAACAGCAAATCTGATCCTCTGGATATTGTCTTGTTTCAGGTAAATAGTAGGCAGCCTAAAGCTGAACAATGTTAGATTTAATACTAATTCTAAGTATGGAGCGAATGGCAGGGGTTCAATTGGGAGTCATCGAAGAGCGGTTCATGGTACAGCGTACTGAAAGGGGCTGCAAAAGAGATTGCAGAGGCCGGTATAACAGACGTCTGGTTTCCCCCACCTTCTCAGTCTGTATCTCCACAAGGTATGCAAGAAATAGTTCCCTAAGGGGTTTTCTTCTTTTAGCTATAATTACAATGGCAGTAAGGGAGTTGCAATGGAGTCAATGGGAAAAATATATATATGGTAAAAATTCATTTCAACAAATTGTATAGGAATAAACTATGAATAATTCTGAATCAGTCAGTTGAATCCATAGCTGTCTTTGCTTAAGATGAAACCACTTCTAATGTAAACACTAATTAAGCCAACATTTGACTGTACAGGTTATCTGCCTGGGAAGCTGTACGACCTGGACGAATCTAAGTATGGAACTTCCTCTCAGCTGCGGCAGGCGGTGCAGGCGTTCCACCAGAACGGAGTGCGGTGTGTGGGTGACATAGTGATAAATCACCGGACGGGTTCAAAGCAGGACGACAAAGGCAACTGGTGTATATTCGAAGGAGGAACAGATGACGACCGGCTCGACTGGGCCGCCTGGGCCATTCCCGTCAACGACAAGCCCTACTCTTGCGGCTCGGGCAAAGCGGACACCGGAAACGACTACGAGGCTGCCCCTGACGTCGACCACACAAACCCGCGGGTGCAGCGCGAGTTGTCTGAGTGGATGAAATGGCTCATGACAGACATTGGCTTTGACGGGTGGAGGTTCGACTTCGCCAGGGGATACGCCGGGAACTTGCTTGCTCTGTACTTGCAAAACACCTCCCCTGCTTTCGCTGTGGGAGAGGTGTGGGAGACACTTAATTTTGGAAACGGAGGAGAGGATGCTCATCGGCAGAGACTGGTCGATTGGGTTCACTCCACCGGCGATCGCTCTGCTGCTTTCGACTTTACTACCAAAGGAATCCTGCAGCTTGCTGTGCAGAACAACGAGCTCTGGCGTTTAAGGGACTCCAACGATAAACCCTCCGGCATGATTGGCCTCTTACCCGAAAAGGCTGTCACTTTCATTGACAACCACGACACGGGCTCTACGCAGAACTTGTGGCCCTTTCCTTCTGATAAACTTTTGCAGGGATATGCCTATATTCTCACTCACCCTGGAGTCCCCACCATTGTAATTTCTTATCTTGTTAACTATTGTCATTTAACTAATTTGTGTTGTGATTGTGATTATAATACTGTTGGGTTAACTATCTGCGTGCAGTTTTATGATCATTTCCAGGACACGAATTTGAAGGAGGGCATAAAAAAACTTGTTGAAATACGAAAGAGAAACAAAATCAAGGCGAATAGTAGTTGCACCATCATAACTGCGGAGTCCGACCTGTACATGGCCAACATCGAGCAAAGGGTTATCATAAAAATCGGAGCCAGATATGATGTGGGAAAGTTCTACCCATCAAAAGATTTCCAACTCGCAGCATCGGGAAACGGATATGCTGTCTGGGAAAGGAACGCTTAAATTTCCACCAAGCATTAATCTCATTAAATTTATGAGAATTTCTCTAAATATTTAAATAAAGATAATTACTTTTATATCTCATCGATATTCTGTAATATTCTATACTTTTCTTGCGTAAATTAAGTTAAATGTTTCGCGGCTCATAATTCTGAATCACATGTTCTACTTTCAAAAAGCGAGGAATAAAGAGAACAGTGATAACAGTAATCCTCCGATCAATTCCATCATCTCTGTATCTCACTATTGCGCCCTCTTTTAACTTTAAAGATAAAACTTTATTATGTGCTGTATCTGTGTTGAAAGTTATGTTACCAGAAATGAAAAATGTAAAATGTGACAGCAAGGCAAATAGAAATGGAATTTGAAAAGGTTGTGTATTTACATTTTAAAAATACAATATTTTTACAATTAACTGTATTAATTTTATTTGTTATTAATATTATAGAAATGATATCATTATATTAATTATATCAAAATTAATTTATAATTAACATAAAAATTTTAATTATTTTTTACAATATTGATTAATTATATATTCAAATTAAAATATAATTAACTCAAAATTAATATTAATTAGATAATCTGTTATATTGCACATAGAAAGAGGAGGTATTTTATAAAAATCATTATATAATCAGAAATCTAAGAAGACATGTTTATTTAGTCCAATATTCCAGCACAAATATTCAAAAAAAAGATTTCAAACAAATCTAATATTTAACTCCTACATAGTCTCATTCACATTTTTTTCAATCTAATATTTAGCATGAAGTTGCTTCTCTCCATAATCTCAGAAAAACAATACTTTAGAAAAAACTATGCAAAGCCAGAAACGACCATTAAAATAGAAATGGCATTTCATCCTTTTTAGCAGGAAATGGTTGCCTCTTATTGTATTCTTGATAATAAAGCTTGGAAGGGGTTTCTTAGAGTTTGTTTACAATAACCTAGAAAAGGTTTTCTATTTCAAACATGGGATGGAATAAATGTAGAAAAGGAGTGAAATAAAATAAAAGGTACATAAGTAATTTTAAGATCAAATCAAATTAATTTTAAATATGTAAATAAAAATTAATTCAAGTTTTCTTCAAGTTTGCCCCATGTACATGCTTGATACAATTTTGAAGTCTTATGATATTCAAGTTGGGACTAATTTAGTGGGTGGTATCTTTTGTTGAGAAGCACTGCTTTCCTCCTCGATGTTACATTCTATCTTGACCAGGATATGGTTCAAGACTTGGTGGCATTTTGTTCCTCTCGGTTTAGGTATTGGCTTTGTCGCTTACATGCTTCCTTGGGCTATTGTTTTGTGGCTAAAGTGAGGTCTCTATTCAAGGAAATTAGGTTTTTGCACAGGCATGCATTGGAAGATCCCTTCTACGAGCCATATTTTTCTCCCCTCACTAATCTTGCTTCATCAGTCAAGAGTGGTATATACTAGTTTTGGTTTGGATGGTTGTTTTGCTGGGTCTATTTTGTAATCTTCTTTGTCTGTACAAATGTTGGTTCTTTTGTATCCCTCGTCTGTAAAACTGGCCAATGGTGGGATTTGAAAGTTTATGTAATCTATTTTGGGAGGGCTAGGAGGTTTTTTGTAATGCTGATGTCTCTCGATGTTATGCTATGTATCTTGTAAATCTGACTGGCAGGGCCCTGTGGCAATCTTGGTCTGAGACATTTTTGCTGCCTCATGTAAATTTTGTTTTCAATTAATAGAATCCTTATAGTGGCTTACCACTTTTATCAACAAAAAAAAAGTAAATTTAAGTTTTTAAATGAAGTGAATTAAATACAACTATTCATTTCTTCATCCAAAAAATCATAAATCTACCTCTCCTTTCACAAATTCATTCATCTTTGAATAATCTTGGAATATCTCTTATTCTTTTAACTATCACATTGTATCAACATATTATGTTGCAAAGATATTACACAATCATTTGAACAACGACATTCATAATCACATGTAAATCTTCTATAAAGAGAATACACTTAATCAAAGATTTGCATTGTTTTAAGACTAATATTTTAAATTCATTATTTCTTTCATTTATTAATCTAAATTCTCATTTCTACACATGTATTGAAAGTTATGAATATATATATATATATATATATATATATATATATAATATATATATATATATATATATATATATCATATATATATATATGGAGGATCTATAAGAAGGCCCACATATATTAGATTAATATATTAGAGATCTATAAAGAGATCCCAATATTGCAACTAAAGGCATCAAATTTTACAGTACATTATAAAACTAAACTACTACATATACAATCCTATCAAGGGTGGAGTAAGTAGATCCATAGAAAATATATATAAAAACTAATTAAATACCATAAACTATAACCTCCATTGGGTAAAAATGAAAAATTGTGTCACACTTTTATAAAGTAAACAACCAACACTGATCCAACTTTTAAACTTGAATCACTAAAAAGTGATATCTATGTTTTGAATTTTGAAATGATGTAAACTAATAAAATGTGTATTTTTTAGTATATTTTATGTTTATATTTTTTGAAAAAATTAAAAAAAATTGAATATAGTTTTTTTATAAATTGACGCTATAATTTAGTTGCTCTTAAAATGCTAAAAAATGAAGTTACATGAGAACATCGATTTTTATACAATAATTTTTTTTCCTTCAAATTTTTTGTGTGTATTTATAACTTGAAACATTAGTGCATGGATACATCGTTTTTCCAATTTTGATAAATATATATATTTTTAAATAAATATTAAAATGTGTGTGTATTAAAACATAATTGTTTCTAGGGGAGACCCTTTGGTTAAATGGTGGGGCTTCTTGTCTGTAGAGCCAACAACCAAGCTTCAAACCTCGCGGGGTTGCTCTCTACTATGTCAACAATTGAGTATGTTTACCCTAATGTTAAGGGGAGGCTCCTTGGTGAATAGGTGGGGCTACTTGCCTATAGTGCCAACAACCAAGGCCCAAACCTTAATATTGCTTAAATTTTGTGGGTGGCTAGGAGGGTACCCTTTCACATAGGAATTTGTGGAAGGGTCAGGGTCCTTTTGAGAAGATGGCATGTCTTGTTGGCAAGTCAAGATGGATCTCCTTGTGGGTGGTGGGTTGGATTTGCTTCAAGTTTGATGTCAAAGTTTTTGTACTGTCACTGGGTGGTGATGCAATGTTTCATTATTGCATTAATCATTTAAGTTTTCCTTTCACATCGACGTTCACAACCTTATGACAGAAAATTTTTATGGGTTCTCAGAAGGATACAGATCGCCTCCCTACTGATGAGCCATGATGCAAAATCTTGCACGTTTCTTGCCAGCTGGCATGATCGCGAGAAATCTAGGAGGGCATGATCACTATTGCACAATGTAGTAAGTGTGAATTGTTCTCGAGCTTTAAATGTTCAAAGGTGGCCTAGATTTGGCACAAATTTGGCACATTTTGGTTTTAATTCTCTAGTGTAGCTTTGTCTGTAAGTATGGTAGAAAATTCAAAGTTCATTATCAAGTTTTCATCGAAGGCTCTGGTGAGTGTGGGGCTTGACCCCCATCCAATTGGATTGCAAGACTTGAAAAATGACCTTTAAGGTGATCACAAACCATCGTCTGAAGTGGATCATGCTATGAATAGACTTGCATATGATTGTGGCAGTTAAAATGGTTTTAGGAAAGGAACATTTATCAAACTAGGAGACTTTTTAGGTTAACATCCGCATTGTCCCCAGGTTCCTAGTCTCAATGCTTGATGTTTGTACTCCAAAAGCTAAGGCATGGGTGATAGTATGCAAGCTCTTCAAGAAAGAGCTCTTGGGTGGACTGAATGAAATTCTGAGAACAACTCTTTTGGGTCGTGGTGCTCCTCGGCCAAGAGACCTCCCTCTGGTCAATGTCCCTGGCATGGTAATTAAGGCTTATCCTTTTCTTATGGAGCTGAAAGGAAAGGCCTTGGTAAGGCATCATCAGATTGCTGCTTATGGGGTGAGTTTTCTAAAGAAGTCGTTAATGGTTGAGCCATTAAATGGTTTTGAATGGGCCTCTAAATTCAACCAATTTGCTAAGATGAATGGTTTCTAGGTAGGGGTAGGTTGTTTGGAAAGTTTTTAATGTTTACAAGATAATTCCTATAGTTATCTTGTAGTAGGCAACTTGTACTATTCATAAGCTAAGATCCTTTTTTGGCTTGTTTCATCTCTGGTTGGATACTAGTTTTTTGGGGGTCTTTGGTTTCCTGGTGTCGAATGAAATTTTGTGGGCCACTCCTTTGTTTTTTTTTGGCAGCATCTCTACTCTTCTATGGGCGTTAGTTGTTGTTTGGGTGGTGGGTCTAGTTTTTTAATGGGGTATTTCTTCTCCATATCTCCTACTATGCAAACGTTTGTACTGAAACTTTAAATATTAATAGAAATTTCCTTACAAATAAGAAAAACATAGTTGTTTCCATTCAACATCAACTTTCATATTAATTATTTAAATATAAAATAGAAAAAAATTATACCATCTTGATATAGATTATTTTTATAGTGTCATAAATTGTCACCCTTAACAATTTCACACTAGATTTTTCTCTCTATCTAATTGGACTTAATTGTACACATAATTTCATGCGAATTATGTATCTCATGACATATTTTAAAATTTATCAAAAATAAAAATGTACAAGACCCAAATATACATCTAATATTTTTCTCCTAGCACTTTAGATCCTTAAAAATGAAAGATCTAGACTAGGGTGTCCTTGTGCCCTAGTCCCCTTAATGTGGCCCCAAATTTCAAAGTTTTGGTGGTAGTAATTTATTATTTTAAGTTTAAATTTTGATTTTCAACTATCAAGATTATTTTTTGAGAAATTAGATCAATTACATATAAATACATAGTATCTTCATAATTTTAATAGACAAGAAAGAACAAGAAAAGAGAAGAGTGATTGTTATACTTCAATAATTAGTTAAGGGTAGTCAAGATAAGAATTTTGCAAAGTTATTGTAGAATTTCATCATCAAAGCATCATGTCAAGTTTTATGTGAGTTTTTTCATGATAATGCATGAATTTTGTTTGTAAGTACAAATGCTTGTAGGTTTTTAAGTCAAATCAAGCTAAATTGCAGTCAATCATTGGGATGATGTGTATGACTTTAGTTCTTCAAGAATATCAAATCTGAGTGGTGAGTGGTAGTGAGTTATTGATTCATCATTCATTTATCATTTATCCTCTATCCCCTAAAAGGATAAGCTCTCTTCATCATCATTATTTCCATTGTGGAGGTGGAAACACCAATACGAGGTTTCATTGAGCCAAACTCCTATATGGCATAACCTTTTCTCCCCTTTTTAATTTTCCTAAGTAAATCTCTAAAGAGTATTGAAGGAAAATTTAAAGATAATTCACTCATTCATGCATTCAAGCCCTACAACTTGACAAGACACGTAAGTTGTACAATATCTCAAAAATAGACGAAGATTCGACCACATGATCTGAAGGAAGAAGCTACAGACTAGAGCCCTGAGGACTATAAATCATATTTCAAATTTAGACACCTAGACTAGGTGTCCTTGCACCCTAGTCCACCCACAATTAGCTCATATTTGAATTAGAGGTGCATGCATGTCTGCTTTATCCATTTCTAGTCCCTCAATGTGACTGCTAGTTTCCAATTTCTCTACATTCATATTAGAACAATGCATTTTCATAGTTAACTAGTTGCATCATTGTGTTTCATCAAAGATACATTTCAAAAACCCTAAAAGAATCAAATGCGACAGTTGATTGAATCACTTTTCAAGTTGTAAGTTAATCTCATACCCTTGCTAATCTCAATTCTAATATTTTGTAAGTGAAAAGTAATTAATCATAGTTAAACCCTAAGGAATCACTCTTCGTATAAATTTTTTGGTGAACTTGATATTTTGAACATTAATTAGGTCTTCTAATTTTTTGTTTTTTTGTATTAATTATAGTATAATAAATGTTACACGATTCTTCCAGTGGAGGTTTTAACCCATTATGAGAAACTTATAGATGTGTTACCAAAATATAGATCACAATACAAGGATTTGATGTACTCAACAAACTATCTATAGGTATATAGTTAGAGCTATATTAAGTTTTCTATCAAAATTCACATTTTTTGTTTCATTTTATACACAACCATATACACCATTAAGAGAATATACAAAAAGGTATCATTAGGAGATAAGACTACTACTCATGGCCTCCCCTACTGCTAACTTCATTATCACCCTGGACATCTTCTCCATCAATTAGTTATGCATTATATACATGACCTCTTTCGCATTTTCATTTGCAATATCCACTCCTTGGGGGTCAATTTGTTGTGGACCTCTTTGTCTTCTTGGACTAGTTGCTTCATTGACTACTCTTTGGAGTTCATTTAGGGCCCTTAATAATATTTCAACTTCCTCCTTGTTGACTGTTACAATTCCTTCCATTGTGAGCCTCATGAATTTCACCATTGAAATCTCCAAGTGGACTAAGACCTATAGAGGAATATTGAAAAATGTGAGTCTTTTTGAAGACTCGACAAGTGCCCTCTTATTCCACATGATTTCAATACATAAAAAAATATAGAATAGATTGCAACCATTGCCAATATTCAAATAAACAATAAGACATCTTTCCACATAATTTTACCATTTTCATTCCAAAATTTTAAATTATGACAAAATAATCTCCAAATTTCTTAGGCATAGAAACAGTCAAATAAGATGTGCTTAACTAATTCAAGTGTCCTGCATATACTGCAAATGTCAACATCAGAGTGATTAATATTGAAAGGGGTTTTATGCAATAAAACAATCCATTTAAAACAAGCCTTCTTAGGCTCCATAGAACAATGCTAGACAAGAGAGAAAATTTCATTCCATTCCTTATTATTCAAGGATAACCCCCAACAATTTTTTACATGCTCAAGAATAGAAACTTTACTAATTAGATCATTATATAAATTGTATTTGCTTTAATGTTAGGCAGAGTAGAACCATCCTTCCAAACAATATCACTGGCAAGGTATAGCTTCTTCTCCACATTCTTGGGAAAGCTAGCGTATTTGCAAGCCTCCAGAAGTGAAGAGTAAGTTCTCATATTAGACTCAGGAAGATTAAATTCAGTACATAAATTATTTCAGCTTATCAAATTCCCATTGGTTAAAACAACCCCAAAGGTTTTAATGCCTTTTTATTCCAATTCTTAGCAAAGCAACCTTGCAGGGAGGAAAGATTTTTATTATTATGCTTAAAGTTCCACCAAATGGAACTTTAGGATTAACATTTCAGTTTTTTTTAAGAGTTATATTGTTTTTGATAATGGGTAAAACAGGTTTTATAGGGACCCGAAACCACCAAGTTTACAACAAAAGAGAAAGGACTAAAAATTCCAATAGAAAAAATAGGCTACACAAAAGGAAAAAGCTAGAAAAAATAGTAGCCACTCACAAAAGACCAGGAGGGTTAGACAAAAAACTAGCCGAAAAGCCAACAAAAAGACCAGCCGCAACTAACCCAGAGTCTTAAGAATAGACTCAGTTTCAGCCTGCAGGGTCTACATGTCCTGAACACCCTTCTTGAAGGTTTGAATCATCTGCAGCGTAGGAGGAGCCTTCCTCTTCAAATTAGCTCTGGTTCTCTTTGAAATACCAACATCCTCATCCTAGTTTTTATCATTGACCTCTTCTAGATCAACGACCAAAGACCCCTGTTGAGCTTTGTCTAATTTTTAGTCATGGCATTGATGATGATTGCATTGTGTCTTGCCATCCTATTATTCTGCTCAGCTATAATTTTGACAGTATTTTTCATTTTATCCAACTCAATTTCAACCCTTTTGTCCATGCCCGCTTGATTCTGGGTTTCTTTCCTGGCACCATGGTCTTTTCACTTCACCTCTTTCTTGCCAAGCGTTGTAACCTTGGCTCCCATTTCTTCCAATTTACATTGAAGGGCCCAATTTTTTATATTTAGCTCGTTGATTTCATGAAAGATCCATTTCAAAATTCTAAAATGGTCAGCAACATTATTCCTAGCTAAACCCAAGACATCCACAGAGGGTTCCCTTTCTAAGTTGAAGCAGGTTTTAGTAGGGTCGAGGGTAATAGGGGAACCAATTCTAACATCTCTATCCAGCGATGGGGCAGCAAAGGATGAAGTATTGTTAGCACCAGAATCCTCAGAATTAGGAGAGTCTTCAGAGTACGACACAAGTTTTTTACCCGGTAGATTCTTACCAACACTTTTGGTTTTAAGGGTAGAACTTCCCAACTTAGGCACAAAGCAAGCTTTCATAGAATGGGGGTTAAGGCTTTTCTTACCAATTTGGATAGAGGAAGGGCTAAGGACCATCCTAACCAAGCTCAAATTAGGCAAATTCCCTGAGCAACTAGGTTTAGTATCATCCTCCTCAAAATCAGGAGGGGCATCCAAATTAGACTTGGGGTAGGCATATTTTGGTAATGTTCAACAATTAACCTAATCAAACTAGTATGCAAAATAGGATATCTTTTTGGGTTTTTCTTGTGATCATCCAGACTTTTTCTCAAAGAACAGAGAAGATAGTAGGGAATAGAAACCATGACCTTGTAGCAGAAATGGTTGAGAAGGGAAAAGTGATAGTCGTAGACCCTAGTAAAGCGACCATCCATAGTAATGTACTCCATGATAACACGAAGAACTTTCCTCCAGAGAGCTTTTATGGCATCGACTTCAAAGTAGCTGTTAGAAATTTTCACCAGTTTCATTCTTTCCTTCTCTTTCTTCAGAAATTTGATGACAGCTTCATCAGAGAAAACCATGTCCCTGAAATTTTTTTGTCCATCATTGGACATTCCAGTCACTTCAGCTATAAGGTTTTCATCAAGCTCAACTTTCCTACCAAAAAGGGTAAGTTCCCCATTATTTTGATTCTTCTCAAAATGCTCAGTAGCCTCCTTATTCGACCCATGGATTTTTTCCAGAAAAGGGAGTAAACCCCCACTTTTTACTTTGTTCCACACTCTAGTATTTATAGTATGCATCTCAAAGCTATCTGGCTCAACTCTTTTCCTATCTCCACCCATTTTTGCAAGCATAGTGGGGCAGACAGAAATGAAATCTTTGCTTGAAATGGTCCCACCAAATCTAAAATCCCACAAAGCATGCCAGGAAACCTTATAGATTAAGCAACTAAGCTCGGTCCCATACAATCTAATGATTATGATGTAATTACCCTATCCTATCATCATTAATGAGG
>VDFB02168118.1:155941903-155976889 GCA_007258455.2 Sequoia sempervirens
ATGGGAGAGAGATTAAGGGTAGGGGGTGTGCAAGAGTTAAGGGTAGAGGGGGGGAGTCAAAGAGTCTTTCAAGAGAGAGAGGGGGGAGTGGGGGAAAGATAGAGGGTAGGGGGTACAAGGGTTTAGGGTTATAGGGTTAGGGGTTTAAGGGTTAGGGTTTATTTTTTTATTTGCATTCATTTATGTTTTATTAATGTTTACAATAATTTTATAATTATATAATACTTAATTTTAAAATTTACATAGTTTCCCATGGAACAATTCGATGGAACAAATTATATAAGTTGTATATAAGTGTATATAATTCTTGAACTTAAGAATCCCATGAAACAAATATAAGTTGTATATAATTGTAATTTAGGAAAAATGATTTTAAAAAAAATCACTACGTTTCAAATAAGGATTGAAAGCATATAATATGGTTTACATGCAACCAAAAAGTGAGAGATGATGCTATCAAACATTCTTGAACTTAAGAATTTTCCATGGAACAAATATTTACATATAATTGTAATTTACACAAAATGATTTACAACTATGTACAAGTTACTATAAGTTCTCATTTGAACATGTATAGGGTTACAAGAGAACTTGAAAACCATGGATATAATATAAGTCAAAGATTCTAGTTCAGCCCGCTCTTCAATAACATGTAGAATTTTTTGATGATCATCACTATCTAGTATCCATTTTCTTTGACCACGTGCATGTGGAACTACATGTGAAGATGTAGAGTGGCAGCAATTATTAAGTGACTATATTGATATACCTTGTTATTAGGTTGATAGTCAACAAAATGAATCCCATGCTGAACAAATTTGACTTGTTTTAGATATGTCCCTTGTACTACAACAAAACCTCCATGGTAAACATGAACCTAAGGTAAGACATATGAACGTGTGTGCAATATTTTCATGCACAAGGTTTGTACAATATATATTTAATGTTTATAATGTAATGTGCACATGTGAATACAATTTATATAAAATTTTAAATTCAAACTCACTTGTGGGAAATAACATTCCATCACTTGTTTCAGGTTTAGTTATCTTATTCATCTCTTCTATGCAACGCAATAAATAATAGCTAACACCTTCGATGTTTTCAGGCTCTGCTATGACTGCAAAAACATCTCCTATACACCAAATTTACACCAAAAAAATATAAAAAAATTAGAAATGTCTCTAAAGATCATTAACTAGATATATATAATAATTAAATTATTGAAAACTTACACGTGTACCTTTTCTAACCAATCCTGAAATATGGTCATAATCAATTGAAATCAGGGAATGTCTTCAAATCTCTTTTCTTCCTGTCGCTGTCCTTATGTTTAAGAAACAACTAGTACTGTATCCCATTTACCAACATATCAAGTTCTTGAGTTATTTGCGCTTACATGTGAGTTTCCCTCAATGCACTAAGTGCAAAACAAAGAGTGATCCTTGTCTAATGTCCGCTCCATGGTGACTATACGAACTTGTAACACAATGCAATGATCTTGTTTTTCTACCCTCTTGCATCCATGCAGCCGATCTTCTATCACACCCACAGATACATATGTGTGCAACAAAAACTTATGTGAACAAATATGTATATATATTTAAATTTAAATAAATTCAAATTTTTTGATTTATTTAATTTGCTACATACCCGATATCTCCCAAAACCTCTATGTTGAATGTGTCAGTTTGTTCTTGAAGATGTGCCGACCACATTTTATGCAAAGTGTTTCTTGCACCATTCAACAACATCATGTGCATTGTCTACACGATCTTCTAGATAACTCATTTGATGCTTTCTTAAAGCTCGTTTGATGCAAGCTCCTGCTCCGTCGTGCTCACCCATTCAATGCCCACTATAAAAAAAACTCCAAACATGTGGTATTTTGTAGATTTTATGATATCTACAAAGTGCATAGAATGGCCATGAAGATTTGAATTGTGCCGCACATCCATCTGACCATACAAAATGATTTTCAAATTTGACACCCCTACTTCTCAAATTCTCAAAAAATATTGTAAAGCAATGTTGGACAAAAAGTGTGGCATGCTCTTTATCATCACTAATATAAAAGTGATACTCATTTTTAATGACTCGTTCTTCATCTGTACTCTCAACACCATCCAATTTTGATTGTGCATGTCAATAACACACATGAACCATAATAGTGATCTACTTTGAAAAGTAATACTCTGATTGAATTTCCTTTTGATGTACAAAGGAGTAATTTTCTACAAAGTCAACTACTGATAGAACTGTTCCATGTGGGAAAGTATCTCTCAATGTTTGGAATTGTTATGCTTGCCACTTAGCAAAAAATGAATGATGTATGTATGGTCGTATCAATTTTTGAAAATCTTCCATAAAATTTCCAATGGAATCTCCTCTTCTACATAGATCAACCTTGTGGATTCTTTCCCAAATTTTGTTTACAACTTTACATACTTGTACCTGTGTCAGTAAAATATGTGAATAACTAATAAACCAAACTTGATCAATGAAACATTACATCAAATAGAATCCAAATAACTTGATCTATGAGAAATTGAACCAAATAAACTCTCTAAAAATAGTACTTACCTCTTGCAATTTATTGTCTTTGTTAGGTCAGTATCCTCAATTCTTGAAGGAAATTTAGCCAAATTTCCACATGTCTCACAAATTCCTTTTATGTAGTTTATTTGAGGTCCATTTTCATGATCACATAATATAGAATTTATGAACAAACTTGCCTGTTTAGGAGGTGCATTTTGAAACCCACATCTTTTTTCTCTCATCTTTCGAAACACCTGATAGTAGAGATCAAATTCAATATGATAACGACAACAACAAGTTTCAAAAAACTTGTTTATGTTCACATAATATGGCTTAACCTTTGAAACATTGTTTGCCCAATCTTTATATGAGGATATGCATTACAAAAGTTCATATACATCTCAAATTGTGCTATGTCTAGCCAATGTTTGATATGATTTTCATAAATACTAGGTCCAATCATGTATCTCATAACATCTCTAGTATTTGATGATGGACGAGTGTGATCATACCAAAAACCTGAGACCAAGTTCCTAACAACATCTTCAATCCTGTCAGAATGGGGAGCTCTACACATAATTGCCCAATTGCCTTCTAAACTCTCATCCAAAAACTCTCTTTTTCTCATATTTTATCAATGTGGTTCTACTATAAACAATTTTAGTTGAAAGTGCTGACATTTTTCTTTTTCTTGCTATATCTTGATGTACAATAGATGTCAACATCGCCCTTCTTGTAGTGGCCTTATCCATAGTTCGAGATCCTTTCCCAATGGAATCTAAACCCTTTTTAACATTTTGAACAATATCCTTTTGTAATCCCATGTGTTTCTTCTTATTTGATGATGAATGGACACCCAACAATTGTAATGACTCTTTGAGCTCATCACGAAGAAGTAAGCGTGATAACAATTGGGTTTTTTCAAGTGTATCAAGATGATTGAAATGATGATTGATCATTCCATTTATAGATTTAGTCATTGACCTCTTTCTCTTATTATAAGGCTGGTTGGCATAATATTTGAGTTTCTCCATATCCATTCCAAGTAAATGATCTAAATTTCTATGAGAAATTTGTTTCCCCACCTTCTCAGCTAGTTTTATATGCTCATCCATACCAGTAGGAGGATGATCCCGACCCCTCTCCAACATGGATTGTTTGAACTTGTGCCTCTCCCTATCTTCAAGGACCATGCATTCTTGAGTGGATTCATTTGATCCAATGTCTAGATTTGGCTTGACTTGAGCATGAAAAATTCCTGCTTGTTGAGCCCTTCCTACACATGTGTCACAAAATATTTTGCAAACAAAAGTGAGAGATGATGTTAAATATATAAGTGAAGTTTATGTATGCAAGCAAACAAATTGATAAAACATGATGAGCTATAAGTGAGAGAAGTTTGTGCTATTTTTATATGCTCATCCATACCAGTAGAAGGAAGTGATCTTGACCCCTCTCCAACAAGCATTGTTTGAACTTGGGTCTCCTCCCTAACTTCAAGGTCCATGTGTTCTTCAATGGATTCGTTTGATCCAATATCTAGATTTGGCTCGCTCCAACTTGAGGAATCCTAAAGCATAAAACATAAAACTAATTTGAGAACATTGAAGTGATGAAAATAAAATATGAAAGACACAAAACACAAATATTGAAACAAAAAGAATTGGCTTAAGGAATTGAGTCAAGGATCATATAAACATTGCAACTTGCATGACCAAGATGACTTGAGGATATTTAAAAGTATTTATAGTCATTCAAGTGCAATGATGGTTAGAAACCTTCAAAGTAAAAGTACTAAACACACACTTGAGAGTGAGAGAGAGAAGAAACAAGCATGTACCTTGTTTCTTTCTATGATAATTTTCCAAGTTTTGATCATGCCTCTTTTGTTCTTCTTCTTTTGACAATTTTTGTTGAGATGCATTTTTTCTTTTTCTTTGTTGTCCCATTTTCTTCTTCAACTTAAAGATGACTCTAAACAAGTCCTCTACCAGCTTAGTTAAATTATCCTCCAAATTTTTCCTTGATTGATAAAAATGAAAAGTTGTCGAGCTCCAATATTTGCCTCCTTGATAAATGTGCAAAAACTTCTTCTCCAAAATTTGGGCTCCAAGTGAATCAAAATTATTCAAGTGTACATGGACTAACTAGATCCTAGTTTAAATGAATCAAGTAGTAAACAAACAAGTTATTTCATTGTGGAGTTTGTTGTTATTTAATTCATAGGTATGCACAACATATCTAGTAATTTTAGAATTTTGTTAAAGTGTCAAAAATGTATAAATATTAGAGGTATAATTTGAATTGAATTTTCTTAATTATATTTGAATTGAATTTCAAGTTAGTTGTTAAAAATGTATAATAGAGGTATAATTTGAATTAAATTTTCTTAATTAAATATTTGAATTGAATTTCAAGTTACTTGTAAAAAGTGTATAATAGCTCGATATAATTTGAATTGAATTTTCTTAAAATTATATTTGAATTGAATTTCAAGTTACTTTTCAAATAGATTATATCTTGTTCTCAACTCAATGGTTTGTGTTGCAAGTTGTAAGAGATCATAAAATAAGAAAACATGTATGTATATTGAATACTTAAAGCAAATGCATACATATATTACGTGTAAACATGTTTAAACCATAAGTAAACACATGTACATATATGTAAAGGGATTCAATACATATAAACATAACACATATTATAAGCAAAGAGGCAAATGTATGTATATATCATATAAGAAAATATATTTACATATATCATAAAAGCAAAATGTAAATTAAAGATCATCAAATGTCGAATACTAAAAATCAAAAAATAAGAAAATGTATGTATATCATATAAGCAAGTGTAAGTTAGAGATCATCATATAATCAAATACACATGTGGTAAAGATCATAAATCTAGAATGCATGGCCTAATATGAATGTCTACTCCTAGATGAATGGCCATCTGAATGAGAACGGTCCTGCTCTGATGGATGTACTGAGCCCTGCAAATAAAATTGTGTACAAGATGTGTTAAATACATATAATTTATATTAAATAAATTTTATGAAAGTTATTTTTAAGTGAACTTGTATTTTTAAATATCAATCTAGAACTTGTATTTATCTATGCATACATAAATATATATTTTATGAAAACTCACATGTCCACTGATAGTAGATTCATCCACAGAGTCACATTGATCATGCACACGATCTGGACCAAGGCTAGGAGTGATATGAGGTATGTCCACCTGTAACAATATATATACACACATATATATCAACTTACATGAATATCTAGTTAAAAAGAAATTTTAAAAATAATGAAAAAGAATTGAAACATGCACATGCACACAACATGCACATCATCTGATATCAATGACCTAAGTCCTCTGAAACATTCACCTCCACCATATCCACCAAACGATCAAGCAACGAATCAACATCTACATCCATCTGATCTATCCCATGTCATGCCATAAATGATGAATGTAGAGGACTATGAAGGTGAGATGGCATCGGTGATGATGAACCATAACCAATCAACATATCAGTAAAACCCATAGTCTATGCAGCTACTGTATGAACTGTAGGTGGATCCTGATGGGCACTAGTGCTCGGCTAAGAGTGATGGGATCCTGGAATTGAACGACCTCTATGTCTCAAATGATCTCTAACATGCTCTATACCGATCCCATTATTTGATGCAATGTGGGCATATGCCTCCAACAGGTCCTCAGCCTAACAGTGCAGATTCATGCGTGACATATCTCCTGTAAGTGCATCAAGCTGTGTAGGAGTAGGGATGTCAGCCACTATAAAAGGATCCATGGTGGTCCACTATGCTGAAAATGGTGTGGATCAGGAATGTCTATATATCAAATACTGACCTAGACGATCATCAGATATCCTAGTGGTGGCAGCCACAATGTCACCTACAATATCAATTGCTTCCTTTTGGGAAGCATTGACATCCTCATCTGCTATGGGGGCTAGAGCTGGGGTGAGAGCAAGAGACCTGTCACCAACCAATACCCTAAACACTGGGGGTGGTCTATCTGCTCGATGATAGGTGGGCTTATCAACAATCCTACCACGCCCCTGACCAACATATGGTGGAATGTCCAAGTAGTTAACTTTGAGGCCCAAATGGACCTCAACATACAACTGCTGAACAAAATACAATGGAATCTGGTCATTGTTTGGGTATAGACCATGTGCTGCGAGAAATCGTGGGTAGATCAATGAGGCCATATCATGATCGACACATCTAGTGACCTGGTATCCCCTAGCCTTATGCACATTTTGATAAAATGGAAAACAAGTGGCTTTTATCATTTATTTGGTGACACTATCTTGTATTTGTTTAAGGGGAACATCACCATGTACTTCTTCCCGCATGCGGGAAAGAATAGCAGTCACTCTGTCTGGGGAATATGCACTAGTCCTCTCAACTTCATCTTTTAGTTTTTCTAGACTATGCAATATTAACATGCATGGTTCACTATATATCCCTAGGTTTGCACCCTGTGCTAATGAATCTCTCAAATTTTTTTATCTCATTACTAGTATTTGCAAACAAAGAATCTGACATAGGTGGAACATGATCTGCATTTTCCATGTTATATATATATATAGTACACCTAAAAAAGCAATGAGACTTCAGTAAATAATATATCTAGATAAAGAGAATACAAATCTAAAATAAAACATGTAATAATTCATCTACTCATCAATAATATTTTCATACTATTAACTTGATTTAAAAAGAATTGGAAGACAACTATAATCTATAACATGGCATCCTTAAATGGTTCAAATTTTAAATGAAATGATGAAAGAAAGAATAAGAATACAAATATTAAAGTATAAAATCATTTGAAAATAATTGGGGATAAAAATATTTAATCTAATAGTTGTTAACATAAATGAACTTCAATTATATAGCCAAGAACATCAAAAAATTATAGATTGGAAAGCAAAATAAATATCTCATATTACTTGAATCAAATCTAATAAAGTTTGACTTCATTGCATACTTGTTATAAATATCTCACATGAACCAATGAAACTCAATGTGTCTCCAAATTACATAAGAAGAGAGAACCTAAATGTGAAAAAGAAAAAGAAAAATAAATTCATCTTTTTGTAATGAGTTTGGTAAAAAAATAAAACATTCAAAACCCCAAAATGGTTTGAAATTGACGAGCATAATAGAAATTCTTGAAGGCAAGAGGTCATCACAAACCATTCAGTTGTGCTTCAAAAAATTTCAATGAATGGTTTTCCAATAAGATGTATTAACCAAAATATTCCAAATTTTTATACAATTACTAAAGATGTACAAAATGAGACCTTTACTAAATAAATTTCAAAGATTCATTTAAACAAAAAGTTTGATCGAAATAATATTGTTAAAGTTTCTTTTAATGCATTAAATTCTATTGTAAATAATAGTAAGGAAAAAGATAAAAGAGTTGCTCATAGACTAATAACATCATTAGTAACAAATTAAATAATTAAAAAGGCTCAATTATTAAGGTAAACCTATCTTGAATTAAGCCTAAATCGTAAAACATTATCAAAAGTACTATCAATAAGATCATGATTAGAAAGTCCTATTGAAAATCATACTTGGGATTTTAGCAGTAGGCTTACATGAGTCGATAAGAAGCTAATTAATAGCACATAGGATGAAATTCAACAATTTTGGCAATCTAACTCTAGATTTACATATGAGGTTGGAAACAAAAATTTTTATACTCTACCTAGGCCATGATTTTTTTATTAGTACAAAGAGTTTATGATAGAAATACATCCATTATTGTTGAGTTAAAAGTAGGTTAAATATTATTTTTCTTAAAAAAACACTTTTATATAAATGTAGGTGTTTTGGAGAACAAAGCTATAGTATGAATAAGTGATTGACATCGATGGCTATAAATTTCAAGGTGGGGACATTCAATATAATTCATAAGGTGTTATAATATTAAATGCTTTCATTGTTTAGTTAGTTTTAATCAATGTTGTATGATTTATTAAACATTTTTTTAATATTTAAATGTAGGTGTTTTGGGGAGTCTAGCAGTGATAGATCTAGCTCATTGAGAAAGGATATAGGTAGAGAGGAGGAGTGACCTTGACAAGGATTGAGACATGGATCACCTTAGGGTGGTAGATATGAGTGGAGCATATCCATAGAGAAGGATAGGCGAAGAGGATAGATATAGAAAAATGTGATCAACATAGATTAAATAACAGATAAAGCATAAATCAAATACTTTAATAGTATAAAATATAAAATGTAACCGAGCATTTGTGGGTTTGCATCCCACCAAACATGTCAATTTGTAAGCATTGAATTTAAATAAATGAGACATTGAGGAAAATAAATGTAGACTTCAAATTGAATTAAAAAATCACCTCTAATAGAGTGAAAAGATGAATTACACAAAAAATGAACTAAAATTATAATGAAATACACAATAAATTATCATGAGTTTTTAACCCAATTAAAATGTGGCTAATATTATTACCTAATTAACTAATTTATTTATTTAATGAAATTTCTTTATTATTTTGATCAATGAATTGATTGAATTATTTTCAATTTTTATCTAATTTGATTAAATATGTTAAATAATTTGATTGAATTACACAATAAATTATCATGAGTTTTTAACCCAATTAAAATGTGGCTACTATTATTACCTAATCAACTAATTTATTTATTTAATGAAATTTCTTAATTATTTTGATCAATGAATTGATTGAATTATTTTCAATTTTTATCTAATTTGATTAAATATGTTAAATAATTTGATTGAATTACACAATAAATTATCATGAGTTTTTAACCCAATTAAAATGTGGCTACTATTATTACCTAATTAACTAATTTATTTATTTAATGAAATTTCTTAATTATTTTGATCAATGAATTGATTGAATTATTTTCAATTTTTATCTAATTTGATTAAATATGTTAAATAATTTGATTGAATTACACAATAAATTATCATGAGTTTTTAACCCAATTAAAATGTGGCTACTATTATTACCTAATTAACTAATTTATTTATTTAATGAAATTTCATAATTATTTTGATCAATGAATTGATTGAATTATTTTCAATTTTTATCTGATTTGATTAAATATGTTAAATAATTTGATTTAAAATTACACAATAAATTATCATGAGTTTTTAACCCAATTAAAATGTGGCTACTATTATTACCTAATTAACTAATTTATTTATTTAATGAAATTTCTTAATTATTTTGATCAATGAATTGATTGAATTATTTTCAATTTTTATCTAATTTGATTAAATATGTTAAATAATTTGATTGATATATAAACTAATTTATCATAATTTTCATTGAATTATCTAGGAATAATAGATTAAATACTTGGATTTATTTTAATTTATTTCAATATTTGTGAGAGAATGATTCATTTAAATATTTGGTTAATTTATTCTACTCGATTGCATACAACCATGTGTAAAATTTACAACCATGTAAAATTTATTCATATGTTGTTTATTAAGAAAAAATGTCATAAATTATATTTCTAGAAATAAAAAGGACTACAAATATGGAGGGAAAAAATTAAATAATCTCAACATAGCAAGGATTTTACAAAGTGATAGATAATTTTCTCAAAAGAAAAAGGATGTGTTGTGCACAAGACAACAAACCACTTTTTCATGTTTTTTGATGTCTAAATATTTACTTTTCATACATGTTTGTGAATACCACATAAATTGAGATGCACGATTATTTTAAAATCTTCACATGCATCTTAAAGTGGAAAAAATTGTAATGATAAAATTTGCATATCCATATTATTCCTATATATATGGTGCAATATTGTGCAAAGTGGTAATAATTCCCCTAGAGTTTATGACCTATTATATAGACATAAATCAAACACTTGAACTCCATTTTTTCCTTACACACATCTTATCAAATAATTTTTTTAACACATGTCCACATATCCACATAGATCCACTTTTCCTAGTGAATCCTATGTGTATGTTTAATGGTGGCATGTGGAAGGATAAATATGGCTATTGAAAACTTTACCATTATCTTGACAACTAATTATGGCTATATAATTATCTTATTGTAATGAACCTAAGTTCATTCGATAGATATTAGTGAAGTTGAATTAGGAAGCATGGATTGTGCTTTATTATACACATTTTATGTTTAAAAATATGGGTCTAATTTTTGCATATTGAAAGTCAGTTAAATTTCTTCAATAGTATATCCAAGGTATAGGGATATATTAGTGGTAAGAGTAGTGTAGGATAAAAAGGAGAATGTATAAAGAGGGGAAGGTCTAGAAAGGTAATGACAGATGGTAATGGAAGGAGAAGTTACACTATAAGGTTAGATTTTCATAGGATAAGGAGGAATGGTATGAAGAACATATCTATATAGGATAGTGCTAGTAGTAACAATGGTGTGAACATATATAAAAGGATGGGAGATAAGAAAAATACTAGTGGAGAGAAAGGCGGTAGGACATGGGTGGTGGATCCCATGGAAGTGGTAACTATAGTATGATAGGAGGAATCATTATAAGAGGATGAAGGGTAGATGGATGCATAGAGGGTACAACATTATTAAAATCCATTAGAGTGGTAATATTATGAATCTAGTATTAATTCCCTAAGGATAGCCACCAATACATTATATAAATTACTAGCCAATGAGTGAGGATATTTAGGGTGGAGAGGTGCATCAATACGTAATTATCAATTTAGGAAAATATCTTGTTTACCAACATATGTATCTAAATCATAGTCTCAAGTGATCATTATTTTTCATCTTCTTTAATGTGGCTCTTTATATGGTTGTCATTAGCTATTTATATGGAAAAATGATTCAATCGTCATTTTATTTGCTAGTCATATTAGAGTTAAGATGAAAACTCCATAAAACAAGATTTTAAAGGATATTAATTTAACTAGATAAAAGATCAAGGAAAACACTCTCAAACATGCAATATACCCCAATTGCTTAGACAATGCATATATAAACCAAGTCAAGGAATATAATGTTGAAATTTGTGCAAAATTTGGTGCCATTTTTAGGTCATTATTTTGGCTCATGGCTTTGGTTAAACCACACTTTCTTTATGGTTTAAATTTTTTCTATTTATGGGTGCTTGAGATGGAGAAAGCATAATGATTTTGTAGGTATCATCATGCTACTAGAAATTACTCCATATTCACATGTTTAAATGATACTACTATAAGGGTATGCACATGAATATTTTATTGTAAATGATATTATTATCAAATAATATAATTGGTTCATGTTTTTGGT
Source organism: Sequoia sempervirens (assembly GCA_007258455.2). Classification (NCBI taxonomy): domain Eukaryota; kingdom Viridiplantae; phylum Streptophyta; class Pinopsida; order Cupressales; family Cupressaceae; genus Sequoia; species Sequoia sempervirens. The sequence goes on from VDFB02168118.1 coordinate 155,953,773, forward strand.
TGTGAGATTTTTCTTCCAAGAGGATTTTCCCATGTACATAATTATGTTATAAATTTATAATTTATATATTTTTCTTGTAACTAAAATTAAATATATTTATCCATAGCTTTGATTGTTGAAATGGGAAGGCATATTTCATTTACACAAGACAAAAATATATGCAAAATGGGGAAGCAAAATACTATATTGAAAATGCTTTAAAAACTTTCAAACAAATGCAATTTGAATTCAACAAATTTTAAAAAAATTGCATTTAGGGTTTCGAAATTAAACAAATAGATGCATTTTGAACTCTAAAAAAAATGAATTTTAAATACCTAGTGCTCAATAGTTCTCGATATGCAAACTGGAATGATGAACTTTGAAGAGACGAACTTAAATTTTCTTTCGCTAGAAAGAAAAACCTCTGTTTGGTCGCTTTCATGCTCTCGGTTTGCTGCACGCACCAAGGATAGTGACTAGTAAAACAACAAAGTAAAAGTGACAGGTGAAAATGAAAGAATTTTTAGTTTTTATCATATTTAGGGGGTTCGGTTGAACCCATGTTCGACCAAACCTATTTAAATATGTTTTTTTATTTAGGTTTTCTTTGGTTAGGCCAAACCCAATGGTTTGACCGAACCCATTCAATATGGTGAAAAGAAAAAATGTGAAATTTCCTTCCTCTTCTAAAGTGTAAACCACTATTCTAAAGCCACCCTTACCTTCCTATTGTCCATGGCTTTTTTCTTGCCAATAATTTGGAAGAGGGTCCTCCATCCATCCACTTTTTTGTTCCACCTCTTAATGGCAGTTGCATCTTCAACTTCCATTTATTTATCTCCCTAAGAGAGGAAATGGCTTCCTAGAAATTAATATCCTTCAATAAATGGGTGTAAAGGATGAATCCAACATTTTTCCTAGTTTCCTCAGGTCTTCCTTGGCACAAAATGAGATTTTCCCTAAAAGGATGATGATCAGAGAGGGTGTAAGGATAAACTTGAACCTTAACATGACCTTAATTTGGGAAAATGTTAAAGAAATATTTATTTACATATATCCTATCCAATCTACTATAAATCATGTTGCCACCCCTCTAGGTATTGCACCAAGTGAACTAGACCCCTTTACAATATTTTTTATTTCCTTCCATAGGGTCAACCAATGTGAGTTTATTTTTAGCCTAAGCCAAAAATGCTTCTCATTTCCTTTCCATGACATGTTGATCCCTCCCCGTTTATCTTCCATGAACTTTACCATGTTGAAATCCCCTCCCAAAATCCAGGGGACATCTTGGATATTAATCATCCACTGCCAGATCCCGATCCTTTCCCTATGACCATTGGGAATGTAAATAGAACAAACCCCAAATGCTACTCACTATGTGGCATTTTTAGCTTTATGTGTTTTCTCATTGTCATTCATGGTAGTACAATCTTAAGTGCAACCATCTTTCATCCATGGAGGCAACACAATAATATTTTGTGTGGTTGCATTTTCCTTTAACAATTGTGGTCAAGGATAACTAGTTTTAGGAGGTGTGTATTCTTTTCAAGGATCTCCTCTTCCCATTTTCTTCCTTAAGATACCAACATAGCAAGCATATTGAAATTTTAAGGGGGGAATATCACCTAGCCATTTCATATACATCATGTGACATTTTACTTATTGACATACCCATTTAGTTGCGGTGTTGTTATAATGCCCTTGAGGCATCATTATCAAATTTTCCCTAGAGACGTTAAGGATTTGTTCATCCCTTGTGACATTAAACTTTGTACACCCCTTGAGGTGATTTCTGTGTGCTCCTTGAAGCATGGTTTGCATAGTCCTACCATAATGGAGTTTGTTGGTCTATGAGTTTAGAGCATTTTTAACATCACAACTAGCATAACATAGCTTTATTGCTAGTGGATCCTTGTGTTTCATGAGATACCTAGCATAACGGAGCTTGCTAGCCTTATGAAACCCATCATATTACATGGACACCTAGCATAACACAAATTTCTAGCCAATAGATCTATGTAGTTCATGAGTGATTTTAAATCCTTATTAGTGAATCATTTTGTTTAGATATCACATTCAATGGATGGCATTTGGTACTTTAGAAAAATTTAAGACTGGGGTCTCTTTACCTTACCAACTTGAATCCTTTAGTACTAACCTTATGTTTGTCTTCTTGGAATTTTTTCTTAGGTATGATATTATGTTCATTATGTTTACACTGTATTATGCATTGTGTTGTGTTTTTTATGTATGTTTTGTGTTGTCATGTTGCATTACATACATGTGTGTTCCTTTTTCCTTATGTTGGTTTGTTATGGGATCTTGAATATTGGGGGCTTGTGTACTTCCCCTAGATTCATTGCCATCCTATCTCTTCAATATTTGGATAATTGAACCCCTCTTGAGATATTTCTTACTTTAGCGTGAGTTTGAGCATAAGTTCATAATCTCACTAAGGTGGGGGCTAAATATAACATTGTAAATTATCACCGTTGATAATTTCATGCTAGATTTTGCTCCCTCCTATGTGATTTGACCTAATTGTACACCTAATTTCCTAAATTATGCATCCCATGGTATATTTAACATTTATCAATATATAAAATGTGCAAAACACAAATATACATCTAATATTTTTCTCCCAACACTTTAGATCCCAGAAAATGAGGGATCTAGACTAGGGTATCCTTGCACCCTAGTCCCCTTAATGCGGCTCCAAATTTTGAAGTGTTGGAAACACTAATTTATTATTTGAAATTCAAATCCTGATTGTTAGCTATCAATATTTAATTTTTGAGAAACTAGATCAATTACATATAAATACATAAAATTTTAACAATCTTAATGGACAAGAAAGAACAAGAAAAGAGAAAAGCAATTGTTATACTTCAAAACTTAGTCAAGGGTAGTCAAGAGAAAAATTTTGTAGAATTTTTCGAGCATTTCATCATCAAAGCATGATGTCAAGTTTTATGTGAGTTTTTTCATGTTTATGCATTTTTTTTTTGTGAGTACTAATGCTTGTAGGTTTCCAAGTCAAATCAATCCAAATTGCAATCAAGCCTTGAGGTGATGTGTATGTCTTCAATCCTTCAAGGATATCATATCTGAGTGGTGAGCGGAAACAAGTTATTGATTCATCACTCATTTATCATTTAGCCTCTATCACCCAAAAGGATAAGCTCTCTTTATCATCAATTTTACCATTATGGAGGTGGAAACACCAACACAAGGTTTGACTGAGTCAAGACCCTATATGGCACAAACTTTCTCCCCTTTTGAATGTGTAGGTACATATATGAAGAGGCTTGTCTGGAAGATTTGAAGACAATTCACTCAATCATGCATTCAACCCCTACAACTTGACAAGACACAAAAACTACAATATCTCAGCAACAGAAAAAGATACAACCACAAGATCTAGAAGGAAGAAACTATAGACTAGAGACCTAAGGACTATAAAATCATATTTTAGTTTTAATCGCATATATGCATATATGTTTTATCCATTTCTAGTCCTTAAATTTGACTATCTATTTCTAGTTTCTCTACATTCATATCAAAATAGTGCATTTTCATAGTTAATTAACTTTGTATCATTGCATTTCATCAAAGATACATTTCAAAAATCCAAAAATAATTCAGATCTAAGGGTTGATTGAGTCACCTTTTAAGCTATAATTTAACCACATACCCTTGCTAATCTCAATTCTATTGTTTAATAGGTTTTAGTATTTTTTCTTTACATGGTAATCAACCTAATATTTTTGTGTCGATAACCTACTTTTAGTAAAAAGAAAAACTCAAATATAAATAATAATTAACCTATTAAAATATTTTATTTTTGAAAACTACACTTATGGATCCACAAAAGGATATTTTTATACTTAAAAAAATATGTTATTTACATGAGTAGGAGTTATTGAAACATCAAGTTTTTCAAAAAAAAAAGAAAATTGGTAAATTGGACTCAAATTGATGCTACATATGCATTTAGCTAAATATTTTAGTTGGAAAAGTTGTGGACATATGCAACTTAGCTAGAATGAATCTTATTATATAATATGTTTGACCAAAATTATTTTTTATTTAGAAATACTCAAATTCACACATGCTAATAAGTTGGCTAAAAATGTGAAACAACTTTGTACTTTTACCCACAAGAAACTATAAGTTGTTTCCAATAAAATTAACTCAAACCATGAGCAAAGTATTCAAAATGAAAAAGGTGAGATATAGAGGGGGAGAGAGGTGGCTAATGAGACAAGGAGGGATAGACTGTGAGATGGGGAGAGAGAGAGAGGTTGGGAGGGAGAGGTAGCAATTGAGAGAAAGGAGAGAGATGGGTGAGAAATAGTAACAAAGGGAGATATAAGAAGAAAGAGGTAGTGAGGAAAGGATGGAGATGGGGATAAGAAGGGAAGGCAATGTAGAGAGGGTGGGAGAGACTGGTGCAGGAGCACCTAGGCTAAACCCCAGTTTGGTGTGTTGCAATTTTGGTTTGTATTGACCTTAGCCAAGTCAGGATCTTAGTTGTTTCATTTGGACCCTAGAAGGTCTTGCATTTGTGTGTGAAGAGTTGGTCACTAGGACTTAGGACATCTTAGTTTGATCAAGGTTGTTAAATTTTTCTTTATTAAGCTTTGGACAGTCTAGGTTAGAATACAATGCATTAAGTGTGTCATAACCACATCTAATTTGCTAGAAGATGCCAAGGAACGGTTAAGGGAGATGTTGATTGTTCGAGATCAAGGTGTTAGAGGTCCTATGTTTGAGGATCATGACACAATCATGGCATAATGGAAGTTGTAAAATGTGGTTGTAAAGTTGCATGGCAAGATTTGTGGAATTGCATGCAATTTAATGATTGGAATCCCTAGAAATTAGGGGTAAGTGCTCAACCAACTCCCCTTGAACTGTGGAAATGGAATCTAAATGGATGTAATGGCTAGTAGATAGTTAGTTTTTGCATTGTAATAAAATTTTGGGGTGAAGAATAGAAGACAGTGAGCAAATTTTCTGTATTTTCTATGTTTTACTATAATTGCCATGTGTTTTACAATACAGCCAACATAGTCGTTGAATACTCTGGTTTAGCACTGTAATTATCTTATTAGAATAGATTTTATCCACTTTTCATTATGAATTCAAGTTGAGTAGAGCAGAGTTATTGATTTGTATTCTTAGATTAGAATTTAGAGGGTTTGTAAATATAGTTTTGAGCAGTCAGTCATGAAATGGCTCCCCCATGAAATCTGACCGTGGAGTTTTATTGAGTTTGGATGGAAATGATAGGGGAGCCATGCCTTTGTAAATATTTAGTAATAGGAAACTTTGAGAGCCAAGCAAGAATGTGTAACACCAACCCCTAGGCGAGTTTCAGTTACTCGGTTAGGAGTTTGGAAGTGAAAAGTTGAAGAACTTAGGCAGGGGGGGTGGAAGGTACAGTACAGAATCCGTACAGTCTCAGGTAGTTTTAGACAGTATCTACACAAATTGGAGTGATAAAGGCTTTGTTCAATCCATTGGAGGCAGATTTCACTCAAAACCAGTGAAGCCCTAGAAAATAGGCCAATTAGCCCTTCTCTCCAAGAGTATGGGAATCACCTGTATGGTACTGATAGAGGTTTGAAAACTTATGAAAGATTTAAAAGTATGAAAAGGGTGTTAAGAAATGTCATTTGTTTGTTAGGTCATTTGGAAAGTGTGAGCAAGAAAGGCCAAAAACCGACTGGTAAGGGCTAGTAGAAGCTAGGCCCTCTCAAGACAAAATCTAGAGATCGGGTAGTTTGAGGATAGTAGAACCTCCAAGATGGATTCCAATGGTGTTGAAATGCATGGAAATAGAGTATCTATCTCCCCTGCAAAGAATTCAAGTTAGATGGAGAAGTTGGCATCTAGACTCTTCTAGGTGTAGTGAGAAAGATTACAATTTCATTTGGTGTTTGTCAACCCAAGGTAAAGCACAAGGTAAGAAACTCTTTGAGAAGAGTTGGAGAAGGGTTTGGTCAATCCTCAAGCTCAAAAGGAACCCATTGGAGTCAAGTTCCAGGAAGGAGACAGTGAGAAAGGTCTTCTAGGAGTTGTGCAAGCAACCTTGGGGAGTTATCATACACCATATTGGTATCAGAGCAAACGTTAGATTCAAGGCTTGTGATTGATGTTGCAGCCCACTGAGTTAGTAGGAGAGAACACACCAGAGGAAGGAACCATGGTGACTAATGCAGAGTTGGCCAAAAAGGTAGAAGAGGAAGAGGAAGATAACCGGTTGCTCAGAGAAAGGATATCTCAAATGGAGAAAGGAAAAAAGAAGCAGGAACAAAACCCCAAAGGTAGAGGTAAAGGGAAAGATAGCAGAGGACAAAGAGGAAGTTATAGTGGAAGAAGTTCAGAACCAAGAGCCCAAGGAGAAGTCAGATTTTTTGAACAGCAAGAAGCAAGCTCTAGTAGAGGTGGTAGAGGAAGAGGTTTCAGCTCAAGAGGAAGAAGTGGCGGACAAGGAAGAGGCAGCTACTTCACCAACATGAAATGTTATCATTGCAATCAATTGGGACACCCAGCTTATAGATGTCCTGAGAAAGGTAGCACTTCTCATGGAGGAGATAAGAGAACTAATCTGATTCAAGATGAGACTACTGCAAAAAATAAACAACCTGAAGTACCATTGAACTCAGAGGAAGGTGAGAACCTCATGATGATGAGGACTTTGATCAAAGAACCGGTTAAAGAATAGCCAAGCCAAAGAAGGTCCTTGTTTAGGATAAAGTGCAAGATGATGTGGAAAGTGTGTAAGGTCATTATAGACTCAGGTTCTACTGACAATATTGTGTCAGAGGAGGCATTCACCAAGCTGAAGTTGACAAGAATACCTCACAATAATCCTTACAAGGTCACATGGCTCAATAAGGGTCGGCATGTCTTGGTGAATGAACAAGCATGGGTGGAGTTTTCAATTGGCAAGTATAAAGACAAAGTTTTGTGTGATGTGTTACCTATGGATGCATGCCACTTGCTCCTAGGTAGACCATGGAAATTTGACCGTCAAGCTGTGCATGATGGAGCAAAGAATTCCTACACCTTCAAGAAATACAATATAACCTTCAAGATTCAGTCTTTGCTGGAAGATACAGAGGTGCAGACAGTAGGTTCTAAACTGCTCATAACTGGTGAAAAAGAGTTCTTAAAAGCTTTGGAAGAAGGATAAGGAGTTGGCTATGTAGTGATGATCAAGCCAAGAGAGGTGAGCAAAGAGAAAGCAGTTGAAAAGCAAGAGTTACCCAAGGAGATACAAGACTTGTTGCAAACCTATGAAGGTATTGTAAGTAGTGGTCAATGAGCAATCTTACCTCCTAAGAGATCCATAATTCATAGGATAGACTTGATACTAGGAGCCACCCTTCTAAACAAAGCAGCCTACAAGATGACACCTCAACAAAATGAGGAAATAGCTAGGTAGATTCAAGAACTTCTTGACCAAGGTCTCATTAGGAAAAGCATTAGTCCTTGTGCAGTTCCCACTATCTTAGCACCTAAAAAGGGAGGATAATGGAGGCTTTGTACTAATTCCAGGGCAATCAACAAGATAACCATCAGGTATAGGTTCCCTATCCCTAGGATTGAAGATCTCATGGATTGTCTAGGTGGAGCTAGGTACTATACCAAGATAGATTTAAAGAGTGGTTATCACCAAATTAGGATACATGAGGGTGATGAGTGGAAAACAGCCTTCAAAACCAATGAGGGTCTCTATGAGTGGCTAGTTATGCCATTTGGCTTGTCTAATTCCCCCTCCACATTCATGAGACTCATGAATGAAATCCTCAAAGACTACATTGGCAAGTTTGTAGTAGTGTATCTTGATGATATACTAATCTACAGCAGAACAAGAGAAGAGCACCTCCAACATATTGAGTTGATTTTCAAGAAGCTACAAGAGGAGAAGCTGATGATCAATCTGGAAAAGTGTGAGTTCATCAAAACAGAGCTGGTGTACCTTGGATTTGTACTATTACATGGCAACTTTAAAATGGATAGCAGCAAGGTAGAAGCCATTCTCAATTGGCCTACTCCAAAGACAGCAACAGAGGTAAGAAGCTTCCATGGTCTTGCTTAGTATTATAGGAAATTCATAAGATAGTTTAGTGCTATTTGTGCTCCCATGTTGGATACCATTAAAGGAGGAATGAAAACCAATTTTGTATGGAATGAGCAAGCTAACAAGAGTTTTGAGTTGCTGAAGGAAAAAATAGCTACCCAACATGTTTTGGTGCTACCAAGCTTTGAGAAGTTATTCACCATTGAATGTGATGCAAGCAATGTATCTATTGGAGTTGTTCTCAGTCAAGAGGGCAGCCCGGTGGATTTTCATTCAGAGAAGCTAAGTGAAGCCAAGAAGAAGTATTCTTCTTATGACCTTGAGATGTATGCATTTGTCCAAGCTCTAAGGAAATGGAGGCACTACTTGCTTCCCAAGGAATTCATTGTGTATTCAAACAGTCAAGCACTCAGTTTCCCGAATTCACAAGAGAAGTTGAGTCACAAGCACATGAAATGGGTGGAGTAATTGCAAGCTTACACCTTCAATATCAAGCACAAGAAAGGAGCTCTCAACAAGGTGGCTGATGCATTGAGTAGAAGAGTCCTCACAATTCAGGAAATTTAGTTGAAGAGCATGGGAATAGATCATTTCAAAGATCTATATGCAGATGATGAAGACTTTGCAGATATTTATAAGGTATGTCTTGAGTACAAGAATCATTTCCATAGCAAATATGTTGAATATACCTTGCAAAGTGATTTATTGTTTAAAGGGAATCAATTTTGTGTTCCTAGAGGTTCTATTAGGGAGAACTTAATACAAGAAAAGCATAATGGTGCATTGAGTGGTCATTTTGGGATCACTAAAACTCAAGAATTTGTCTGAAGGTTTTATTATTGGCCAAAGATGAACTTAGATATCAGAAGGTATGTGGAGAGTTGTGTGGTATGTCAAAAGGAAAAAGGCACTTCCTCAAATGCAGGCCTATACCAACCACTGCCTATCCCTTCTAGACCATGGGAATGCTTGAGCATGGACTTTGTAGTCAGTTTACCCAAGACAAGGCAAGGTATGGATAGTATTTATGTTGTTGTAGATAGATTCAGCAAGATGGCTCACTTTGTGCCCTGCAAAACAACCAATGATTCCAGTCAAATAGCCTCTCTTTTCTTTAAGGAGATAGTCAGGATTCATGGTTTACCAATCAGCATTGTATCAAACAGAGATACCAAGTTTATGAGTCAATTTTGGAAGACTCTTTGGCAGAGAATGGGCACCAATTTGTCTTTTGGATTTGCATACCATCCCCAAACTGATGGTCAAACCGAAGTTGTGAATAGGACACTTGGAAACCTTCTAAGATGCTAGACCAAGGAGTATGGTCAACAATGGGATCAGATTATTGGGCAAGCTGAATATGCCTATAATGATACAATAAATAGATCCACAGGGAAGAGCCCCTTTGAAATTGTCTATGGACTACACCCTAGAGGTGTTTATGAGCTAAGAGAGTTGAAGGATGGAGTCAAGGGAAGTGGATATGTTGATGACTTTGCTTGTGCAATGCAGGAGATTCATGAGACAATCAGAAAAACCTTGGCAGAAAACACCATGAAACATAAGACTAAGGTGGATGAGCATAGGAAAGAAGTCCAATTCAATGTTGGAGACCTAGTAATGGTGCATTTGAACAAGGATAGACTGCAGAAAGGTGTTCCTCATAAGTTGCAAATGAAGAGGATAGGTCCCTGTCCTATCTTGGAGAAGTATGGAAGCAATGTTTGCAAGGTGCAATTGCTAGATGACAGTGGACTGTCCCCTATTTTTAATGTTGTAGATCTTGTACACTACAAAGGACCACCAATAAACATGGATCAAACCTTCCATGAAGTCAATCAAGATGTGGAAGAACTCAAACTGCCCCCTGCTATAGTCAAGCAAGCTGATAAGATCTTGGATACCAGGGTCTACAAGAGAACAAGAACCAAGGAGTATAAAGAACACCTGATCCAAAGACAAGGACAACCTGAAGTTGATGTAGTATGGATTAAGGAGGCAGAGTTCAAGAAGTTGGGAGTTGATCCTAACTTGCTCAATCCAAGGGTGGATTGAAATTTTCTGTTTCAATGGGGAGGATGGTGCAGGAGCACCTAGGCTAAACCCCAGTTTGGTGTGTTGCAATTTTGGTTTGTACTGACCTTAGCCAAGTCAGGATCTTAGTTGTTTCATTTGGACCCTAGAAGGTCTTGCATTTGTGTGTGAAGAGTTGGTCACTAGGACTTAGGACATCTTAGTTTGATCAAGGTTGTTAAATTTTGCTTTATTAAGCTTTAGACAGTCTAGGTTAGAATACAATGCATTAAGTGTGTCATAACCACATCTTTGCTAGAAGATGCCAAGGAACGGTTAAGGGAGATGTTGATTGTTCGAGATCAAGGTGTTAGAGGTCCTATGTTTGAGGATCATGACACAATCATGGCATAATGGAAGTTGTAAAATGTGGTTGTAAAGTTGCATGGCAAGATTTGTGGAATTGCATGCAATTTAATGATTGGAATCCCTAGAAATTAGGGGTAAGTACTCGACCAACTCCCCTTGAACTGTGGAAATGGAATCTAAATGGATGTAATGGCTAGTAGATAGTTAGTTTTTGCATTGTAATAAAATTTTGGGGTGAAGAATAGAAGACAATGAGTAGATTTTCTATATTTTCTGTGTTTTACTATAATTCCCATGTGTTTTGCAATACAGCCAGCATAGTCGTTGAATACTCTGGTTTAGCACTGTAATTATCTTATTAGAATAGATTTGATCCACTTTTCATTGTGCATTCAAGTTGAGCAGAGTAGAGTTATTGATTTGTATTCTTAGATTAGAATTTAGAGGGTTTGTAAATACAGTTTTGAGCAGTCAGTCATGAAATGGCTCCCCCATGAAATCTGACCGTGGAGTTTTCCTGAGTTTGGATGGAAATGATAGGGGATCAATGCCTTTGTAAATATTTAGTAATAGGAAACTTTGAGAGCCAAGCAAGAATGTGTAACACCAACCCCTAGGCGAGTTTCAGTTACTCGGTTAGGAGTTTGGAAGTGAAAAGTTGAAGAACTTAGGCAGGGGTGGAAGGTACAGTATAGAATCCATACAGTCTCAAGTAGTGTTAGACAGTATCTACACAAGTTAGAGTGATAAAGGCTTTTTTCAATCCATTGGAGGCAGATTTGACTCAAAACTAGTGAAGTCCTAGAAAATAGGCCAATTAGCCCTTCTCTCCAAGAGTATGGGAATCACTTGTATGGTACTGACAAAGGTTTGAAAACTTATGAAAGATTTAAAAGTCTGAAAAGGGTGTCATGAAATGTCATTAGTTTGTTAGGTCATTTGGAAAGTGTGAGCAAGAAAGGCCAAAAACTGACTAGTAAGGGCTAGTAGAAGCTAGGCCCTCTCAAGACAAAATCTAGAGATCAGTTAGTTTGAGGATAGTAGAACCTCCAAGATGGATTCCAATGGTGGTGAAATGCATGGAAACAGAGTATGTATCTCCCCTACAGAGAGTTCAAGTCAGATGGAGAAGTTGGCATCTAGACTCTTCTAGGTGTAGTGAGAAAGATTACAATTTCAATTGGTATTTGTCAACCCAAGGTAAAGCACAAGGTAAGAAACTCTTTGAGAAGAGTTGGAGAAGGGTTTGGTCAATCCTCAAGCTCAAAAGGAACCCATTGGAGTTAGGTTCCAGGAAGGAGACAGTGAGAAAGGTCTTCTAGGAGTTGTGCAAGCAACCTTGGGGAGTTATCATACACCAGAGATCTAGAGAGGGTTGAGAGAAAATAGGTTTAACAGTATTGGCTAAGATGGAAGCAAGCAAAGAGGGAGTGTAGGGTAAAACCATGACTATCCATCATCGATCATAAACCATAAAATCTAAGCCTTATCAAAGTGGGGTAGAGAGGGACAAATAAAAAGTGAAGTTAGTTTTTTTGTCAATGTAGTCCATTTGGTGCTTTCCAAATGTAATGCAACATTTAGAGAGCGTAGAATATTGCATTACATTTGGTGAGTGCCAAATTTGGTGCTCACCAAATGTGTTGCATTTGGAAATACCAATCTGAAGGGTTGGATTTTGAGGGTTGGATAACCATTTCATGCCAAGGACGTTTTTTTTAAACTGCAACAAAATTTCACACATATTTTACCATACTAACAATCAGGTTTGCACATCTTTTAATGCAATTTTATAAAAAACCATGATGACGTTAGGATCTCTCTTACCTATATAACCATGGATATAATTTTTTTAACGTTTTGATTATGTTAAGGTTTTCATCTATAACTTCTCTTGTTAGTGCCTCTATTTTTTTTCAAAAACCAACATGTGCTAGTTTTGGTATAGCTTTTTACTTGTTCATCAAATTTTGAAACAAATTACATTTTTATAAACAAGACTTCATTATACAAATAATAAAAAAAGGTTTTCAATTAGTTTTCAAAAATTTTAGGGGGAGCATGCTCAAATTTCAGCTTTTTAGGATGTGTCCAATTTGAAAATTCATTTAAAATATTATATAAATTCATTGAAAATTAGTTGAAAAAATTGGGATAAACAACATGGTGTTAGCTAATTTCTCACAATTTAGATTTTTGAAATAAATAAAAAACCTAACTTTTTAGGGAGGCCACAACAGACTCTATGTTTCTTTTTTTTTATAAAAATAGGACCACTTTTGGTGGCTCCCCTTTTTGGAACCCTTAATCATTACTTTTAAAAAAAAAATAGTAGCTTAGAAAGTAGATTTGGAGCACTACAACTCTTATCCTTATTGCACCTTCCAATTTTGAGCATACCTATCATCATTTTCTCGTGAACATCAGACTTTGTTGATTTAGAAAAAAAAGTGGCATCTTAAGAGCCATTTTTGTGTCACAACTTGGTGCTCTTACCCTCATATGCTTGTATAAGGTGAACTATAACCTGTAGCCAAATGTTGGTTTCAATGTAACTTGGATGTTCAAAATCATACAAGTCACTTGAGATTATTTTATTCAACTTGTTCATGATTAAATTATTATATATAATTTATATCACAAAAATTAAACCCTTCACTTGAGTATCTCAAATTCGAGCTACATATGGAGTGATAATTAACACATTCTATTCATTTATTTCTTAATTGGGTGGACAAGTACAACATTTGCAATGGTCCTATACTTAATAATGACAGTAGAGAATACATAATACTACTATTAACAAACCTTTGAATAGTAATGGTCATGAAGATCTTTAATTGTCAACACATCCATGATAGGGTGGTGGCTACAATATATTTAATGCATATCATAGCAACAAGGTCTAAGATAACCATAGGTTACTAGGAGAGCCAATTAATACTAGATAAACTCACATGAATTTTTTAGCAGGGAGTTCCCTCAATATAACTCCCTATCAATATTCACAATATAGAACTTGGTGTCAATGTATTACCACATCCTATATCTCAAGGGTAAGTTGTACAATGACAAAAAACAAATCCAAAAAGAAGATACAAGACACATTCTAACTAAAAAATGAAAACCCCAATTCTCATATCTAGTTAAATCAATTTCTCAACCAAGTTGTGAACAAATTATCTATATGATCATAAACTATTGACAATATAACCTCATGGATCAGCTCTATACCTTTAATAACCATAATCCAATCCATTATTCACCATCAAAGAAATAAATCTATTTATTAAGATGAAAGGATAAAAAAAAACAATTAACAACTACAAGGAAATATACAATAACTAGACTTTTGAACCTTGGATTCCTCCTATAAGTCCATTTGAGAGCCAAATCATGAACCATAAACAAAGTAACAACATAGGATAAAATTAAAAATCTACCATATATCCCCTACTTAGCTAGGGTGTGATGCTATAAAATATTTAACAAGGAATAATTTTACTTATATTTTTTTATCAAAAACTAATACTTTGCACCTAGCATTCCAAGTTGAGAAATGACCTGTGAAAAGATTACCAAATGGTTGCACTTAGCTCTTGCTAACCTCTGTTCTAGTGCCAAATTTTCTCCACCAATAAGTAACTCCTTTCTACCTTCTCTTGCCTATAATCCTTGCCAAAATGCTCTTTTTAAGGAGTTCACCTATAGGGCTTTTGTCTTACGCACATGTCCTCTTGTCCTCTAGTGTGAAGATTGGATGGCATTGGGAGGCATACCATACCATATTTATGGCACGACAACCCCTTATCCATCATACAATATACCTAGGATCGATGGTTTTCTCCCAACTGTATGAGCAAGGTGTTATCCCTCATGATTTCTTCAAATTCTTGGTTGGCTTGGGTAAAATGCCTCAACCCTTCTCCCTTGCTTGTATGCATGCTTTCTTTCTTTTCTTTTCTTTTTTCTAATGTTATTTTCTATACACACAGATCTATATGTATGCATGTATTGTTATTACTATTATATATAGATTACATATATTTATATTTTGTTTTTATTTCAGGTTAGTTCAAAAAGATTGATCTCTAGAATATGGTTATCAATACTCAATCAACTAAATCTTGTGGATTAATTGATCTTCTACAAGTGATTTATATATAGAATGTTTAGGATGTGGAAAGGAATAATCAATGGTCACTCCTAAACATAGTGATCAACTAGAGCTCATAGTCATAACAAAATCTTAGCAAAATACTAACAATCAAATGATCCTTCTATTTGTAATTTGACCCTAATTGTATAAAAAACATGATTAAATGATATCATAATCATTCTTATGATAAAGTTGCTAAGTTTGCATTGTTTGCACCCTTGTACCTATAAAACCATTCAATTTTCTCACACATATTTCACAACAAGAGCATTGATATCTAGTTAGTCCAATAACACACATTTAAGCAAATCATTCCATCAATAGATACTAAAGCCAATTAGGTCATATAATTTTTTGTTTACTCATCAAATGTGACAATTAACAATCAAAAGTTTTAAATCTATAGCATTTATTATTGAATCCATGTATAAACATTCAAAAAAATCATGTACAATGAATGTGCAAACATTAGAGTTCCTGCCTTGTCCAAATTAAATAAGGGCATTAAAATTTTACCACACAAAAAAGGAAAACATGGTGTTTGTGGAGATGAGACATTACTTTCCTTGTACTACTTCAACATCCACCATAATTTGTCTAAGTCAAACTCCAAATTTTGTAGCTTCCTTTCCTTGTCTTTTATTTCTAACTCATCCTTTGTCTGATTTCTTCTTACAAATAAGTTATCATCTTTTTCTCACAACAAATCCACTTCTGCATCCATAGCCATACCCAAAACTCTAATTTGAACTACTATGAACTTTTCTCACAAATTCACTACTCCTAAGACTTTACTCCTACAAATTAAACTCCAAAAAAATACTCCTTGCAAGTTAATGCTCTAAACTATGGATTGTATCAAACATATCAAAAGAAACAAAGGAAGAATCATATCAAACTCACACCAAAACATAATACAACAAATCCTTTAACTCATTAACTCATATCTAACACACTCAAAAGCAATGCAACATACAAATAGATAAATAACCAAAAAATTAAACATGCAATATAGATAATATCTTGTTTATATCAGAAGGAATATTTCCAAACTGTTTAACTATATCCAAATCTATCCAAATGAGTTTCTATATATAATCATAAAAGGCCCGCAAATAAACAACTCAAAAGTAAGTAATTAAATTGAGCAATTACAAAGAACTGCTAAATTTAGTAAAAATAGACTCCTAAAACTCCATTACAACAATTATGAATCTAAACATGAAAGTTACTATATAATATCCTAAACAATTCAACCACAAAACTGATAGAAGTGGTAGGAAATGTACCGAAGGTTCTCCTTATCAATAGTAGGGCAGGGTATTAGACAACCAGAGTCTCCATCATGTTGGAAGGAATTAAAAAAGCTTACAATTTATGTTGCGGTTCAAGAATATTATTGAAGTAAGAATTTTCCTTCATGGTTGAAAGAACACTGTCGATCAAATAGAAAGTGAAAAGTGTCATACAAATTTGAGAGAGTTCATTTGACCAAAATTCACTGTAACACAGATATTTTCTTCTTTCAATCATTTCTCCCCTCTACAATAGGAACACTTCAGTTTCTAAGGTAGACATAGTTTGCACCTTTATGTTTGTCTGAATAAAGTATTATTGAACCATTGAGCAACCATATACTCTTATTTTCTGTAGTCTCTATAAATTTAAATAACTCTCTGGGAGCATCTTCAATACCTGACTCATGGCTCCTTCTTCCACTACACGCAACTCCTGTAGCTTATATAGCTGAACCAATGAAAATACCTCTAGCATAAGAAAAGCTCCCCTCTCACCAAATTCTTTGGGCTGCACTCTAGGTTGGAGCAATCAATGATTTATAGTTGATTAAGACTCGCAAGCTTATGCAAGTCAGCTAACTGTGTTAGCATATTACAATGGCTCAAATTAATACAACTTAACTATTGAAATCGACAAAATATAATTTCCACTTTGTTTAGTTGAGGGTAGCTTAACTAGAGCTTCCACAGTTCTGACAATGCAACTATGTTCTGAAGTAAGCTTTCCATCTTTGGAAGACACAACTGAAAATGTTCCATTTGCTTCACTCTTGCTAATGTTCCTTGTTGAATTGTTTCCTCGTCATTTTCCACCTTCAACTTTTTGAGTTGTATTAAATTGCCCAAATCATTTATCGAAAGCAAATTTCTTCTGATCTTATTTGACTGCATCTTATCAATTCATTTGTTGAACCAACTGCACCAAAGTATCCAGAGGTATAAGCATTGAGATTGTCCTACGTCAAAATCCACCATAATTTGTCTTTTAACTTGAACTCTAATTTTATAGCTTCCTTTGTTTGTCTTTTGTTTCTAACTCATCCTTTGTCTAATATATTTTGACAAATTAATTCTTTTTTCACATCATAAAACAACTCCACGTCTGCATTGATAGCCATACCCACAACTATAGTTTGGGCTACGCTGCACTCGTCTCACAAATTCTCGACTCCTACCACTTTAGGATGTTGTGATATGTAAGCAAGCCTCTACTCCTACAAGTTAATACCCAACAAATACACTATTCTTGCAAGATATTGCTCTAAACTATGAACTTTATCAAAGGCACCAGAATAAACAGAGGAACCAGAATAAATAGAGGAAGAATCATGTCAAACTCATGCTAAAACATAATACAACAAATGCTTTAACTCGTTAACTCAAATCTAACACAGACACAAATGTGATGCAACATTTAGTAAGATTGGAAACCAAAAAATTTAAACATGCAACATAGATAATATCTTGTTTATATCAGAAGGAATATTTCAAACTGTTTACCTATATCCAAATCTATCCAACTGAGATCCTATATACAACCATAAAAGGCTAGCAAGTAAATAACTTTAAAATAAGTAATTAAATCTCCTTTTCCCCAAAATTGAGCAGTTAAAAAAAAAATTGCTAAAATTAGTAAAAACAAACTCCTAAAATCCCACAACAGCATGTATGAATCTAAACACGAAAGTCACAATAAAATTTTCTAAACAATCCAAGCACAAAATGAAGGAAGTGGAAGGGAATGCAATAAAGGTGTTCCTTATCAATAGTGGAGCAGGGTAGTAGAGAACCAAAATCTCCATCACGTTGGAGAATAAATAAGGGCTTACAATTTATGTTATAGTTCAAGAGTATAGCTGAAATAAGCCTTTTCCTCCATATTTTGAAGGACAGTTAAAATGAGAAAAGATTGTCAGCCAAATAGGAAGTGAAAAGTGTCATACAAAAATTCAATGACTTCGTTTGACCAAAATTCACCATAATGCATATATTCTCTTCTCTCAATCATTTCCTCCCACCGTAGCATGAATGTTTTAGTGTCTGAGGTAGACATTGTCAGGGTTTGCACCTTTATGTTTCTCTAGATAAAGTATTCTTGAACCATTGAGCAACCATATACTCTTATTTTCTGTAATCTCTATAAATTCCAGTAACTCTCTGGGAGCATCTCCAATACCTCATACTGCATCAGTGTAAGGATTGTAAGTGAATTCATCGTTGCTTTCTCCACTATAGGCAACTCCTGTAGCTTGTTGATCCAGGTGAATCTTCAGAACTTGGAAATTGAAGTGTTCCAGTTTCTCTCGGAAGCAGTGTCATGGCATAGAGCTCAGAATCCTAAATGCAGCAGAACTTGAATGGATGAAAAAGGAGTCCATTTGCTCAAGTTACACGCAGTCACAGTTGGGTCAACCCTGGACCAAGAGGCCGTCCAAAAGGAAAAAATTTGACCAACTCAGAATCAACTGAAAATGGTGTCATTTCAAAGAGCTCGATGACACGAACCCAATGATGTTCGTTTCATCAAAATCGAAGCTCATATGTGCGAGATATCGCCGGTCAAACTTTGGTCAAAGGCTGGTCAATTCTACTAATAGGGACAAAGAAGGGTCAAAATTTGACATCGTTAAAATTGATCAAATTTAACGTCATCGGGAAGGTCTCATCGTCACGATTCCAACGACATTTGTTTTGTGCAAATCAGAGCTCGTATGTGCGAGATATGGCCAGTCACACCTTGCGGTTGACCAAGGGTACCAGTGGTACAGTTGCTGATGTCAGCATGACGTCATCGTGTGGTCTTGGTGAGTGCATCATCGTACGGTGATGATGTGGACCAATGGGGTCCTCACACGTGTCATCCATACATGTGACGTGGCAGGCTAACTAGGCAAATGAGATCAACATCGTTTGTGAATCCGATGTTGACACGTGTTATCTATAGATATGTCAATAGTACAGTGGATGACATGGCATGGTGACTAGATGATAACTTGGCACCTGACTGGTTCCTTCAGCGAATGAAAGCTTGACATGTGGCAAGATCTAGTTAGTACATGTGTCCGTTCATACTCTTCCTCCTTTGGCAGGTTAACAATTTGTTTTATTAACTAAGAAAGGTTATTGTTGGGGCTTGACGCAAAGACCTCCACATTGCAAGCAGATGGTTTCACCATTACACTGTGTATAACGATTCAACTTATATGTGGTGGTCGTTTGCTTTTTTCAACTTCAGGTTTGGTAAAGAGTTTTAAAAACAACCTTTGATCGGCGGGGAAGAGCGTCGGCTTGTAAAGCCAGGCCGACCCTTACGCCGTTAGTAGTGTTTGATGTATGAATGGAATTGGTTCTATTTAACCTTTTTTTAAGCTCGAATGCCTAACAAATAACCATTTTATGGTTATTAGTCAAGATTTGAATAAAATAAAATAACAAAACCCCTAACAATCAATTGCCCAAGAATATAAAAGACAAAGGGGCTTAAAAATAATTTGATTGTTTTTATTAGGGGATTATTATTGTTTTTTTGTAAATGGGGGAAATTGCCTTGTATTTTTCCTTTAAGGGGGAATTTGGTGGTTTTTAACCCCTTATGGAAAAATTATATATAAAAGGGAGACTAGGAGAGCCTTCCTCATCAATTCATCATCACATCCATCAGTTGATTATTCTCCATTGTATCCCATTGTCTTGGCCTTTGAGAGCCTTTTGTGAGAAAATTTTAGAGGGAACTAGGAGAATTTGAGTTGTGATGGGATGAAGTTCTGAGTTTGTAGTAGGTCCTATTTTTAGGCAAACTCAGTTTTCTTACTCTTTGTTAATCATCCCTAGCTTTGAGAGCTTTTGAGAGGGGTTTTTGAGTGAGAGACTTTTTGGGACTTTGTGGATAGGCTACAGATATTGTAAAACAATGTTGCAAGAGGCTCCATTGGAGATTGTACTGCCAGTTCAGAACATTTTAATAGATTGGTCACTCGGTTGAGCTTGACCTGGAGACGTAGTCTACTCGGACAAACTCCGTAATCAAATTGGTGTTTTTTTTCCTCTCTATTGGTTCTATATTTTGAATTCTCTCTGTTTAATGTTCTTACTACTCCAGTTTTGATGTCTTTACACGTTTGTGCATAATCACTTAGCAATGTTTGTCATAGATCCCTTCCGCTTTATAGATCACTTGTATAGCTGAACCAATGAAAAAACCTCTAGCATAGGAAAAGCTCCCCTCTCACAAAATTCTTTGGGTAACATCTCTAGATTGGAGCAAGCAATGATTTGTAGATGGGTAAGACTCACAAGCTCATGCAAGTTAGGTAACTATGTTAACATATGACAATGGTTCAAATTAATAAAGCTTAAATGTTGAAATCGACAAATTGTAATTTCCACTTTGTTTAGTTGAGCGTAGTTTAACCAAAGCATTCTCAGTTTTGACATTGCAATTATGCCATGTGGTAAGCTTTCCATCCTTGCTAGACATAATTGCAAAAGTTCCATTTGTTTCATTCTTGCTAATGTTCCTTGCTTTATTGTTTGCTCGTTGTTTTTCACCTTAAACTTTTGGAGTTGTATTAAACTGCCCAATCATTTATTCAAAGAAAATTTCTTCTAATCTTATTTGGACTACATCTTATCAATGCATTTTCTGAATGAACTGCACCAAAGTATTCTAGAGATTCAAGCTTAGAGATTGTATATGGTAGAGAAAACAATTCTTTACAATATCTAATGTCCAAACTTTTTTAGAGAGCGAAGCTTATCAATGTTGGATGGCAACTCCCTAATTCCAGATCCAACAAGACCGATGATCTGGAGATTTTTAAGAGCAGTTATGGAATTAGGCAGTCTCTTGATGGGGACACATTGTAGCCTAAGGAAAACTAGATGTTTCAAGCATCTGAGGGTTTCTGGTAATGATAGGATGGACGTATGTGACAAATCCATGACTCGAAGAGAGGACATACTCACCATCACCTACTTTGGAATTTCTCTTTAGTAAAGATTTCCCCCAAGTAACAATGAGAGGATACAAGGGCCTCTAAATCTATCAGTTACACTTGTCAAGCTATTATCCATCAATGACATTCTGATGTATCCAGAGCAGCCATTGGCTGGAAAATGTTGTAGACCTCTACCTTCCTGAAAGAAGCAATTCTCTTTTCTTTCAAAAATTTGTCGAACTAAATACTGTAACAGATCATGTACCCTGAAATAGATCACATGCCCATACAAATCTTTCCAAACTGTTTCAATGAGACAGCGGTCGACTAACAAATTTACGTATGTATATGCAATTTGGAGTGGATTGTGCCCTGCCAACAACCCCTCTCTAATCCATAACATGCTCACATGTGGAGTATACAGGATTTCGTCTTCCATGAAGGTAGCTAGGTAGAGAAAACACTATTGCAAGGAAATGTCAATACTAGCC
Source organism: Sequoia sempervirens (assembly GCA_007258455.2). Classification (NCBI taxonomy): domain Eukaryota; kingdom Viridiplantae; phylum Streptophyta; class Pinopsida; order Cupressales; family Cupressaceae; genus Sequoia; species Sequoia sempervirens. The sequence goes on from VDFB02168118.1 coordinate 155,975,120, forward strand.
AAAGTGTCAAAGCTTAATCACAGCCGACCATGAAATGGTTCTGTAAACTGCTTGATGGCCTTCGTATTCTGTAGCTTCTTGAGTATGATTTCCCATTCATCTGGATGGGTGATGCCTGCCATCGCCCACCCAATTACTTTGATGGCTAAAGGAAGTCCCTGGCACTCTTTACAAACGCTCCGAGCAATTTCTTCCTATATGCCTGTTGGTAAATTTCTAGTATTATGCAGAAAATCATGAGAAAGAAACAACTGCCAGCTATAATTCTTCATTAACTCTTGTACTTGGATAGTTGATGAGTTTGGAATCCCCATCTCTAAGAGTGCCCTTTTATTTTTGGAACTCACTATAATCACATTTGAGTCGCTGTTGGAATTACAAGTGGAAGGCAGGGGCACACCCAACTCCTCCAAGAAATGGGCACCTCTATCCCAAACATCATCTAGAAACAAGGTGAATCATTGTTTCCTCAATCTCCTACTCAACCAAATTTTAAAATCGTCTTCACTCCATAAAATTGGTTAAAATCCTAATTTTTTTTTAATGCTATTTGGTTACCAAGTTCATTTCTAAGTCTTGTTAAAAATGGAGTCTATGAAACAGTAAGACAAAGCAATAAGCTACTAGCAAAGAGATTTTGTACCTAATGGTCGTTGAAGAATCTTTTTAGGAGAAGAGTCTTCCCTGCACCTCCCATACCCACCACGCCTATCCAAGACTCATTTTGTACTAACTCTTCAAGTCTGGTAAGGGCCTTATCTTGTCCCACAATAAGCAACTCCCTTATAAATTTCATGGATTCCTTCATGTGAAAATTCTATTGCAGTTACTGATTATTAATCTCCTATCTAAATAGATTATTTGATTGCCAAAAATTAATTCATAGCAAATATTGAAAAATAACACAACTGCAACTTCACAAATAAAACCACAGGAAAATATGAAAAATAATAAACACAATATTTTTGGAAAAATTGTTGCTGGAAAAGCTCTGAAGGGAAACCCAGTACTGTAGATGAGTAATTTTATTAAACTTCAACAAATTAAGAGATACATAAATTGCTTGTCTCTTACTAGAAGAGCTCCGACAATATTCTTCTCCAAAAAATCTTCCTTCAATTTCTCCTACTGAAATTCCACAGTTGTTGTCCCCAATGCTATCATTGCGCCCTTGCTATCACTGGAAATGCTTCTTGAGTGTGTGTTCTCCAAATTCCCTTTGATCCCCTTTTATACTTGTCTCATTTAAAAACCAATGGCCATGATTTAATCTCAATCAATGGCTAAAATTAATTATACTCTAACAAACCCTAACTAACTAGATTCTAGAAGTCTCTAGAGGAATCAATTAATTAATTAAATAATTATCTAGACAGCTAACTCCTTTCTAGAAATCTCTAAAAAAATCAATTAATTAATTAAATATTTCTTGGGAATGGAGACACCTGTCCAAGCTACAAAAATTAACACTCCCTCTTAGTAACAATGGTGTTCTTCATGATACCCAACCTATCTTTGAAGAAGATCAATTTCTCCTTCCCTAATGCCTTTGTCTACTACCTACTAATTTGTAGGTATATACTATAGCTAAACAATCCCCCACTATGCACAATCCATGATGAAATGATACCTGATGTCTATATGCTTAGACCTATCATGAAACACCAAATTCTTGAGCAATTTGATGCAACTCTAATTATCATAGTGTATCACGGTAGTGCCAACTCTCTGACCAAATAAGGCCACCATCAACTTCCGAAGCCATATCAC
>VDFB02168118.1:155976989-156185447 GCA_007258455.2 Sequoia sempervirens
CACCTTCCAATTTTGAGCATAACTATCTTCATTTTCTCATGAACAATAGACTTCATTGATTTCAGAAAAGAGAAGCATCTTAAGAGGCATTTTTGTGTCACAACTTGGTGTTCTTACCCACATATGCTTGTATAAGGTGAACTATAACCTATAGCCAAATGTTGGTTTCAATGTAACTTGGATGCTCAAAATTATACAAGTCACTTGAGATTATTTTATTCAACTTGTTCATGATCAAATTGTCATGCATATAATTTATATCGCAAAAATTAAACCCTTCTCTTGAGTATGTTAAATTTGAGCTACATATGGATTGAAAAAGTTAACACATTCCATTCATTTATTTCATAATTGGGTAGACAAGTACAAAACCTGCAATGGTCCTATACTTAATAATGATAGTAGAGAATACATAATACTACTATTAACAAACCTTTGATCAGTAATGTTCATGAAGATATTTAATTGTCAACACATCCATGATAGGGTGGTGGCTACAATATATTTAATGCACATTATAGCAACAAGGTCTAAGATAACCATAGGATACTAGGAGAGCCAATTAATACTAGATCAACTCACATGAATGTTTTAGCGGGGAGTTCCCTCAACATAATTCCGAATCAATATTCACAATATAGAACTTGGTGTCAATGTATTACCACTTCCTATATCTCAAGGGTAAGTTGTACAATGACAAAAAACAAAGCCAATAAGAAGATACAAGGCACATTCTAAATAAATCAATGAAAACCCCAATTCTTACATATCTAGTGAAATCAATTTCTCAACCAAGTTGTCAACAAATTCTTTATATGATCATAAACTATTGATAGCAAAACCTCATGAATCAGCTCTATACCTTTAATAACCATAATCCAATCCATTATTAACCATCAAAGAAATACACCTATTTATTGAGATGAAAGAATCAAACAAAACAATAAAGAATTATAGGGAAATATCAAATAACTAGACTTTTGAACCTTGGATTCCTCCTATAAGTCCATTTGAGAGCCAAATCGTGAACAGGAAACAAAGTAACAACACAGGATAAAATTAAAACCCTACCATATATCCCAACTCAGCTAGGACATGAAGCTATAAAATATTTAACAAGGAATAGTTTTACTTATATTTTTTTATCAAAAACTAATACCATACACCCGACATTCCAAGTTGAGAAACGACTTGTGAAAAGCTTACCAAATTGTTGCGCTTAGCTCTTGCTCACCTCTATTCTAGTGCCAATTTTTCTCCACCAGCAAGTAACTCCTTTCTACCTTCTCTTGCCTAAAATCCTTGCCTGAATGCTCTTTTTTAGTTAGGAGGTCAGGCAGGGCTTTTGTCTTACGCACCAGTCCTCTTGTCCTCTAGTGTGAAGATTGGATGACGTTGGGAGGGCACCATATCTTATTTATGGCACGACAACCCCTTATCCCTCATACACTACCCCTAGGATCAATGGTTGTCCCCCAACCGTATGAGCGAGGGGTTATCCCTCATTATTTCTTCAACTTCTTAGTCGGCTTGGGTAAAATGCCTCAACCCTTCTCCCTTGCTTGTATGCATTCATTCTTTCTTTCCTTTTTTCTAATGTTTTTGATAGATGGGGAAAAAAGGTTTTGAATGGACCCAAAACCATGAACAATAGGTTTTGAATGGACTCGAAACCATCAGGACTTACAGGGGTCCCAGACCCACACCAAGACGAACAAGCTGCACAAAGGATAAACTAAAAGACAACCATTAGCAAATCAAGGACACAACAAGACAACAACCAGCCAACAGCCAGTAGGTTTCCAAGAAGAGCATCAAGAAATCACTTGAATCTTGACTTCGTCAGGCCCAACAACCCACTACACTCCATTGTTATAGACAAGACCATCAGCCCATAACACAAGGTTTTGACAGGGGCCTTAAACCCAATACAACTTTTCACAGTACAAATCATGATCAAAGCTCCACCAGCAGAAGTAGCAAAGTCCAGCAAAGCACCCCTTCCAAAATTATAGGAAAGGTAAACACAAAAGCATAAAGCTCCAATAGTATCCTTCAAAAGTTGTTTGTTTTTTCCACCTCTATAGAAAAGAAAACCCAACTTCTCGTAGCTGCAACTGTCAATGATCGTGGGGTTGAAAGTCTCAAAGATCTGCTTCCAAATCAATATCTCCACCTCCATAGAAGATAAAGAAAAGAGCGCAGCATGTAGGTTCCCATCAAAACCCAAACCACCATAAAACAAGGCTTCAATAGCCCCCCAACAGCTTTTCCAAGCACAACAAGCCGCATCCCACTCCACCTCTATAGGAGAACAGTCACTTCCAGCCACATCCATCTCCCCCTCAATAGAAGATAGGACCACCTCCATAGGAAAGACCAGAATAACCCAAGGATACACCAAAAGCGGCTTGAAAAGAAAAGCCATGGAACCAAGAAGGCGAGGGACAGATAAACCCCCACTGCAACAAAACCCAGAGGTCAGAAGAAATAAACAAAGACACACAGACCCCATCCTAAAAAGGAAAGCACCCCAAAGAGGCCCTGAAGGACTCCATGGCAGAAGCACCTCTCCCAATAAAACAAATAGCACTTCAAGGAAAAAGGAGAGACAAGAAACAATGAAACCAACATTTTCCTGCCAAAGGGACAGAGCTGAAGCTCAAGCAAAAAAAGAAACCCTTAGATAAACAAACAAAGAGCTCTCCCAGTCAGGGTTGAAACAGCCACTAGATATCCCAATAGAAAAAACACAAACAACGAAACCCCCAAGCAGTAAAAGGAAACCAGATGAGAACAGGGACCAAGAAGGGGCTGATAAACTACCAAAAATCTATGAAACGGACTGAGAACAAGCAAAGGCAACAGAAGCCCTAAAATACACAGTTATGAAGCTCATCCTATCAGGGCAATGCCATCTACCACACAGACCCACAGAAAAATAGGAAGCCTCCAAACACCCAGACAAAAACAAAAAATCATAAGAAGGCAGGGGCCCAAGATAAGAAAAGAAGCTGACCCAACCTGAAACTTCCTTCACCAACAAAGGAGGAAGGTCCACCCACCAAAGGGGAGAAAGAGGCCACCCCTCGAAAGAAGAAGCACGACCCTCCACAAGAATACTGTCGCCAGGCATAAATCTGGCCTCAACCAAAGACCAGACCCCCCATGGACACACAACCAACCCCAGGAAGAAAGAAGGGCATCTATAGACAGCCAAATCCTTCCGCCTACCACCAACAAACCCTGATACCAATCCACCACAAATAGGGCAGACCCCAAAACTGTGAGTCCACCCGCCACCATCATCTTCTTCATCCGATTCTTCTTTCATTCCCACCGCATTTAATTTGAATGCTCTCCCCGTGATACACCGCCCTCCACCGAAGCCCATCGCTTCTTTTCTTTTTTCTAATGTTATTTTCTATACACAAAGATCTATATGTATGCATGTATTGTTATTACTATTATATATAGATACATATATTTATATTTTTTTTTAATTTCAGGTTAGTTCAAAAAGATTGATCTCTAGAATATGGTTATCAATACTCAATCAACTAAATCTTGTGGATCAACTGATTTTCTACAAGTGATTTACATATAGAATGTTTAGGAGGTGGAAAGGAATAATCAATGGTCACTCCTAAACATAGTGATCAACTAGAGCTCATGGTCACAACAAAAATCTTAGCAAAATACTAGAACAATCAAATGATACTTCTATTTGTAATTTGACCCTAATTGTACAAAAAACATGATTAAATGATATCATACTCATTCTTATTATAAAGTTTCAAAGTTTGCATTGTTTGGACCCTTGTACCTATAAAACCATTCAATTTTCTCACACATATTTCACAACAAGAGCATTAATATCTAGTTAGTCCAATAACACACATTTAAGCAAATCATTCCATCAATAGATACTAAAGCCAATTAGGTCATATAATTTTTTGTTTACTCATCAAATGTGACAATTAACAATCAAAATTTTTAAATCTATAGCATTTATTATTGAATACATGTATAAAAATTCAAAATCATCATGTACAATTAATGTGCAAACATTAGAGTTCTCTCCTTGTCCAAATTAAATAAGGACATTAAAAGTTTACCACACAAAAAAAGAAAACATGGTGTTTGTGGAGATGAGACATATTACTTTCCTTGTACTACTTCAACATCCACCATAATTTGTCTAAGTCAAACTCCAAATTTTGTAGCTTCCTTTCCTTGTCTTTTATATCTACCTCATCCTTTGTCTGATTTCTTCTTACAAATAAGTTATCATCTTTTTCTCACAACAACTCCACTTCTGCATCCATAGCCATACCCAGAACTATAATTTGAACTACTATGAACTTTTCTCACAAATTCACTACTCCTAAGACTAACTATATCAAACATATTAGAAGAAACAAAAAAATAATTTGAACTACTATGAACTTTTCTCACAAATTCACTACTCCTAAGACTAACTGTATCAAACATATTAGAAGAAACAAAAAAATAATCATGTCAAACTCATGGAAAAACATAATACAACAAATCCTTTAACTCATTATCTCAGATCTAACACACACAAAAGCAATGCAACATATAGAAAGATAAATAACCAAAAAATTAAACATGCAATATAGATAATATCTTGTTTATATTAGAAGGAATATTTCCAAACTGTTTAACTATATCCAAATCTATCCAAATGAGTTGCTATATATAATCATAAAAGGCCCGCAAGTAAACAAGTCAAAAGTAAGTAATTAAATTGAGCAATTACAAAGAACTCCTAAATTTAGTAAAAATAGACTCCTAAAACTCCATTACAACAATTATGAATCTAAACATGAAAGTTACTATATAATATCCTAAACAATTCGACCACAAAACTGATAGAAGTGGCAGGAAATGTACCAAAGGTTCTCCTTATCAATAATAGGGTAGGGTATTAGAGAACCAGAGTCTCCATCATGTTGGAAGGAATTAAAAAAGCTTACAATTTATGTTGCGGTTCAAGAATATTGTTGAAGTAAGAATTTTCCTTCATGGTTGAAAGAACACTGTCGGTCAAATAGAAAGTGAAAAGTGTCATACAAAAATTGAGAGAGTTCGTTTGACCGAAATTCACCGTAACACAGATATTTTCTTCTTTCAATCATTTCTCCCCTCTGCAACAGGAACACTTCAGTTTCTAAGGTAGACATGGTTTGCGCCTTTATGTTTGTATGAATAAAGTATTATTGAACCATTAAGCAACCATATACTCTTATTTCATGTAGTCTCTGTAAATTTAAATAACTCTCTGGGAGCATCTTCAATACCTCACACTGCATTAGCATAAAGGTTGCAAGTGAATTCATGGCTCCTTCGTCCACTACACGCAACTCCTGTAGCTTGTATAGCCGAACCAATGAAAATACCTCCAGCATAATAAAAGCTCCCCTCTCACCAAATTCTTTGGGCTCCACTCTAGGTTGGAGCAATCAATGATTTATAGTTGATTAAGACTCGCAAGCTTATGCAAGTCAGCTAACTGTGTTAGCATATTGCAATGGCTCAAATTAATACAACTTAACTATTGAAATCGACAAAATATAATTTCCACTTTGTTTAGTTGAGGGTAGCTTAACTAGAGCTTCCACAGTTCTGACAATGCAACTATGTTCTGAAGTAAGCTTTCCATCTTTGGAAGACACAACTGAAAATGTTCCATTTGCTTCACTCTTGCTAATGTTCCTTGTTGAATTGTTTCCTCGTCATTTTCCACCTTCAACTTTTTGAGTTGTATTAAATTGCCCAAATCATTTATCGAAAGCAAATTTCTTCTGATCTTATTTGACTGCATCTTATCAATTCATTTGTTGAACCAACTGCACCAAAGTATCCAGAGGTATAAGCATTGAGATTGTCCTACGTCAAAATCCACCATAATTTGTCTTTTAACTTGAACTCTAATTTTATAGCTTCCTTTGTTTGTCTTTTGTTTCTAACTCATCCTTTGTCTAATATATTTTGACAAATTAATTCTTTTTTCACATCATAAAACAACTCCACGTCTGCATTGATAGCCATACCCACAACTATAGTTTGGGCTACGCTGCACTCGTCTCACAAATTCTCGACTCCTACCACTTTAGGATGTTGTGATATGTAAGCAAGCCTCTACTCCTACAAGTTAATACCCAACAAATACACTATTCTTGCAAGATATTGCTCTAAACTATGAACTTTATCAAAGGCACCAGAATAAACAGAGGAACCAGAATAAATAGAGGAAGAATCATGTCAAACTCATGCTAAAACATAATACAACAAATGCTTTAACTCGTTAACTCAAATCTAACACAGACACAAATGTGATGCAACATTTAGTAAGATTGGAAACCAAAAAATTTAAACATGCAACATAGATAATATCTTGTTTATATCAGAAGGAATATTTCAAACTGTTTACCTATATCCAAATCTATCCAACTGAGATCCTATATACAACCATAAAAGGCTAGCAAGTAAATAACTTTAAAATAAGTAATTAAATCTCCTTTTCCCCAAAATTGAGCAGTTAAAAAAAAAATTGCTAAAATTAGTAAAAACAAACTCCTAAAATCCCACAACAGCATGTATGAATCTAAACACGAAAGTCACAATAAAATTTTCTAAACAATCCAAGCACAAAATGAAGGAAGTGGAAGGGAATGCAATAAAGGTGTTCCTTATCAATAGTGGAGCAGGGTAGTAGAGAACCAAAATCTCCATCACGTTGGAGAATAAATAAGGGCTTACAATTTATGTTATAGTTCAAGAGTATAGCTGAAATAAGCCTTTTCCTCCATATTTTGAAGGACAGTTAAAATGAGAAAAGATTGTCAGCCAAATAGGAAGTGAAAAGTGTCATACAAAAATTCAATGACTTCGTTTGACCAAAATTCACCATAATGCATATATTCTCTTCTCTCAATCATTTCCTCCCACCGTAGCATGAATGTTTTAGTGTCTGAGGTAGACATTGTCAGGGTTTGCACCTTTATGTTTCTCTAGATAAAGTATTCTTGAACCATTGAGCAACCATATACTCTTATTTTCTGTAATCTCTATAAATTCCAGTAACTCTCTGGGAGCATCTCCAATACCTCATACTGCATCAGTGTAAGGATTGTAAGTGAATTCATCGTTGCTTTCTCCACTATAGGCAACTCCTGTAGCTTGTTGATCCAGGTGAATCTTCAGAACTTGGAAATTGAAGTGTTCCAGTTTCTCTCGGAAGCAGTGTCATGGCATAGAGCTCAGAATCCTAAATGCAGCAGAACTTGAATGGATGAAAAAGGAGTCCATTTGCTCAAGTTACACGCAGTCACAGTTGGGTCAACCCTGGACCAAGAGGCCGTCCAAAAGGAAAAAATTTGACCAACTCAGAATCAACTGAAAATGGTGTCATTTCAAAGAGCTCGATGACACGAACCCAATGATGTTCGCTTCACGAAATCAAAGCTCGATGTGCAAGATATCGCCAATCAATTCCGGCTAATAGGGACAAAAAAAGGGTCAAATTCTTTGAAATCGTAAAACATTAAATTCAACGCCATCGGGAACCAACGCTATGACTCCAAAGATACCACGGCGCGAAATCGAAGCCAGAGGGTGGCGAGATATGGCTACCACACCTGCACTGGACCAAGGGTACCAAAGGTATAGCTGCTAAGACGCATTAACGCACGCAGAGTGCATCATCGTGACAGGCATTGATGTGGACCACCAGTCTACGGCGTCAGCATACATGCGATGTGGCGGTGCCGACCAGGCGTACGACGCCGCGATCGCTTGTGAATCAGATGGTGACACATTTCATCCATGATGATGTCAACAAGACAGTGAGACACGGCATGGTGACTACTAGACGCAATCATGGCAGTCAATCGTTCCTTCTGCGGACTCAAAGCTTGACACATGGCAAGATCTAAAGCTGGGGTACACGGTCCATCCGCATTCTTCCTCCTTTCGCGGTGTTAACGACGGTTTATTAACCAAAAAGGTAATTGCTGGGGCTCACCAAACACCCATATTGCGCGCTAGTGTCACCGGCATAATTCATGCATAAACAAGTGTCATCCACAAGATGATGTGGACACTGGCATGTGATGGTGACTGGACGATGGCTTGGCAGCGGATTGGTCCCCTCGGCAAATGAAAGCTTGACACGTGGCAAGATCTAGTTGGTACATGTGTCCATTCATACTCCTCCTCCGGCAGGTTTTGATTTGTTTTATTAACTAAAAAGGTATTGTTGGAGCTCGACGCAAAGACCTCCACATTGCAAGCAGATGGTTTCACCATTACACTGTGTATAACGATTCAACTTATATGTGGTGGTCGTTTGCTTTTTTCAACTTCAGGTTTGGTAAAGAGTTTTAAAAACAACCTTTGATCGGCGGGGAAGAGCGTCGGCTTGTAAAGCCAGGCCGACCCTTACGCCGTTAGTAGTGTTTGATGTATGAATGGAATTGGTTCTATTTAACCTTTTTTTAAGCTCGAATGCCTAACAAATAACCATTTTATGGTTATTAGTCAAGATTTGAATAAAATAAAATAACAAAACCCCTAACAATCAATTGCCCAAGAATATAAAAGACAAAGGGGCTTAAAAATAATTTGATTGTTTTTATTAGGGGATTATTATTGTTTTTTTGTAAATGGGGGAAATTGCCTTGTATTTTTCCTTTAAGGGGGAATTTGGTGGTTTTTAACCCCTTATGGAAAAATTATATATAAAAGGGAGACTAGGAGAGCCTTCCTCATCAATTCATCATCACATCCATCAGTTGATTATTCTCCATTGTATCCCATTGTCTTGGCCTTTGAGAGCCTTTTGTGAGAAAATTTTAGAGGGAACTAGGAGAATTTGAGTTGTGATGGGATGAAGTTCTGAGTTTGTAGTAGGTCCTATTTTTAGGCAAACTCAGTTTTCTTACTCTTTGTTAATCATCCCTAGCTTTGAGAGCTTTTGAGAGGGGTTTTTGAGTGAGAGACTTTTTGGGACTTTGTGGATAGGCTACAGATATTGTAAAACAATGTTGCAAGAGGCTCCATTGGAGATTGTACTGCCAGTTCAGAACATTTTAATAGATTGGTCACTCGGTTGAGCTTGACCTGGAGACGTAGTCTACTCGGACAAACTCCGTAATCAAATTGGTGTTTTTTTTCCTCTCTATTGGTTCTATATTTTGAATTCTCTCTGTTTAATGTTCTTACTACTCCAGTTTTGATGTCTTTACACGTTTGTGCATAATCACTTAGCAATGTTTGTCATAGATCCCTTCCGCTTTATAGATCACTTGTATAGCTGAACCAATGAAAAAACCTCTAGCATAGGAAAAGCTCCCCTCTCACAAAATTCTTTGGGTAACATCTCTAGATTGGAGCAAGCAATGATTTGTAGATGGGTAAGACTCACAAGCTCATGCAAGTTAGGTAACTATGTTAACATATGACAATGGTTCAAATTAATAAAGCTTAAATGTTGAAATCGACAAATTGTAATTTCCACTTTGTTTAGTTGAGCGTAGTTTAACCAAAGCATTCTCAGTTTTGACATTGCAATTATGCCATGTGGTAAGCTTTCCATCCTTGCTAGACATAATTGCAAAAGTTCCATTTGTTTCATTCTTGCTAATGTTCCTTGCTTTATTGTTTGCTCGTTGTTTTTCACCTTAAACTTTTGGAGTTGTATTAAACTGCCCAATCATTTATTCAAAGAAAATTTCTTCTAATCTTATTTGGACTACATCTTATCAATGCATTTTCTGAATGAACTGCACCAAAGTATTCTAGAGATTCAAGCTTAGAGATTGTATATGGTAGAGAAAACAATTCTTTACAATATCTAATGTCCAAACTTTTTTAGAGAGCGAAGCTTATCAATGTTGGATGGCAACTCCCTAATTCCAGATCCAACAAGACCGATGATCTGGAGATTTTTAAGAGCAGTTATGGAATTAGGCAGTCTCTTGATGGGGACACATTGTAGCCTAAGGAAAACTAGATGTTTCAAGCATCTGAGGGTTTCTGGTAATGATAGGATGGACGTATGTGACAAATCCATGACTCGAAGAGAGGACATACTCACCATCACCTACTTTGGAATTTCTCTTTAGTAAAGATTTCCCCCAAGTAACAATGAGAGGATACAAGGGCCTCTAAATCTATCAGTTACACTTGTCAAGCTATTATCCATCAATGACATTCTGATGTATCCAGAGCAGCCATTGGCTGGAAAATGTTGTAGACCTCTACCTTCCTGAAAGAAGCAATTCTCTTTTCTTTCAAAAATTTGTCGAACTAAATACTGTAACAGATCATGTACCCTGAAATAGATCACATGCCCATACAAATCTTTCCAAACTGTTTCAATGAGACAGCGGTCGACTAACAAATTTACGTATGTATATGCAATTTGGAGTGGATTGTGCCCTGCCAACAACCCCTCTCTAATCCATAACATGCTCACATGTGGAGTATACAGGATTTCGTCTTCCATGAAGGTAGCTAGGTAGAGAAAACACTATTGCAAGGAAATGTCAATACTAGCCAAAGTGTCAAAGCTTAATCACAGCCGACCATGAAATGGTTCTGTAAACTGCTTGATGGCCTTCGTATTCTGTAGCTTCTTGAGTATGATTTCCCATTCATCTGGATGGGTGATGCCTGCCATCGCCCACCCAATTACTTTGATGGCTAAAGGAAGTCCCTGGCACTCTTTACAAACGCTCCGAGCAATTTCTTCCTATATGCCTGTTGGTAAATTTCTAGTATTATGCAGAAAATCATGAGAAAGAAACAACTGCCAGCTATAATTCTTCATTAACTCTTGTACTTGGATAGTTGATGAGTTTGGAATCCCCATCTCTAAGAGTGCCCTTTTATTTTTGGAACTCACTATAATCACATTTGAGTCGCTGTTGGAATTACAAGTGGAAGGCAGGGGCACACCCAACTCCTCCAAGAAATGGGCACCTCTATCCCAAACATCATCTAGAAACAAGGTGAATCATTGTTTCCTCAATCTCCTACTCAACCAAATTTTAAAATCGTCTTCACTCCATAAAATTGGTTAAAATCCTAATTTTTTTTTAATGCTATTTGGTTACCAAGTTCATTTCTAAGTCTTGTTAAAAATGGAGTCTATGAAACAGTAAGACAAAGCAATAAGCTACTAGCAAAGAGATTTTGTACCTAATGGTCGTTGAAGAATCTTTTTAGGAGAAGAGTCTTCCCTGCACCTCCCATACCCACCACGCCTATCCAAGACTCATTTTGTACTAACTCTTCAAGTCTGGTAAGGGCCTTATCTTGTCCCACAATAAGCAACTCCCTTATAAATTTCATGGATTCCTTCATGTGAAAATTCTATTGCAGTTACTGATTATTAATCTCCTATCTAAATAGATTATTTGATTGCCAAAAATTAATTCATAGCAAATATTGAAAAATAACACAACTGCAACTTCACAAATAAAACCACAGGAAAATATGAAAAATAATAAACACAATATTTTTGGAAAAATTGTTGCTGGAAAAGCTCTGAAGGGAAACCCAGTACTGTAGATGAGTAATTTTATTAAACTTCAACAAATTAAGAGATACATAAATTGCTTGTCTCTTACTAGAAGAGCTCCGACAATATTCTTCTCCAAAAAATCTTCCTTCAATTTCTCCTACTGAAATTCCACAGTTGTTGTCCCCAATGCTATCATTGCGCCCTTGCTATCACTGGAAATGCTTCTTGAGTGTGTGTTCTCCAAATTCCCTTTGATCCCCTTTTATACTTGTCTCATTTAAAAACCAATGGCCATGATTTAATCTCAATCAATGGCTAAAATTAATTATACTCTAACAAACCCTAACTAACTAGATTCTAGAAGTCTCTAGAGGAATCAATTAATTAATTAAATAATTATCTAGACAGCTAACTCCTTTCTAGAAATCTCTAAAAAAATCAATTAATTAATTAAATATTTCTTGGGAATGGAGACACCTGTCCAAGCTACAAAAATTAACACTCCCTCTTAGTAACAATGGTGTTCTTCATGATACCCAACCTATCTTTGAAGAAGATCAATTTCTCCTTCCCTAATGCCTTTGTCTACTACCTACTAATTTGTAGGTATATACTATAGCTAAACAATCCCCCACTATGCACAATCCATGATGAAATGATACCTGATGTCTATATGCTTAGACCTATCATGAAACACCAAATTCTTGAGCAATTTGATGCAACTCTAATTATCATAGTGTATCACGGTAGTGCCAACTCTCTGACCAAATAAGGCCACCATCAACTTCCGAAGCCATATCACCTCACACATTGCCATGCTAGCTGCTCTGTATTCTGTCTCTACAGAACTCAAAGCCACAGAATTTTGCTTCCTACTGAACCAAGAGACAACTCCTGATCCCAAGCTAAAGCAACACCTTGAAGTTATTTTCCTGTCCACTATACTACTTGCCCAATCTACATTAGTATATCCTATCAACTTGATACCATCACCTCAAGCATATTTGATCCCATACTCGATTGTACCACATAAATACTGCAACACATCCTTTGTCACTATTCAATGCACTCTCTTTAGCTCAACCATGAACTACTAAGAGAGTTTATTGCAAATAATATATTTGGCCTGGTGTTTACCAAATACATGAAAGATCCAATCAACTGCTTGTATAAGGTGGGGTCTACATCCTTCTCCATGGATGTGTCTACCTTCTTCTAATTCATGTGATCATAGGTGTAGACATGGATCTATAATCCTCCATCTCGAACCTCCTCAAGATTTCGATGCAGTATTTCCCTTGTCCAAGGAAAATCTCTCCATCTTTCTGCCATACCTCCATGCCTAGAAAGTAGTGCATAAGCCCCAAATCCTCCATCTCAAACTTTGTTACAAGGTCCCTCTTGCACTCCTCTATGAGCCAAAGTGAACCTATTGTAAGAGAGGGGGACCACTGCATGCAAGACCCCACGTCATGGAGGGTTAAGACGTGAGAGGATGCCTTAACTTACCTCAACTAAGTGTATGTTTAGGGTGTGAGGATGAGAATGATGAGGATTATGATGACCTACAATAACTCTGCAATCTCGAATTTCAAGGTGGGGCTAGGCAAGTCAATTTTTAGGTCCAACTCTATGCCTCAAGGAGCTCTCTGCCTGAGGATGTCAGCTCATACTTTGGACCACAGCGCGACATGCTGGCATCTTAGAAATGCACTGTACTCCATATGGTTAGATTATAACAAAGACAAGGCCGAACTCGTTAAAATGACTAACAGCCTAGCTTATTGACTTTTACGAGGAGAAAATAATACTATGAAATATGAGAAGTACAAATGAAGGTGATAAAGTAGATATATCAAAGCTAATGTGATGAAGACAATCTCGTAGAAGACCCTGTTCGCTAGCTAGCTCCTCGAAATGCATCTACCAACACAAAGGAAGAAAGCGAATGTTGGGGGTGGCTGTATAGGGGTCTACCTTAGTCAAGCCCCCATTTAGGTGTTCCCACCTCCATGGACAGCCAATGGAAAAGAGATAAAGAAGTGACAAAAAAACAAGCACAACAAACAGTACTATGCTACTCAACCAAATGATAGAGGAGAGGAGAGGGAAGCTTACCACTTCCACCAAGAGCACTCAATGCTGCTTGGAGGAGAAATGAGAGGAACTCAGGCCTCTACTGCAATGGCATACTCCCAAACTTGCTCTACTGACATGATGGAGTGTGATATTACTGCTATGGAATGCTTGGAAGTGAGTGCAAATGAGCTTGTGAATGAGAGTATGAGAGCTTGATGTGGTGTAGAGTTCTTCCAATTTTTCATCCAATCTCCTAATGCAAGTTCAAAGATTGATTATGAAGGAGTGAGAAGGAAATCGACCATATTCAGGTTAGGTGGCTGAAGGAGGTGTTACAACTTCACTGCCAATGGGGAGAGTAACGCCTCTACTGGCTTAGCCGTAGGAATACATAAATGCCTCCAGTGACACACAAAACAAGTGCCAAGTGGACTGCCATCAATAGGATTATGTAGAATTAAGCCTCCAACTTAGGTTTTCTAAAGTGTATAAAGGAAAAAAGTGGAATTGCGCCTAGGGTGTAAATTCACTCTAATAATTTTTTCCCACTTTAGCGAGCATGAGTATTGATGAGTGCTCGGTAAAGTAGATCAAGAAGAGAATAGGGTTAGAAAAGTATACTTGAATCGTCAAGGAAGCAAACCAAGATCTAGCGAACCTGAATCTATGGAAGAAAAACAAAGGACTCCATAGCTGATTGGAACTATGAAGTTGGAACAACAAAGCACCTTATAGGCCTACATACCTGGAAGGAGGCAACCCCCAAGATCTCTCGCATGGAGGAAGCCCCAAGGAAGCATACTTCACAGAGTCAGGAAGCGGCAACATGTCTACCTACAAATAGAACATGTTAGAAGCGGTGACACATCTACCTGTAGATAGAACATGTCCAAAAAGCATTGATACATCTACCTGTAGATAGAACACATCTAAAAGTGGCGACACGTCTACCCATAGATAGAACATGTCTAAAGCATTGATATGTCTACCCATAGATAGAACACATCTAAAAGCAGTGACACGTCTAGCCACAGATAGAACATGTCTAAAGCGTCGATACATCTACTCGCAGATATAACGCATCTAAAAGTGGTGAAATGCCTACCTGTGGATAGAATATGTCTAAAGTGGCTAGTCACACAAACTGAAAGACTTTCAAAGGGATCCCTCAGGAACCCTTCAAAAGGAGAGGGGTCCACTCAAGGGATGCACTATTTGAAAAATTAAGGTCTAGTCAGGATGCCCCCAAGCTAGACACGAAAGGACGAATGGAATGAATCTAGTTGGGATGCCCCCAGGCTAGATGTGCAAGAGTCCATTTGTTATAAAGGATTTTGAAGAAAGGTTCCTTGAGGAACCCACCATGAAGTATAAGGGGGGTCCACCCAAGGGACACACAATTCAAAAGTTTCCATCTTAGAGTGACTCGTAATCAAGGGATCCTTTCGAAAGATGTCCACTTCATCAAGAAATTCGAAAGGAAGGTCATGCCCCCATGCGAGGGGAAGTCAAAGCAGCTCTTGCTTCGAAGGAAGGTCTCCAGGTCCTTTCTTTATGAACTCATAATGAAGGAAACACATTCCACTAGGGTTCCAAGTCAAGAATGCACTTCCAAGGAAATGTATTGTAAAGACTCTTAAGAAAATATTCGTTGGCGGCGAATTTGTTTTATGAAAGTTGAAGTGTTAAAGGAGAGCGTTGTCACACATATTAGGGAAAACTCAAGCAAATAAGAAAGATAAAGAGAAAGTGAAAAGTACAAACAAAGGGCATAGGGGGATCTAGTTTAGAGGGGTCAGATCTATCTAAGCTCATATAATAGTAGGTAATCACAATGCAAGGTGAAAGATCATCAATCCCCAACCAGATCAAGAAGAATGCATGGAAAAAAAAGTAAAAATAAAAAATTGGGTCAACATGGAAGGGAGGCCTAAATTCCCCCAACACTTTGCATCATCACCAATTTACCAAAAATCAAGCACAAACATGGAAGAATTATTGTACAAATAGAAGAAGGTTTATGACACAAAAACCATGCCTATATCCAAGCACCAACAAGGGTGATGAGGGTCATCCAGGCACACATAGCACGAGTACGGGGGAACACATTACAAAACACGCGCACACACACACACAAGATCAAGAAAAGGGAACCTCCTCCTAACACTGATCATCCAAAATGTCATTCGCTTCCCAATCTAAATCCTCATAAGGGGAAGAAGGACAAGCCTGCAAGGGTGGAATGTTAAGAGGAGGGACATCCGGCCCTCCCACAACAAGGACCAAGGAAGAGGGCCCCTCAAGGTCCTCTCCACCAAGCTCTTGTGGAATCAAAGTTAGCGATTTCATGATGATTTCTGATAGGGTCGAGACTTCATTTAAAAAGTAAAACATGCACTCCATGGGAGTGCTATGTCTTACTTCAACGGATAGGACAGGTTGTGCCTGAGATCCACCGCTAAGCTTGCCGAATGATTTGGGAGCAGTGACAAACTTAGGAGAAGTTGGGACTGGTTCTATCACAAGGATAGAATAGGTCATCACAGGGCCACCTTGTGAAGGTGGGCTCCTCCTACATCCTTTATCATGGGAAGGACTAGCCTCTGCCTCTTTCTTTGCAGGAGGAGATGAACTCTCTGTAGACGAAGCTAGAGGTACAGAGGAGGAGGACAAAACCACAATGGATATGACTAAATTGTTAACCATATCCATAGGTTTTGGGAAAGAATAAATATCCAGAACGATCATTAGCAAAGGTGGATCCACCGAAGGAGCAATAAAAACTTGTACTCATTTAGGGTTAGGTGCATTTGTTCTCACAATGGAATCCAAGAACGGATCATGGAAAAGAGACACAACAGGATAGGAGGAAGATGACACTGTAGAGGGTCCTGAAGCAAGGGCAATCATTTCTTCCTCCTTCTATTGCAAAGCGATCTACTTGGCTAGGAGAACCCTACATCAATGCTTGCACTCTCATGCAAGGCGGTTCCTACGACTCTTGGAGTTAGAAGTTGGAGCTTGCAAAGTGAAAGGAGGTTCTTGCTCATTCATAGGAACGTCCACTATGGCCGTTTCAGGCGGAGGAATGGGTTCCTGTGTAGGAGCAAGCTGAGGAGCAATGGGAGGAGTCAACTTGAGATCCTCGGCAACAGGCCTCTTTCTGCTCACTACCTTAGGAGCAGGAGCAGTAGGAGGCTACGACGGTCAAGAGAAGGAGGGTTCTCCTCGAAGGATCTTCTGCCTTTCATACCAAACAGGTCTAGGCTCCGTCAGTAGAATAGGAAGCTCGAACGAGGGATGCTTGGGCTTTCACCAAGTGAGCACTGAAGGGTTCCCCTGTAAACGAGGAGCAGAACCTGAGGGTACCACAGCTGAGTGAGAAGAAGCGTCAGACTGAGCAACATAAAAGGAAGGAGGGTCACAAGACTACTTCTCTTCTTTCCTCTTTTGAGCCTTAACGACATCGTTGTCGGCCTTAAAAAAAGCCCTATGTGAGATAGCATAGGGCAAGGGAGGATACCTCACCTTCAGCCTCAAATGTCCTTTCCTATAGTTCTAATATGTATTATGTAAAAGGTCTGTCCTAGGTGGAAGGGGACCCACAGACATAGGCCATGGGTGATCTAGGGAGTAGCTTTCATGTGTGATCGATGATCGATAGCTGGTGTCATGGATCACATGTACGGAACCTCCATAGATAAATTTTAGACACTTATGCACAATGGAGGGTACCACATTCATCGCTACCAACCAAGGGATACCCAACTTTACATGGAAGAGTTCAGACCCAGGGATGATGTCAAACAATAGGTTTACAAACTTAGGCCCGACTAAGATGGATAGGGAAATGCTACCTAAAGGGGGTACAGAAAGGTCGTCATGTGTGCAAATGAAACTTCTAGGAGCATCATATTTGTCCTTATGTAAAAATTTAATTAGCATAATCTCCTCTTTTATTATATTTACTTCTGATGTCGAGTCAATGAGAACACCTGCTATGATATTCCCATTGATCCATGCATGAATGTAGAGGGTAGATGGTTCCCTATTAAAGCCCATCAGCAAGTCCTGTGAAGTAAAGGTTATGCAAACACTTTTCTCCACAGGCTGAACAGAAGGGATGGTTTGATGTAGGAAGGAGGCCATCATGCACACTAGTCAGTTCTTTCATAGAATCCCCAAAGGTTAATGGATAGGATGGTGACCCAATTAAGGTTTCGTCGTGCAATACCTTTGGAACCTTCCAACTACGCCACCTAGGGGTCGCACATTGGGTTGCAAGGTGATAGGCTTACAACACTCACACCTACAGCACTCTTAGAATATGAGGAAAGGGACTGTCAGTATCACAAGAATGGAACCAAAATGGTTCACATCAGGTTCACCAAAAATGTAAGAGAGGGGGAACACTACATGCAAGACCCCAGGTCACGGAGGGTCAAGACGTGAGAGACTGCCCTAACTTACCTCAGCTAATTATATGCTTAGGGTGTGAGGATGAGAATGATGAGGATTATGATGTCCTACAACCACTCTACAATCCCAAATTTCAAGGTGGGGCTAGGCCAGTTAGTTTTTAGGTCCAACTCTACGCCTTAGGGAGCTCTCTGCCTAAGGATGCCAACATAGACTTCAAACAACAGCGTAGCATGCTGGCATCTCAGAAACACGTTGTAGTCCATATGGTCAAATTACAATAGAGACAAGGTTGGAATCATCAAAACAAATAACATCCTAGCTTAATGACTTTTAAGAGGACAAAATAATACTATGAAATACAAGAAGTACAAACGAAGGTGATAAAGTAGATATACCAAAGCTAATGTGACAAAGTAGATATACCAAAGCTAATGTGACAAAGACAATCTCGTAGAAGACCCTGTTCGCCAGCTAGCTCCTCAAAATGTGTCTACCTACACACATAAAGAAAGAGAATGTTGTGGTGTGGCTATATAGGGGTCTTCCTTAATCAGACCCTCGTTTCTAGGTGTTCCCGCCTCCATGAACAACCAATGGAAAAGAGATAAAGAAGTGACAAAAACACAAGCACTACAAACAACACTATGTTACTCAACCAAATGTTAGAGGAGGGGACAGGGAAGCTTACCACCTACACCAAGAGCAATCAAGGCTGCTTGGAGGAGAAATGAGAGGAACTCAAGCCTCTGTTGCAATGGTGTGGTCCCAAACTTGCTCTACCAATGTGATGGAGTGTGATATTGCTACTATGAAATGCTTGGAAGTGACTGAAAAAGAGCTTGTGAATGAGATTATGAGAGCTTGATGTGGTGTAGAGTTCTTGCAATCTTTCATCCAACCTCCTAATGCAAGTTCAAAGACTGATTATGGAGTGAGAAGGAAAATGACCATATTCGGGTCGAGTGGCCAAAGGAGGTGTTACAACTTCACTGCCAATGGGAAGAGTAATGCTTTTGCTGGCTCAGCCGTAGGAATCTGTTAGGGACATAAGTGCGTCGTGTGGGCATCCTTGACAGAAATGCCTTCACAAACATAGAAAACAGGCACCAAGTGGACAGCCATCAATGGGCTTAAGTAGAATTGTGCCTCTAATTTAGGTTTTCTAAAGTGTATAAAGGAAAAAATGGGAATTGCGCCTAGGGTGCAAATTCGCTCTTATACACCTATTAAAAACAAGTCATCCACATATAGAACAAGAATGAGAACCTCATCCCCAACCACCAAGTAGTAGAGGTTAGCATCCTCTTCATTCTTCATGAAGCTCATTCCCTACAAGTATCTATCAATATGCTCATACCACACGCTGGGAGCCTACTTGAG
Source organism: Sequoia sempervirens (assembly GCA_007258455.2). NCBI lineage: Eukaryota > Viridiplantae > Streptophyta > Pinopsida > Cupressales > Cupressaceae > Sequoia > Sequoia sempervirens. The sequence continues at coordinate 155,996,425 of VDFB02168118.1, forward strand.
TCCGTTCAATGCTCTCTTCAATCTGCACACATGGGTTTCACTATTGTGTGCTAAAAATCCCTTTGGTTGTTCTACGTATACCTCCTCTTTCAATTCACCATTTAGAAATATCGTCTTGACATCCATTTGATGGATTTTCCATCTCATTTGTGTTGCAAGTGAGATCACAACTCGTATAGAAGTATACCTAGCCACTAGAGTGAATGTCTCCTCACAGTTAATTCCATCCTTTTGAGAGAACCCTTTGGCCACAAACCTTGCCTTATATTTCTCAATTTTACCATCTGCACCATGCTTGATCTTATAGATCCAACATGATCCAACCACCACCCTATTTGTTGGTCTAGGGACAACCTCCCACACATTGTTCTGCACTATTGAGGTATATTCCTCAACCATCGCATCTTGCCACAACTGTAGTTGTGCAGCCTCCTGATAGCTAGAAGGTTCACTATCTACCAACTGACTAATTAATTCCATATAGTCATTATACCTAGCTGGTTGCCTTCGCTATCTACTACTCATCCTAGGAGCTCCCACAAACTCTTGAGTATCCCTATGTGTCTGTTGGTTCCTGCTACCAATTGTAGAGGATGAAGTATCAACCTCCATTTCTTCCTAATGCATCTCTTGGATTTATTGCATCTGTTACTCCATACTCTACAAACTCTCAACACCTAAGCCTGTGCTTGTACTGGTAATTATACTCAAGCTTCATTGCCCATGGTTTGATTGCATGATCCTTGGAGCTTCTACTGGCTGCTCACTCTAATCATATTTTGGAAAATCTCTGGACCTCCTAAATTCCTTGTCCTCCGTGAACTTGACATCACACCTAACTATAATCCTCTTGGCCCCTAGAATAAATATATATTATGCCTTTGAGGTTTCACTGTACCCCACAAAGTACCCTCTCTCTACAATTTGATCTAACTTGGAAAGCATAGGCCCTAGAATGTGACAATATGCCAAACTCCCAAATATCCTAAAGTGGTTGACATATGGCTTCTTTCCTGAGAATGCCTCCTCTTGTGTCATCTTTCCCAATACCTTATGTGGAACCCTATTTTGAATGTATACTGATGTACTACATCCCTCTACCCATAAGTAATGTGGTATATCTTGGTCATACAACATATCCCTTGCTAACTCTGATATAGACTAATTATTCCTCTCAGGAACCCCATTTTGTTGTGGGTTGTAAGGAATAGTCCATTCTCTCATGACTCCTTCCCTAGTACAGAAATCTTGGAACTCTTTCCCTTTGTACTTGCCTCCATTTTCTGATCGAAGAACCTTTATCTTTCTACTTGTCGAATTCTCCACAAGAGCTTTGAACTCTTGGAAGCAATTGAAAAACCTCATCCTTGGTCTTCAAGAAGTATATCCAAGTCTTCCTAGAGAAATCATCAATAAAAATAACAAAGTACTCGTATCCTCTGAGAAACTTCGTCGACATTGGGCCATATATATCTGAATGTACTAGATCAAGAACACCCTTGGATCTGGTGTCACTCCTTGGAAAAGTTTCTTTCACAAACTTACCCAACACACATCCCTTACATACATCATCATGCTCTGTGCTCACCTCTTGAACACCTGTCACTATTTCACGAAGCAAATTAGGTGCTTCATGATGTATATGTCCCATCTTCCTATGCCATAGATCTCTTTGATCTCTAGATTTACTATTGCTCATCAATGCCTTATGAGTATCAAACTACAACCTGTAAAGTTGTTCACTCCTAACTCCAATAGCTATGGGTGATTTCCAATCCTTACATCAATGCTTGATTAACACATTTGCCCCTCTAAAGAGTATATTAGTACCTTTATCCTGAAGGATAGATATAGAAATCAGATTCATACCCAAGCCTGGAACATGCAACATATCATGAATGGGAATCAACTTTCCATTCTCCCTCTGAAATAGAACAATCCCTTTCCCAACTAGATTGAGTTTGGACATGTTCCCCATAGAAATTTGGATTCTGATGTCCTCCTCCTTATAACTCGTGAAGTACTATCTAACTCCTATCTTATGAAATGACACCCCACTGTCTATATACCAAACACCTTGTGAGGTTGAGCTAACCATACAAGCTATGAATGCAAACTTATCCTCCATTCTACTAGAGAGCTCATCTTCACTTGTTGAGGCTGTCATTCGCTTCTTTCTTTTCTTTTCATTCTTCTTCTTTTGCAAGCAATCACTGACATAGTGTCCAAACTCATGATAGCCATAACACTTGATCTTAGATAAGTCCTTTTTCTCACTTTGTGGATTTGATCCTTTGCTAGACCCCTTCTTCACTTTCCCTTTTCCTACTAGGGTAACATTTTCTTGTTCTTCCCCACTTTTCTAACTTTTACTACCGGTTCCACTGACAAGATTTAGTCTAAGCTCCTCCTGAGTGAAGTCACTCCATAGTCAATCCCAACTCGATAAGGTGTATTGTCCATTGATAACTTGAAGAAAGACATCCCACTATAGGGTAAACCCAGTTAGGGTTATTCGTACTAGCTCATCATCATTATCTCCAATAGCTTCCAACTCATCCTTGACAAGTCTAAGCCTGGTGAGGTAACTTGTAACATCTTCTCCCTTGTTCAATTGGGAATTCCTCAACTTTTCTTTGAGAATCAACTTCCAGTTAGTGGTAGCATTCTTGTATAGATTCAAAATGATGTTTGAAATCTTCTTCATTGTATCTAACTCTGTGATATGCGGAACAATATGGTCCTTGACACTGTCAAGAATTAGCCTCCTCGCCTTGGCATCTTCCTTCTTATATGCTAAGAGTTGTGTTCGATCTGTAGGTACAACTACAACAGTGGTCATATATTCCTTGATACCATTCTCTTCTAGCAATAAAGAAATTTTGGCTTTCCAGACACCAAAATTTGAGGCTCCATCCAATCTGCCCTAATCTCTTAAACCCGCTAATGCCATCTCAAAACAAAATAATAATAATAATAATAATGATAAATCTGAAGAGGTAGAACTATGTTTTATAAACCCTCAATTTTTCCTTCCTATGACTGAGCTAAGCCTTTTCTACCCTCAGATCAACTCTTATACCATGTGAAAATTCTATTGAAATTACTGATTATTAATCTCCTATCTAAATAGATTATTTCATTGCCACAAATTAATTCACAACAAATATTGAAAAATAACACAGTTCTACAACTTCACAAATAAAACCATAGGAAAATATGAAAAATAATGAATACAATATTTTTGGACAAATTGTCCCTGGAAAAACCCCAAAGGGAAAACTAGTACTACAAATGAGGAATTTTATTAAACTTCAATAAATTAAGAGATACATAAACTGCTTTCCTCTTACTAGTAGAGCTCCAACAATATTCTTCTCTAAAAAAAATTTCCCTCAATTTCTCCTCCTGAAATTCCATAGTTGTCCCCAACACTATCATTGCACCCTTGCTATCACTGCAAAACTATTTTCTATCACTACAAATGCTTCTCAAGTGTGTGTTCTCCAAATGCCCATTGATCCCCTTTTATACTTTTCTCATTGAAAAAATAATGGCCATGATTTAATCTCAATCAATGGCTAAGATTAATTAGACTCTAACAAACTCTAACTAACTGGATTCTAGAAGTCTCTAGAGGAATCAATTAATTAATTAAATAATTATTTGGACAACTAACCGCTTTCTAGAAGTCTCCAAAAAAATTGGGAATGGAGACACCTGTCCAAGCTACAAAAATTAACACTTTGAATCTAAGCACAACCGAGCTTTTTGATGTTTCAGTTTCCCTACTAGAACATTGAAGATGCTTCAGTGACTAAGCAAGATGAGTGGTAATGCTAATCAACTCTGCATTTTCTTAGTGTTCCTTGATGCTTGAAATAGTGCGACTGATTCTTTTTCTCTTTTTATAACAAGAAAAGACATCAGACGCCGGCATTGGTGTTGTGCACTCTTGAATTATTTCAGTTGCTTGTTGTAGAAGCATATTCAACTTTTGCAGTCAATAATTGATAGCTAAGGGGATAAGTTTCTCATGAGAGCTAAATTGAGCGAAGCTTAGATACAATTGATAGTTTTGTAGGACAAGGTTTATATCTTCAAGACTAATTAGAAGATCCTTGAGGGCTTCTAACTCTTTCCTAAACCAGATGGCTACGTTGATGTGGTAAAGGATCTCCTTGATTACAATATCGATCCCCACACCTACCAATCTCATAGTTACAAGATTAGACATATTTCCTTGAAACAATGGACCAATAAACAATCCGCTTGAAACAGAAGAGATTTGTCGATAACATTTGATCTGAGAATGCTAATTTTAATCATTGTTTCTCGCCTCTTGCAAAAACCATGGAAACCCAATGCCAAATAGAAAACTAAAAATGTAGAAAACTCTGGGAAGACCAAAAAATACTAGAAGAGTTCCACCCTCCCCGAGGTAACCTATTTAAAGGGATTGACAAAAGGAAATATCTATCCAGCGTCTTGGATGCATTTTCCCAAAATATTAAATAGCTATAAAAAACTTATTCCTTGGGCTATTTGTGCATGCCCCTCCCTTGGAAGAAGAACCAAGAACAATTACATTTACCTTGCCTGTGGGCTTCCAAGCTAATGTGGGGAATGAGAATCAAAGTTGGTAGAATTTGTATTATTAGTATTTTCATTGAATATTTATGGGGTGTGATATTTTATGCATCAAAATTTGTTGAGATGAAAACGCAAAGGTAATCTTCTTAAGCATACTTGATAATTAGCCGATAGGCTATTTGTTTGAAGTTTCCACTAGGATTTTTGTCAGCTTAGGCGTGAATTGTATTTTTCAGCACCAGAGATGTCCCGGCTAGTGACAACTTGACCAAGTTTTCTTATGGCAACATGGAGCTTCGTAATTACATGGGTTGGTGGTGGTGGAGTTGGTGGCCTCGGTATGCAGAAATTGAATGGTAAGTGTTTGCTTGCACGAGGGTTAATGCATCATGTCATTGTTGTACGATGACAACAAATGAAGTAAATGCAATATTCAATATTTTAGTGTGGGAAAGTATACTTTGATTAAGTTGTATTGTTGAAAGAGCCATTGTGGTGTTGGTTTGATAGCAAACTATTGTTAAAATCATGGCCTTTGGCTACAATTTTTAGCAGATTGGAGGGTTTTAAAATTGTTGTGCTACAAAATTTATAAGTCATTTTACATTGGTATTATGCATAAATGATTAATTTATTGTTCATGTCTTTCATTCTTTGCTTATTGTTCCTTTTGATAGCAGGTTGGAGAATTTTAACATTGATGTCTTGTGAAATGTGTGAGAAAATATATTGATTAAGTTGCATTGTCGAAAGAGCCATGTTGGTGTTGGTTTGATAGTAGACTATTGTAAAAATCATCGCCTTCATCTCCGTTTTATAGCATAAATTGGAGGGTTTTAAGACTGTTGTGCTCTGGAATCTGTAAGTCATTTTACATGGGTGTTTTGCATAAGTGATTAATTTATTGTTCATGTCTTTTGTTCTCTGCTTATTGTTCCTTGTTATATGTTTGTATCTTTGTCGTTATACCCATTTTGGAGACTTCAAAGAGATTATGGCTTTGTATGGATGGATCTATTGCAATTAAATATTCTTTCTTTCACCAAAAAGTATGGTTAGGGTTAGTAATTTTTTTTGCATTTCATTTATTGTTTGTAGTTATTGTGCTCCAGAATATGTTACAAGTTGTCTTACATGGGTATTTTGCGTAGATGATTAATTTATTGTTCATGTCTTTCGCTCTTTGCTTATTGTTCCTTGTTATATATTTGTATCTTTTCCATTATACCCATTTTGGAGACTTCAAAGAGATTATGGCTTTGTATGGATGGATTTATTGCAGTTAAATGTTCTTTCTTTTGTCAAAAAATATGGAACTTAGGGTTAGTAATTTTTTCGTGCTTCGTTTATTGTTTGTAGTTATCTTTATGCATCTTTGGCAGTATACCCATTAACATAGTAGCAATTGCAGATTAATATATGAGTGATTTCATATATATATATGCATGCAGAGGGTTAGTATGAAAGCTATTAAGTGTTATTCTAATATCTCTTTTAGAATTTCTCTATTTGTGTAGAAGCTCCTTCTAACAAACTATTGTTTGTCGTGGTTATTTTGACTGGATGGAACATGTTATGTCTCTTGTATGAATATGTTTCATGATATTATTTTTTTAGTTCCCCATAGCAAACTACTTATTATCATAGTTTTCCTGTTATATTCTCCATATTTTAAAGTTCTATTTAATGTGGGTTTTTGAACATCTGTCATTTTCTTGTCTATAATATTTAGTAGTGAATAAGTGTTATTCTAATACCTCTTATACATTGATTTTATTTAGAGAAATTGTAAAAGAACTATTAGAAAAATAGTATAAGAATCAGAGGTAAATGACAAATGATCGAAAGCCCACATTAAACATATTAATACAAGACAACCAATCTATGTAAGAGTTAGCTTGTCAATTCAAAATTTCTCGCATGGGAAAACACTTACCCTTCTGCTTCTGTATGTCAAGGAAAGCAACCTGACCACTACTAGCGCATGCAGATAGAAAGCTCCACTGCTATCATAAGAAGGCCTAGGTAGTTTGTTGTAGGGAGCTTGAAACAAATGAGAAAAAAAGAATATCATGAAACAGATTGATATCAGATTCGAGGTACATTTTTTCATAGTAGATATTGAAGACAATTACATAAATTGTATAAGAGGTGTTAGAATAAAACTTATTGGGTATTTAATATTATAGAAAAAATGTGAAATTGTATTGATTCCCTGATACATAGACAATACATATATACATATACATATGTATTGATTTTCCTAATCAATATTTCAAAATATACATATATAGGAAGATACATATAGCCATATATACAGAGAAAGACCAATGTTGCTTGTTTGACAATGCAACAAGAATTTATATATATGGATGTGTATATCTAAAAAAATGTGTATACTATTCTTATTTGTACTAATGTACATTGTGATTTTAAAAAGATTTTAAAATAACATATATACATTTTATTTACGTCGTGAGGAAATCGGTGTAATACATCGATATTTCACACATAGTTCACATTGTATGTATTTATATATGTAAGTATGTATATATATATACATGTGTATATATATGTATATATGTAATATAAATATGGGTTTTTCAAGCATCTATTATTTTCCTATTATTTTTAAGTGTTTTCCTATTAGCTATTTTCTAATTTCCCTTTTTGTTTTGAAAATTGGGTTCGACAAAAGAAATGTGAGCAATAATAGATGCTTTTCTGAGTATTTTCTATCCTACGAAATTGTCAAAATATTTCCTCTTGATAGTGCATCCTATGATCTTCTCCTAGTCTAAACCTCTTTTTTGTGTCTCGAGTTTTGTCATTTTCCTATGGTTCTTAAGTGTTTCCCGAAGAGTTCTTTTTACAATTTCCCTATTTGTCTTTAATATTTAGTTCCAATTATTGTCTATAATATTTAGTAGCGAATAAGTGTTATTCTAATACCTCTCATACAATTAATCTATTTGTCTTCAATATATATATGCATATATGTATATGTCTATGTTTTGAAGCATTGATTTTCACCTACAGTTCACATTATATGTAAATATATATATATAAATGCGTATATATATGCATATATGTATATATATATGTATGTATGTTTAACTAATAGTTATTTTACAATTTCCCTATTTGTCTATAATTCTTAGTGCCAGATAATGCAACTTGAATTTAGAATTGAGAAATATATATCCATATATATAGACCAAGGGGCGAGTGCATGAAATTGGGTAATAATTTTGTGGCCACTTTTGAAAAAAACTTTTAAAACTCATAGCACATGTGCGTGTTATTTCACATTAAAAACATAGAAAAAAGTGAAAGAATTTTCCTTGGAATACCAATCCAAAGACTTGGAGGGCATTCCCAATGAGATCAGAGATGTGTTTTTGCAAATTCTATAGTTTTTCACATAATCGGGTCCGTGCTCACCATCAGGATTGCATCTGGTTCAATATCGACAAAATCAAACACATGGGTAATGTTAGGTTCTCTCTTAGCTATCCAACAATGTAATTTTTTTCACTTTCTGATAGTGATAAGCCTTTCATCCATAATTTCTTTTGTTTGTATGTCTCTTTTTTGCCAAAAAATAGTGTTTGGTGTTTTTTTTGTTATAAATTAACCGTTCATCAAAATTTCAAATAAATTACATTTTTAGAAACTAGACTCCATTCTACAAATTTTAAAACAAAAAAAAAAAAATCCAAAATTTATAGGCGAAGCACGACCAAAATTTTTCTTTTTAGGAAGTGCCCACTTAGAAAATTAGTAAAAAATCAAATATTCATTAAAAAATTATTAGAAAAATCATGCATCAACTAGATACTATTAGCTAACTTTTGATTATAGCGATTTTAAAAATACTACAAAAAATTTCACCGTGCTAGGGTTGTACAAGAGTTGCTATGTTATGTTTTCTTGACAAAAACAACACCAATTTGTGTACGTCCCTCTTTTGAACCCCTTAATCTCAACCATTTTCAAAATAAATTAGTAGTTTAGAAAGTATACTTGGATCACTTCAATCCTTGTTTTGGTTCCATCTCAAAATTTTGAGTGCAACTATCCTCAATTTCACGTCTAAGGTCAGTATTTCCCAATTTCAGAAAAAAAAAGTGGCCACTTAAGCCCCCTTTTTGGGAACCATCTTGGTGCACTTACCCCAAGATCACTGTGGTTCATTTCACAATGCAATAGAAATAGACAATAGAGAAATTTTAAAAGAGCTATTACACGACAAATCCTATTCACAGTTGGGTTGACCAAAATCTCGGTGGAAACTTAAAATGAATAAATTGAACAGATAAAAGAGATATTAGAAAGAATAATACTTAACAACCACCAAACTAATTTTATCTCCAATATGTTTATGTTTTCACACTAACCCTTTACACATATATATATATGGAATCACTCCTATCTTAATTTGAAATTTCCCCTATGTTAATGGGTGTAATGACAAAGATGCATATAGATAACTAAAACAATAAACGACATCCTATGATCTTCTATTTAATGTTGGTTTTTGATCATCTTTCATTTTCCTGTGGTTTTGAAGTGTTTTCCTAATAGTTCTTTTTGAAATCTCCCTATTTGTCTTTAATATTTAGTGCCAAATAATGTGGCTCAAATTTAGAATTGAGAAGTCAACTATTACATAGATTGCTTGGCTTCTATCAATATGTTTCATGATATTCTTTTTCCCATAACAAATTATTCATTATCGTAATTGTATGTTTAATGTGGGTTGTTGGTCATGTGTCAGTTTCTTGTGGTGCTCATGTGCTTTTCTAATATTTCTTTTAGAATTTTCTTGATTGTCGATAATATTTGGTGCCAAATAATCTAGCTTGAATTTAGAATTGACAAGCTAGCTATTACATAGATTGCTTTTCCTCAATCAATATATTTAATCATATATTTCCCACCTCATCTACTTGAAAGTCCCTGTGACACATTGTTCATTTGCATAGTTTACCTCTTGTAAATTCTAAAATTTTGTAGACTTCTATGAACTACAAATATGGTGTTGATCTGTACTTCTGGGCTGCATTCAATTTCTTGTGTTTGTGTATTTTTGCATACCTTTATTAAGGTTCTACTTAATGTGGGTTTTGTGTCATCTCTTATTTACCTGTCAGTCTTGAGTGTTTTTGTAACAACTTTTTTATAATTTCTCTATTTCTTTCTAATATTTAGTGCCAGAAAATGTGCCTCCAATTTTGAATTAAAAAGCCAACTGTTACATAGATTGCTTGTCTTCTATCAATATGCTTCATGATGTTGTTTTCCCCACTTGTGCATAACAAATTGTTCATTATTGTAGTTCACATGTTCTATTCTTTATGTTTCAATATGTTTTGCTTGGCATGACACTTTACGAGTTCCTTATTCCACATGGTGTTCATCTCAATTATATGTTGTGTATACATTCACTTTAGCACGATTGCTCCAAAAAAATATGTTCGTTGCTGCCAACTATATAATATTCACATATCAATAACCCAATGTTAGTTTCGACCATTTTCCCGTGTATGCTTTTATACTTTTTCATAATACAACATTGAACACTGCATTTACTTTCTTCTGTGTGACTGTACAACAACACCAACATGCATTAACCCTTGCACGAGCAAACACTTGCCATTCATGGTAGGATAAATGAGCTTGATGCACAAAGGTTTTATGAAATAATTGATGTGATTAAGGACTAGGGTGTCAAGAGTACATAATGTTTCATGAAACCTCTATGCATCAAGCTCATGGCATGTAATTGATAAACATGAAACTATTTTTCCCTTGTGAGAATGTTGTTTTTGTAGATAGAAATTTGGATAATTGTAATCATGGGTTATGTAGTTCATTGGTCAAATATTTGTGAACCACATATTGCACTTGAGATTGCAAGGATGAAGAAAAGGAGGAGCTATTTTTCCCTACAGAGAATGCAGACAGATGCTATGAATTTTGTGGTGTTTGTCATGAATTTATAATTCATGGCATTTTCCAAGAAATTGCAAGTCATGCTATTCCCTATGGATTTTATAGCACTTTTGACTGCATACTCAGTAGGGCAAGGGTGTTTTGGTGTGTGTGCATCGGATTTTCCCACATGATGATTATGTGCATTATATGTTGTGTATATGTCTACTTCAGGATGAGTGCTCCAAAAAATATGTCTAGCAATGCCAACTATATAATGTTCACGTATCAAAAATAGATTTGATAAACCAATTCTAAATGTTATTAATTATTTTAAGTTTCACATTGTCGTATTTTTAGGTGAAGTAAATTGAGGATGTATATTATTTTGGTTGTATTGTGAAAATGACCCATTGTGAAGTTGGTTTGGTACCAATCTATCAAAAAATGGTACCATGCACCTCTGTCAGATAGAAAATTGGAGGGTGCTATGAGTATTGTGCTCCACAGCCTACAACATTTGGCCTCCTATTGTTTTTGTAAGTTGTGAACACTGCAATGTATTTTTCCCCTTCCATACACATCTAACAAATGAGAGACATTTTGATAGATTCAAATAAAATGTTTCTTTGCAGTAATATTATGTTGCGCTCAATGCAAGAATAGATGGACAAGGAGGTATGAAGCCCATCTGTGGAACAATTGCTCTGTAAAAGATGACTTTCGTTGTAAGCATAAACAAGGATTGTTTATAAAATTATATTTTACTAAGTTATACATTCAACTCTTTTATTCTTTCATGGATAGATAGGCTCCAATACATATCAAAATCAGGTATGTTTATAAAGTTATTTGTGTGCAATTTATGCTTTGAAGCAAAACCTTTCAAATTCCTTTGATGTCTTCCTTTTAACAATATCTAGCTATTTCATCCATGGAATTGGTTCTATTTTTAAAAAAGACCTCCCACATATTCTTCTTTCGCTATACTTATCAACATTATAGACAAGTCCCATCTTTCCCAATTCTTTATCTACATTCTCTTTTCCTTAAATTTATTGCAGCAAAAAAAGCATTTCAAAAAAGGAAATCATCTATGACAAGACAGATTTTTTTTGCAACTTTATGATTGTGCAATATATGATATACATGCATGCATGAATTCTTACATGCACTAGAGCATAATAAAAATATTCTATTCTAATACACATTGCATTTTTCCATGTCTCTATAGTTATCTTTTTAGCTTATGGCAAAAATTATCTATAGGAAGCTCTTTATCAACATATCCATCTTTTTAAAGTTGTTACATGAAAACAAATAGTACAATATAAGAAATCATATATGGAAACAACAAAATTTCCCCTACTTCACCATTGTGTGATATATGATATGGATCCATTAAATTTTTGATGGGCCTTGTATACTTTTCTTGCTCGGGGGTTCGGCTAGAGCCCACGAGGCTTCATGATGTCAATATGGCAGGGAGGAGAATGAGCATGGGTTTTGTGGTTTATCCTTTCACCGCCATACATTGGCTGCTACAAATACATAACATATTGTATTATGCTGACTGCATTCCCCCATGCTTATAGAGCTATCTTTTTCAGCTTGCTAATTCAACTATTTAAACCTAGTTCTTTATGATGATACCTATTTTCTTTAGGTTATGACAACAATTATATGTTGTGATCCTAAATGTTTTTATGTAAAGAAAACATTTCCCATCTCTTTAAACTTATACACAACTAACAAAATTTGAAACATATTGATACAAGATTCAAGCTACATCCTTTGGTGGTAAATATGGAAGAAAAATAGAGAATTGTATAAGAGGTATTAGAATAACACTAATATGCTACTAAATATTATACACAATAAACCACATTAAATAGAGGTTTAAAATATGGAGTATAGGAGAGGAAAACTACACTAATGAGCAATTTGTTATATGGGGAGCTAAAAAGAACAATATCATGAAGAACCATTTCTTATCACGAACGTCAAACAAATGAGGAAAAAAGAATATCATGAAACATATTGATACAAGACATATAACATGTGGACATCCAAAAAAAATAACACATACACAAAAAAAAAAAAAATTTGAAAGTAGTACAAAGGTATAGGTGAATGTCATGTTTGTACTTTATACCAATCTACAAAATTTCAAAATTTTGAAACTTAAAAATAATAGTTCTTTTACAATTTCTCATTTTGTCTAATATATTCAATGCCAAATAATGTAGCTTGAATTTTGAATTGACAAGCCAACTGTTACATAGATTTCTTGTGTTGTATCAATATCCACTTGCCCATAACAAATTGTTCATTGTTGTAGTTCACCTCTTGTATTCTCCATGTTCTTAAGTTCTATTTATTGTGTCTTGTCTTTTTAATGTTCACTATGAGATGCTAAGACTTCTGTTTTGCAGATATGAATGTAATGTATTCCTATGTTCTCATATATTTATTTGTACATTTATTGATCTTGTCCTGCTCTCCATACAAGGTATACGGTCTGCATCTTATTTATGTGATCTCTTTTATTGCAGATGCATTACATATTATTTGTTATAAACTATACAACTATTTATATTTCCTAATTTACATATTGTCTAGATTAATTACAGATGTTCGCCGCACTAAAATTCAAATTTTCCTTGTGACTAACTATATCTAATTGAAACCATTTTAGATTACAAACATTCTCAACTGTAACTGCACACCTCCATGCAATACTAAATAGCTTTGTGATCACATGTTTGGAATGGTGTACAAGATGCAAATACATTATATTTATATAGAAGGTAAGGCTATATGTCCTTTATTCCATCTCTTATTTCATGACTACATGTCAAATTATTTGTCATAAATGATACAACTATATATATTTTTAAAAATGTATAACACTAATTTCAACTAAAGAAAATCCTCAAGTTAATACTATGAGATTTCACAATCTATAATGCTTAAAATTTGTCATTTTTGGATTCTTGATTGTGTTTCTATTTCTAGATGAAAAAACTCAAACACAATCAAATATCTAGAAACAACAAACTTAGGTGCCCAAACATTGGCTTCACCATTGATCATAGTGGTGGGCAATGTGTCTTCTTGCTTGAGGGTTTGGTGAAAGCCAATGGGGCTACATGACTCAATTTGGCAGGGTGGAGAGCAGGCCTTATTTTCTCTTGTTCATGAATGCTACATCCAGTTGCACCCAAAAGGTATGCCTACATCTTATCTAAGGCTTTTGTTTTAAAAATATGAACATAATTTATTCTTATGTTTGCATATATAAATATATATATATATATATATATATATATATATATATTTGCATATATATATATATATATATATATATATATTTGCACATTGATTGAGCTCCCATGATTTTGATTTTAATATGGTACCATCTCTGATTTCACAACTACATGTCAAATTATTTGTCATAAATGATACAAATATATATATTTAAAAAAATGTATATCACTTATTTCAACTAAAGAAAATTCTTAGGTTAATGCTATGAGATTTCCACAATTGATAATGCTTAAGATTTCTTATTTCTAGATATTTGATTGTGTCTCTATTTCTAGATGAAAAAAATCACACCCAATCAAATATATGCAGAAATAGAAAACTTAAGTGCTCAAACATTGGCTTCATCATTGATCATAGTGGTGGGAAATGTATGTTCTTGCTCAAGGTTTTGGTGACAACCCATGAGGTTGCATGACCCAATATGGCAGGGTGGAGAGCAAGCCTTCTTTTCTTCTATTCATACTACATCCAGTTGCACCCAGAAGGTATGCGCACATCTTATCTAAGACTTATGTTTTGCAAATATGAACGTAATTTATTCCTATGTTTGTATATATATATTTGGACATTCATTGAGCTCCCATGTTTTTGATTTGCTAGCAAATAGAGTAATTGTATAAGAGGAGTTGCATTATCTGGCATTCAATATTATAGAGAAATAAGGAAATTGTAATAGAACTATTAGTAAAACATACATACATATATGATATATACATGTATACATACATATATATGTATATACATGTATACATACATATATATGTATATACATGTATACATACATATATATGTATATATCTATATGCAGGTTCTAGAGGTTTTAAAACCCTCCAATCTGCTTAAAAAAGAGGTGAAGAAAACAATTTTTACAATAGTCTACTATCAAACCAATGCCATTGTCATGCCAAGCAAAAAAAAGATCAGGACACAATTCTTAATTAAATGCACAAAAATCTCTTTTACAGTTTCCCTATTTGTCTATAATATTTAGTGACAAATAATGTAGCTTGCATTTTGAATTGACAACCCAATTGCTACATAGATTGCTGTCTTCTATCAATATGTTTCATGATATACTCTTCTCCTCATCTGTTTTAAGCTCTGTGTAACAAACTATTGATTCCCATAGTTTAGCTCTTTTATTCTTCATATCTTAGGCCAGGTAAATATTTTTGTGCATTTAATGAAGAATTGTGTCCTTGTGTTATTTTTTTTCTTGGCATGACACTTTAGGAGTTTCTTATTTTATTCTCCCTCTGACAAGAATTATTTTTGACTTTCAAAATTCTAAAATTTTATGTTATTTTTAAGTCTTTTTATATTAAAATCTACATAACTGCAAATAAAGATAGCATACACAACTGTTTAGACATACATGTGTATATATAGATTGTTTTTGCATTGTGAAATGAGCCACAGTGGTCTTGGTCTATATATATGGATATATATTTCTACCTATATCTATATTTTTAAATATGAAGGGGATTTCAATACATACATACATACATACGTATATATATGTGTGTGTGTGTGTGTATCTATGTTTCTCTATGGAATTCAATACCATTTCCCTTTTTTCTCAATAATATTTACAATAAGTGTGCCTTTCTTGCTCAGGGGTTTGGCTAGAGCCTATGAGGCTTCATGATGCAAATATGGTAGGGAGGGACCGATCATGTGTTTGAGATTTTTCTTTCCATTGTCATATATTTCTTGCTGGTTATATACATGGACCGACAAATTCTATGATGCGCTTTCCTGTGAAAAACATACTCTACTCTATTGATTGCATTTGACATGCTTTCCACAACTCTCTTTTCAAGTTCTCAAATAGATCCCTTATTGAAAATTCTTTTCCAACATGGTATGTGCTCAAAATATTCCATTTTATCTCTTTATATTTAGAAAAAATAGTGCTAACCTCTTTTATTGTATATATATATATTGTTTAATTTATAATGCTACACATATACAATAGACATTCAACAAAATTAGTCTATTGTAAACTATCTATTTGAAATTCTTCCATGGTCCAACAAATCGATCCAACGTAGCCTGTCCTTGTTAAACACCATCAACAGTGCATGTATATGTGTGTGTGTATATATATATATATATATTTAAGGCAAATAGAATAATTTCATAAGAGGTGTTGGAATAACACTTATTCGGTACTAAATATTATAGACAAAAAGAAAAATTGGAAAGAAGGGTTGGCAGTGGCTGAGCTAGTTGCCTCAGTGTTTAGAAATAGCATGGTTAGTGTTTGCTAACGTGAGGGTTAATGCATCCTACTGTTGTTGTACGATGAAACATATTGTTAGAAGGAAAGCAACCTATGTAATAGTTGTAACAGGTATTGGAATTACGTTTAACAATCATGTGTAAATGACAGATGGATGAAAACCTTTAGCCTTCTTTCAATTTCTTTGGTGTGTGTATGTTTTTGTATTATCTGTCATTTACTTGTGAGTCTTGTCTATTTTCCTAATTGATACAAGATGAACAATCTATCTAAGAGTTGGCTTCTCAATTCTAAATTCAAGCTACACTATGTGGCACTAAACATTATAGACAAATAGGTAAATTTTAAAAGAACTATTAGGAAAATACATAAGAAACACAAGAAAATAACATATGATCGTAAATCAACTTTAAAATATTGATCATAGAAGAGGAAAACTATGATAATGAATAGTTTATGGGAAAATAAAAATAATAATATAATGAAGAATAGTTTGTTATCGCAAACTTCAAACAGATGAGAAAAAAGAATATCATGAAACATATTGATTCAAGACATATAACATGTTCCATCCAAACAAAATAACCATGGCAAAAATTCTAGAATTCTAAAAATTGAAAACTATCCTTCTTACAAAAACAATAGAATAATTTACTACAGCGACCTTCAAATAGATGAGGCAAACATAATATCATGAAACATAATATGATACAAGACAATCAATCTATGTATTAGTTTGGTTGTCGATTCTAAATTCATATTTTTTTTTGCAATTCTTATTTACCAATGAGGCACATTTAGCAACATACTTTGTTCAAGAGGTAAGCTCCACATTGTCATAACAAACCCTAGACAAGTTTCCTCTATTTTTCTATAATATTTAGTGCTAGGTAATCTAGCTCGAATTCACAATTAACTCTATGGCGTTATAGCTATTTTGCACATATTATTGCTACCCATTGCTTTTACAAATTATATTTAATATGGGTTTACTGCCAAAGAATGTACCTCAAATTTTCAATTGACAAACCAAATCTTACATACACTTCTTCTCTTGTATGAATATGTTTAATCTCAATTTTCGATCATCTTTCATTTACCTATGATTCTTAAGCAATCTACCATAATGAACAATTTGCTATAGGGAACTAGGAAAAAGAGTATCATGAAGAAAAAATTGTTATGTGGAACTTGAAACAGATGTGGAGGCATAATTTCTACAATAATCTCCTATCAAACCAACACCACAATGGCTCTTCCAACAATGCAACCTAATTAATATATTTTCTCGCACATTTTGGAGTACGCTTTCCATTATATATATAAATTGAAAAAAATAATATCATGAAGAGCAATTTGTTGTGGGGAAGTTGAAAAAAATGAGGAAGAAAGAATATAATGAAACATATTGATATAAGACACTACCATCGCGCGTAATTAGCAAGCTCCACCCCTTACATAAATAGACTCGGGTAGTTTGTTCCAGGGAGCTTCAAGTAGATCAAGAAAAAATGAATATCATGAAACATATTGATACAAGATTCGAGCTATGTTCTTTGTTAATAAATATTCAAGACAAATAGAGAAATTGTATAAGAGGTGTTGCAATAACAATTATTTGCTACAAGTCATCTTACATGGGTATTTTACATAAGCTTGTCTTGCACCAATATGTTTTGTGAATTTCTTTTTCCCTGATCTATTTGATAGATATTGTTAAAAGGAAGACACCAAAGAAATAGAAAAATTTTTGCTTCGAAGCATACAATCTATACAAATAACTTTATAAACATACCTAATTTTGGTATGTACTAGAATGTATCTAGCCATGCAAAAAGAAAAGGGGTAAATGTATAACTTTGGTATGTACGGGAGGATATCTAGCCCTGCAGAATGAAAAGGGGTGAATGTATAAGTTAGTAAAATATAAATTTATAAAACAAACCTTGATTATGGTTACAGCTATGGGCATCTTTTGCATACCAATTGTTTGAGAGATGGGCTTCATATCTCCTTTCCTATCTATGCTTGCATCAAGGCCAACATCAAATTGTTGCAAAGCAACATTTTATTTCAATCTATCAAAATATATATTTGTGGTTAGATGTGTATGGAATGGAAAAAAAATTAGTGGGAAAACAACTTACAACAACAATAGGGGGACGAGAGAGTGCAAATTACAAAACACAACACTTGTTAAACCATCTAATTTTCCAACCAATGGAATAGTCTCCTATCAAACCAACCATGGAACCAAAGCCAATAATTTTTAGAATAGTATGCTATCAAACCAACTCCACAATGGCTCTTTTTACAATGCAACCTAATCAATATTTTTTTGGGCACATTTCAGAGTATACTTTCCCACACTACAACACCCATGTAAAATGAATTATAGATTCTAGAGATATATATACATAAATATATATACATATATGTATATGCTTATGTATATGTATGTATATGTATGTCTATGTATATGTATATGTAACTTATGTATATGTATGTATATGTGTATATATGTATATGTATATGTATATGTGTCTAAATGTATATATATATGTATATGCATGTATATGAATATGCATAGGTACATGTATATGTATGTAACACCACAATGAATGTTTCAACAATGCAACTTAATCAAAGTATAATTTCCCACACCGCAACATTCAATATTGCACTTACTTCATCTTGTTGCATTTACTTCATCCACCCCCATCGTACAACAACGATAAAATGCATTAACCCTCGCGTGAGCAAACACTTACCATTCAGGTTTTGGTGTTTTTCTAACAACTCTTTTACAATTTCTCTATTTGTCTAGATAATATCCAAGACCAAATAATGTAGCTCGAACCTTGAATTAACAACCCAACTGTTATGTACATTTCTTGTCTTGTATCAATTTGTTTAATGTGGGTTTTCAACCATCTATCACTTACCTATGATTCTTAAGTGTTCTCCTAATAGTTGTTTTATAATTTCTCTATTTTTCTTATTGTGTGATATATGATAAGAGTCCTTAGGATTTTCTATGGACCTTACCTACCTTTCTTTCTCAGGGGTTTGGCTAGAGCCCGCGAGGCTTCATGATGCCAATATGGTAGGGAGGAGGACAAGCATGGGTTTACTGATTTTGGCATCCAATGTCATATATTTGTTGTTGTTTATATACATGGACACACAAATTCTCACATACATCTAGCATTCAAACCCATAATGTTGTGTTCTTGAAACTTGACATTACTCACTTGTTATTCAGGAGGTTTTTCATAGCTATATTGTTTCCATTTGGCAATGGGCCTCTATAGACAATGCCAGATATTATTTACTTTATAGTGTTGGACAAATACAATAGACATTCAAGAGAATGTGTCTTGTAAATTTTCTATTTCAAATTCTTTCATGGTCCAACAACTTGATCCAATGTTGCTCGCCCATGTTAAACAACAACAACAGTATATGTAAGTACAAATTTTTTGCATTTTTCGATAAATATACTCGGTGAACCAATTATAAATATTATTAATTATCTTTATTTTTAGATTGTCTATATTGATTTCTTAAGTGTTTCTCTAATAGCTCTTTTATAATTCCCCTTTTTTCCTATAATATTTAGTACCAAATAATATAGCTCTAATCTTCAATTGACAAGCCAACTATTACATAGCATGCTTGTTTCAATATGTATCACACTAGACATTTTTCCTGGTTTTCCATAACAATCTGCTCATTATCGCAGTTTGCCTCTTTTATTTTCCATACTTTAAAGTTCTTAGGTGTTTTGCTAACATCTCTTTTACAATTTCTCTATTTGTCTATAATATCTAGTACCAGATAATGTAGCTCGAACCTTGAATTAACAACCCAATTGTTAGGTACATTGCTTTTCTTGTATCAATCTGTTTAATGTGGGTTTCTGACCATCTATCGCTTACCTGTGATTCTTAAATGTTCTTGTAATAGTTGTTTTAGAATTTTTCTATTTTTGTTATTGTGTGATATATGATAAGATTCCTTGAGATTTTCCATGGACCTTACCTTCCTTTCTTGCTTAGGGGTTTAGCTAGAGCCTGCAAGGATTCATGATGCTAATATGGTAGGGAGGAGAATGCGCATGGATTTAGTGATTTTGGCATCCATTGTCATATATTTGTTGTTGCTTATATACATGGACACAAATTCTCACATCCACTTGTCCACCAAAAACATACTCTATTTTATCCATTGTATTTGTCAGTACTTCCATAGCTCTCTTTTCAACTTCTTCAATAAATTACTTATACACAATTCTTTACCAAGATCCCATGTATTCAAAATTTTCTATTTAATCTCTTTCTATTTACAACAACTAATGCCAACCTCTTTTATTCTATATCTATATTATTTCCTTTATAATACTGAGCAGATACAATAGACATTCAAGAAAATTACTGTATTGTAAATTGTCTATTTTAAATTCTTTGATGGTCCAACAAATTGATCCAATGTTGTTCGCTTTTGTTGAACACCACCAACAGGAAATGTAAGTAAAAAAGTTTTCCATTATCAATAAATAGATTCGGTGAACCAATTGCAAATATTATTAATTATTTCTCACTTTCTTTGCAATGGAATGTAATTCCCTTAGGAATCTAGTTTTCTAGATAGGCAAATGAGCATAGTGAATGACATGCTATGTAATTCATAAACATGAAAATATTCTTTGCTGATGAACATGCTGCTTTTGTAGGTGAAAATATGCATAATTATAGTCATGGGATATACAATTCATTGAATAAATATTTGTGAAGTAGATATTTCACTTAAAATCATGGGGATGAAAAAACAAAAGTAGCTATTTTGGCCTACAGAGAATGCAGGGAAATGTTAGAAAAATTGTGGCATTTTTCATGACTTTAAAATTTAGGGAATTTTCCAAGAAATTATATAACATTTGTCATTTGTTATGCTGTTTGCCATAGATTTTATAACATTTCTAACTCATACTCTGCAGCCCAAGAGTGCTTTGGTGTGCATGCGTCAGATTTTCCACATGATGATCATGTCAATTACATTTTGCATAAATATTTATTTTAGCATGGTTGCTCCAAAAAAATATGTTCATCAATACCAACTATATAATGTTTTCATATCAATAAATAGATTCAGTCAACCAATTCTAAATACCATTAATTATTTTTAGTTTCACATTGTCTTTATTGGGCTTGCATAAATACTTACTCACTTTTAATCCTTCCTTTTTTATTCCAATGGCTTGACTAGAATATCTTTTTTGAAGTCAAATATATGATTGTTTTCCCACAAAACAAGGCATATTCTAAAAATGAAAAATATGTGTATCGTTTCATTGCATTCTTCTTTTCATGAGGTTTGTTTATTTATTTTGGATCAAAGATGGTGTAAGTTAGTCTTCTATTGGACTATGAACATATTTACTCTATTAGTGATATTTGCCCCTATATAATCCTTTTTTTTGCTCATCAAATGGTATAAAATTTATCAATATTCTTGTGGAATAAATGCATTTACATTTTTGTTTTTATTAGGAGAACAATTCAAGTTGTTATTCTACTTGGCCATCCATTTATTTTTTTGGTTTATCTATGTCCTTCTAATGTTAGTCATACACCATTTATAGAACATCTTCTTACTAGAATCAATCAATGATATTTTTTATTTTCAATTTCTTTGTAATGGACTACTTTTGAATCCTTTCTACTTGTGCCCATTTTATTTGACTACTACTAACCTATAAACCGCATAAATAATAATTCTTTTATTTCCAAAATTATGGACTAAATACTACTTATAAAAATTATTGAATATTAAATATCTTTCTTTTTTGAAAAAATCATATTGATGACCATCATAACTAATAGTCAAATAAGAAATAATCACAATAAATAAGATGAAAGTAATAAGAAAAAAGTTATTGATGATTAATTGCTTGAGATTCCAATTAATGGATACATTGCAAATAATGAAGACAACCTACAGTTTTATTTTGCATTTTCATAATCAATTTCCAACTAAAAAATATTGATGTGGAAATGCAAAGATGAATTTTACGTTTTATGCAAATGGTTCTTAATATCCCATGCATTGCCTTATCTTAAGATAATTAAATAATAATCAATCATATTGATTGATTAAATTAGAAAAAATCATCAAAGATCAATTTTCCGTTTTATGCAAATGGTTCTTAATCTCCCATGCATTGCCTTATCTTAAGATAATTAAATAATATTCAATTGATTGATTGGTTAACCTAGACAAAAATGTTAAATATAGATGTGCATCTAGGCCTAACTACTATTAAACTAAAATAAATATAAAATTATATCATTCCTTAAATTTTGGAGAGAAATTATTATTATTAACAAAACTAACTATGTAAAAATTTAAATTGTATTCAATTTTCCAAATCTAATTTATTAAGATAAATTTTATTGAAAAATAATTCTCTTAAGATCATTAGTTTAAATCATTTTTAAAAAATTATTGTAATTAAAATTATTATATATGTCACTTTAATAAGAAAAAAGTTATTGATGATTAATTGCTTCATATTGCAACTAATGGATACATTGCAAATAATAAACGCGAACTATGGTTTTATTTTGCATTTCCATAATCAATTTCCAACTAAAAAATATTCATGTGGAAATGCAAACATGAATTTTCTTTTTTATGTAAATGGTTCTTAATCTCCCATGCATTTCCTATGAGATACAAACAAAGAAGTGGACTATAACATGGGGTTTAAAATGTTTCACGTTGATCCAATTAAATGTAGACATATAATATACTTTATTCACCAAATTTAAGTGCTTTATAACATGTTCAAGTTAGATGAGTCAAATTCATATCTTTTAATGCACATGTATAGTTTTACTTTAATTTATCTATCCATCTAATTATCCATAAGAATATATAAATTGATTTTCCAACATCTCTTTTCATTACAATGTACTCCACAAATCTTCTCCTCGATAAAATGAAAAATCAAAAGATTCACCCCTACTATAAACTAACCTCGCATTATTCCATATTGGCTTATTAACATGCTTTCCCTTTTTTGACTCATTCAGACAATTGCAAATATTTCTCAATATTTATACTTCACATTGCATTACAAAAACAAATCAGTGTTTGCATATTTGGGGGAGTTATTTATAATTTTTTTACTTGGAAAATTTCATTGTGATTTTTCAATGTTTTTTATTTGATTAGAATTTGGTGTTAAATGACTATTAAATGTATTTAGATGGAGCTTGATAAAGGTTTTAATGATCAATTTATTTTTTGTAGAGTCTAGAATAGTGTATTGGAGCTAGGTAAATACATTTATTCCCCTTCTTCAATCAGAAGTGTAGTTCAATTTTTGAATTGACCCTTTTTCCCAAGAGTATTACATTAGGTATGCCAATGATTTGATTGCATGTTTGATTTTCTAGGCTTTTTGGTGCCACATCGGATCCATACTTGAGCCACTTCTCTGTATTTTGCATCTCCATAGCTTGATAGCCTACACATCATTTGGTGAGAAAAAGACATTTTTAAATCTTTCCAAAAACTCTTTATTGAGGAAGAGATATTGGTTTTTGAAATTTTGACATTTTGTATTAGTTATGTATGCAAGAAGATACTTTTGTCAAAACTAGAATTGCAAAACAAAAATCTAATTTAATTGAATATAATTTTGTTAGGGACATTCTTCTACTATGAATAAAGCATAATTTATTAGATTGATTTTTCTATCATTTGTGCTAATTATTTTTAATGGTGATCAAATTTAAATGAATGCATGTAGACACAGTTCCAATTTTAAAGAAATGCATGTACAATTTATTTTTAATTTTCTATTAAATATATCTTAAAATAATTTTTAAGTTAAATAGATTTATTTTGCATATGAAATTGACTATACAATTCAACTAATTATTTATTTTAAAATAATTTCACAATTATTAATTACAATTCTAAAATAAATCAAGAACAACAATATAATAATAAAATCAATCTTTGGATTCTATTTATTTTTTGTTTGCACACAAATCATTCTATATTCTAAAATTAAACTATATCATAATTTTCTAAATTAAATTAATTGAATTCTAATCTCATGAATAAATAATTAAAAGCATTACAAGTTACAACAATTCATTTAAAGTTAAATTAAAAAAGAAGAAGTAATTACTAAAAAGGAACTAGAGTTTGAAAAAGGAAAAAAATCCACCTATAAAGAGTTATTCTATTTTCTTTCCTTTTATTTTTATTTTTTTTCTTTTCTCAAATGCATTTGTTCTTCTTCTTTTGCTTTTAATTTCTATGGAAATATTTGTGTGCTTGTACATTTTTTTTAACTTTTCATTAAAAATATCTTTGAATCTAATATTTTTTAAAATTAAATAGATCTATTTTACATATGAAATTGGCTATACAAGTTTTGGATATAATAAATATAATTAATAAAATTTATGATTGTATTCTTACCCTAACCTTTATCTTAATCCTTACTCAAATCATAACCCTAACCCTAATTTAGTTTGTAAGCCTAACCCTAATCCTCATCCTAATCCTAATATTAACCCTAACTCTACCCCTAATCCTAATTTTATCTCTAATCCTAATGCTAACCCTAATATTGATGCTAAACCCAACCCTAGCTCTAATAGAACCCTAACACTAATCCCAAGCCTAATCCTAATTCTATCTCTAACCCTAATGCTATTTGAATGTTAACCATAGTTTAACCCTAACACTAACTCAAAGATTTCCCCTAATTCAACCTTTACCCTAGCCCTAATTAAACTTGAACCTCAACCCTAATAAAATTTTGGACCTAACCATGTTTGACACCTAACCATAACTTATATTAAGTATACTAAAATATTATTATTTATCTAATAATATAATAAAATAGTATTGTATAATTATATATTAATTCATGTTATGTGTTGCACCGTAATTTCTACTAGCATATATGACTTAAATTTAATCTATATAAATTACACCGAGATATATCGAGGCGTTTAATTTTTCATCATTCAAATTTAATATAGATATATTAAATTGAAAAAATAAATGCCTCGATCTCGGTGTAATTTATATAGACTAAATTTAAGATATATATTCTAGTCAATAGAAAACTCATATAATATGTTATTGTAGATGCTCAAACTATCATCAAATTCTTCTATTAATCAAGTAACTAAGTTTATTTGATTAATTCACTTTCTACTAACTATTGTCATCTCTTTTAATTAAATAAATCAATATATTTAATTAAAATCCCAATGTTCTAACATCCTCTCATTTGATTTAAATAAAACCCAAACATTTAAATTAAATGTCATAATTAAGCTAATTTCATCCAAGTTTATTAATCCTAAATTAATTAACTCCTAATAATAATCCCTCATTCTCTAGCTTTTGACTCAACCTGGGTCAAACCTAAACCCTAACTAACCCACCCACTTGCACATGAAAATCAATTTCTTTAATTAACTAAATACCTTATTTTCCCTCACAAGGCATATTCCCAAGGAATATTCCTTCATTTACTCCACTTATTTGACTTTTTTTCCCAAACCTTTTCCCTCCAAAACATCTCAATGATATGCATTTAATGCCTCTTCCACATGCATTTATCTCTCTTACACCTCTCAAATCCTCAACTACATGCATTAACCATGCACATTCTCCAAAGTGTGCCCCACCTTCCTCCACTAGCTATGTGACAAGTGTCACAATATCATTGGCTCTTCTTTTATCACACATTTCTCCCATCTCTCCATCTTTCAAACCTTCAATCTATAAATATAAGGCACTTCTACTCCAGAAATCATACACAATCTTAGTAGTTGCACTATAGGCACTCATCACTTGCATTTTCATCCCATCTTAGCTTGTTGTTATTATCATTTTGCATCAAAGTCATCTTTGCATCTTCTCATCAAGATGAAGAGCTTATAATAAGGGATTGGGAAAGGGTTACTTTCCACATCAAAGTAACACCAATCCCCCTATGGGATGAGGGTTTGGTTGATTCAGATTAGATTTACATATTTAGTTGGCTATGTTGCATGCCTTACTTCACGTTTTCTCTTCTATATGTTTGATCAACAATTTCATAGGGAGTGGTTTATTTGAGTTGGCTAACAATGGTTAATGTGATATGTTTTATCTATTGTTAGTGATTGCAGATTCTCCTCTCACATTTTAGCGCCCACCGTGGGGCTCAAACCCACAACCACAATCAATTAAGTTTGTTGAAATTAACATTTATCAATTACTTTTGTGCTGCACATTCTTGAAAACTAGTTTAACATCGATTAAGTTTGTTGATTACATTTTCTTTTGGAAACTACATTTTAACTATTATCAGATGTGCTATTAACTGATTCCTTTCACTATTATCTGTATTGACAAATCTGTAAAGTAACAAAAATATTTGTTTTCTTTGATTATGTGGTTGCTGCTGCATTTTAATCATTTGGAAGAAAGTTGTATGAATTTCTTACATTTTTTTGGCCTTAGCTTTATACGGTTGTCTCTTTTGTGTCATATGTTTTTATGATTTCCTCAGATATTTTTTCTTAAGCTTGGTTCTCTGATGTTTAGCCTATATATATATTCTTGAAATGCTTGATTTGTAGGAACAAGATTTGCTATGGTGGTTTGTTAATAGGCGCTATCAGGTATGACCCAATTCTATGTACAAAAAAAAGTTTGTGCCTGTAGAAAGAACATCTATATCTATTGCTAGCCATTATAAAATTTTAAGGAGTTAACAAAGAAGTAGCAAGACTATCATCAAATTTAGAGTGCAAATCAAGCACCGAATATTCTATAGTGATTTGCTTCAACCACAACTGGCATTAAAGGTCTCTATATTTAATATTTTCTTTCTTCGTATTGTTGTGAACAAGAAGATTGGGCACAACCTACACCATACTTACACGTTGTTAAGTCTCTTCACTATGGTGGTCAATAAATGATTCATTTCCTCAGCGTTAAATAAGTCTTGAATCTGGAAAATGGCCTACTGCCTTTGTTTATGCATCGATCTGTGTATGCATCGATGGTTCAAGGGTCCTTCTTGCTTTTTTTTCTAGAAATTAGTTCCATCACCTTCTCTTGATATTTTCTTGTAGTAAATATTTTTCTAGATTGTGCCTTCTTTTGGTCCTTCCCTCACTCAAATAACTAAAGCGTGTTGGCTGGACTAAAGGTAAAAAAAACCAGGCACATTATCCATTAGAGGTCCTCTCCTTTCCTAAAAAAGTGCCCTGATTATTAGGTAATAGCCACGATAAGCACAAATACCATACAAATAAAAACTAAAATCATATAGGGATTTTGTAACATGAGGTGAGATCATTGGGTAGAAGAATCGTACCGGTTGGATGAGATGAGTCACAACCTTATTAAAGAATCAATCTGTTTTTTTTAATTTTTGAACATTATGATACTAAAAATTTGCTTTGAATTCCATTTTGTGTACTTTTTGAATGAAAGGTAGTGGAATTAAAGAGAATTGGCGGGTTCAAGACGAAATGGAGAGTGCAGCTCTCAAAATTGCTTTTTAAGAGCAATATCTAAGGAATTTTTGGGTTGCAAAGCCTCACACTCATAGCTATCTGGAGATTGATCAGAGGGACATCTTTATTCGCATGTATCAGATCTACAATCTCTATTTTTCAAAGCATAATTGATTTTTTTTCTGAATTGTGTATGTCTTCTTAAGTTTGTTGTTGCATTCTTCATCAAAAAATATTTAAAAAGGATCTGCAATAAATGTTCTAGATTTTCATTTAAGATTATTGCTAGAAATTTAACATCATTGATGAATAGGGCAGGATTCAATATCCTATGGGTGGAAAGCTTTGTTAGAGGTGGCAGGAGGATTTATCAAAAGCTTCTGTCAAATATAAGCTCAATTCAGGAAAGGTTTGGTGCGAGTTTCACTTTTGTGGTTTCTTTGATCGATCAAAAAACCTCGCACATAATTCAAATGATCTTACTAATTAAATAATTCAAACAATTCACATTTAATTGGCATGGTGGAATGTCATTGAATTATGTTAAGGCTTACATGAACATTTATTCTTCTACTTGTTTTTTGAGAAAATTTCTCTGCTAATCTTTCTAGACAACAATTCAATCTTTCTGACTCTTGGGCAACAAACTCTCAAAAATTGGTGTTAACAATGGCTCTTTTCTCATCTATTGATGATATCACAGGTGCAGTAGCTTAGATTAAAGCAGTACACCACCTTCCACAGTATTCACATTTACTCATTCTGGCATGCTTTTTCCTATATTGGCGAGTTCAATGCCAAGAGGCATCTATTATTGAAGCTAGAGTAAAAGTGGCATATTATTGCTGCTATTTGAAAGCCTGGCATGATAAATTAATTTGTCAGTAATGCTAGTAAATGTGAGTACTAGAAATTCCACAACAGAACAAAATTTTGGCATTCTCTAGTCAGAGGAGGTAAACTAGGGATGAGTGACTTGATACGCATTCAAGTAATTTGATATGCTTTAATACTACAATTATGATGGTTTTTTCTCTTAGTTACTTGATTTAATTCCTTTTTTGAGTCGGTCTTTTGAACCATATTTGCTACATTTATGATGGTGTTTTTTTCCAAAATTTATTTTCTATCAGCATCATTGATTATAGAGTATTGTCCACTCTACTTATGTAGGGCGGCATAACAGACAAAACAATAAATGAATGTTTAGTTAGGTAGAAATTCATTATCTAGGAATGGAATTTGATGTCACATGATATTAATGCAAACATTGGTACACTTGTCATATGCATTTAACAAGAATTGTTGATTTCCTTTTTCCAGTGATAGTGATACGCAAAACATATACTTTTCTAATGATACTCTACTGATAATGGAAGTGTAGAATGCAATTTTTCTTTGAAATACTCTACCTTTATTCTACAAGTGACTAAAGAGCCATGTCCGCTTGAAATGTTTGCAAGCAGTTAATTTATCATTATACATTGTAGGGAATGAACTTGAGTGCTTTTTTGGATGGATTGTCAATTAATTCAAAATGATTTTTTGTGCTAAAATAATATTATCAACCAGTTTATGTCTGATTACACTGGATTTGGTGTAGAGATTTTGAACTAACATCATTTCTTTCTTTTTAGGGGGGCTATTATACAAAATTCAAATTTACTTTGGCTTTGCTAATTTGAATCAAGGTGGATAAATCCAAAGTAGATTTAAGTTCGAAAAGTGGGAATTGGACATTGAAATTGAAAAAAACATTTTTTAATGTTATTGTAATAGTTTAGAACATTCACTTGCTGGTTTTATTTTTTGTTTCAGGCCAAAAAGATCAATTTGGGTTTAAAATTAATCAGTGATTGATATTTTTCAAAGTTGGTTAAAATTGAACCTTAGAAACTCACTAGAATTTTGATTTGGTCTAAAATTGAACAAGCAACTTCAACATTTGGTTTTGGTGCTATAAAAAAAACTCATTATTTCTTTTGAGGATTTAAAACAAACTTGTACTTACTTTGTTTTTGTAATCTTCTTTACAAACTAATAAGTCATTCAAATGCATCTGCACTTCTCTCACGCTTCACGATGATCTTGAGAATCAAAAGAATTTTAGTGATATTAGGTTGTCTAAAAGATTGCCTCCACATTTCAAGTTTGGGTTTAAAAATTGAACAAATCATGTGAGTGTGAAGAAAAGGCATTGTGTATGTTCCCTCCTAGGTGCATTAGGTGGTCGAACTACAAATGTAGTCCTTCATTTTTTTTTACCTTTAGAGGGCCTTCCTTGGAGGGAAAAAGTACTCACCCCAAGGGAACAACTCAAACCAGTGACAAGCTAAACGCCAAGCTAATCCCAACCAATATATAAATTTGAATATTGAGGAAACTCGTCATTATAGGTGCACCTACGAACTAGTAGGGGATACTCTTTGTATGGGTTGATCTTGCCTCTCGTGTGTCCATCTGAACAGGTACCTTGATTACAAGCCAATCTATGTAAAAGACAAAATCCCTACTATTTCTTGGTGTCAGGAGGTCATACCTTTGAAGTCGTCCCACATACTTGTGGTTCTTAGTAGAGATGAAGAGTTTGTCATGGGAGATTCATGAGAACTCAAAGCTTGGCTGACTCGTAGATGTGAGTGTTGTGGAGGGGAGCTAGTGTGGTCAAGCTTCTAATCATCTAATCTGAATAAGCACAGTTGGATAAATCCAAGTGGGAATTCAACAAATATTGTCTTTTCTATCCTAGGGTTGTGCAATCTGTGAGTCAGTTAAATACTTTACTTGGATCCAAAATCTTGAAAACAAACATTCAATAGGTCATTCAAATTTCAAACCCTTTGGAAAGATCAAATACTGTTGAAGAGTCCAATTATTACTGCTTGTCCCTAGGGATTTTATCCTTAGAGGCTTCAAAATATTTGGGTCCATATCACAATTTTCTCTCTCTAAAGTCAACCTAGGAAAACTATGCCCTTGAGTCTTTGATTTTCATATAACGGACCTTTTGGAATGAAAAGGAAATGAGACATAGACATTCAATTTGAAAACTAAGCAAGAAATGTTGATGTGGTAAAATCAAGTCATTAGCCAAGATTAAATCAATTTTGAACCCCACACATGTGCTTGGTCTCTTTTGGTCATATGGTTTTCCATGCAAACATCGGTTGTTTGGTTTGAACCACTCTTATGGAAAAGCATGTTCTTCACTATCTTGGTCTTGTAAACAAGGTCCCTGTTAGGTTCATTTAGGATCAAATCAAACACATCATCCATCCCAAACATTTATCATCTCCATCCCACAAATAACTTTAGAGCTTTGGAAACATCATTATCTAGACTTGGGTACATCCTCAAACCAAATTAAAATCATTTGTTTAGTTAGGTATGTGTCAATGAATACTTCCTCACACACTTACTTAAATTAGCACCCCTTTGAATAAGTTCATCCTAAGATCACATCTAACATATTGGGATTCACAAGTTCATTATCCAATCAAAAAAATAAAAATCAAATCCTAAAGTCTAGCATTAATCTAAAGTTCCTAAAAGTTGAACACCCATATCATTCACCCCTTTCATCCTTCATATCATCATTGGTCCTAAATTCCTTAGAGGTTAGCAAGGTCAAAACACAAGAAGAACATGGAATATAAACTTGATTCATACAACATGAGTAATCTAAATCAACCAAACTATCAAAGCCTTACAATGTCAATTGATTATAAAACTCACATTTATACAATCCATACATGGGATCATTATCTCCTACAAACCTCAATGGTACAACAAATGTGAGTATGACCAATCTAAATTTTGGAACACCTTTCCCTATGGTAGATTTAAATCAATTTCCAAACCTACAAATCTATCAACCAAACAATCAATGCATGAGTATTCAACAAAACAACATTATCCCACCAAATCCATACATGCCAAATGTGAATATACTAAGTACAAGTTTGCCAAACATGAACATTTCAAATCCACACTTGGTGAACTTTAGGATAGATATGTTTTCAAATCACACCAATGTTGTTGAAAGTCCAAACAATATGTTAACAACGTCGTGTATTGATCCAATTCAAGGTAACACCATGCAAAATCAAAGTTACCTAAATCAAGGAAAAATGATTCCCAACCACAAAAATGTTCAATTTCAAACTATAATGCCAAATATAAACATCATCCCAAATCAGAATATTGTCCAAAATCAATTTGTCCATGTGATCCCATACAAACACCACAAGTATACATTACAAATTTTCTTGAACAGAAACCAAATCAACTATATCAAGGGTGTCAAGATCAAAATCAAGATCAAATTTTGTGAGATCAAATTGGTACACTTACCAAAATAGTTGATTCATTGCGCCAAGAGACATCTCCACCCCAAAATCAATACACTCTTCCATTGGTTAAACCATGTCATCAAAGCATTTAGTTGTGTCCAAAACCACATCAAGAACAATATCTCCAAGGTCAAGAGGTTAGATATCAAGATCAACAACATAAAAAACAAACCCAATCACCACATCTTGAAGATAAATCACAATAAGAATCACCTCAACAAGCACAAATTTCACAAAATCACAAATGTGAATACACTCCTTTTGGAGTATCGATTGAATCAGTGCTAAGAAAGCTAGTTAATGCAAAACTCATCACTCTTCTAAAAGTAAGTGCTTTCAACTATGTCCTAGACTTCCCTTGGAATAGGGGTAGATCTTATTGTGAGTATCATAGAGAAAATATTTATAAACATCAAATTGTATTCAACTCAAAAATCTCATCCAAGACCTTATTGATCAAAAAATAATAATTGTTGAGGAAAATGATCAATATTCAACTACTAGTGATAGCAGTGTCAATCTCTCCACCACAATTCTTGAAAACAATGATCAAGATCTGTCCATCAATGAGAACCTTGAATATTTTCCTACCTCATCCAATTATCAAATAAACATATATCAAGATCCACTTTTCAATCATGATCAAAATCCACCAACAATACCCAACAATGGTCCAATTCAAGAAATGTTAACATCATTTGATACTATGGTTGAAAAAAGTGACAATCTCCCCACCACAATTTATGAAAATAATGATCAAGATCTATCCATCAATGAGCACCTTGAATATGTTTCCACCTCATCCAATGATAAAATCAACATACATCAAGAGTCACTTTTTAGTCATGATCAGAACCCCTCAAACAATGATCTATTTCAAGGAGTGTTAGAATTATTTGATCCTATTGACATAATCCATGATCCATCCACCAATAATCATGTTGAATTTGTCCCTACATCACCTAATGAGTTAGAGGACATATCTCATGAATTTATTCCAAAGCATGATCAACATCTTTTAGCAAAGTCTAGCAATGTTCCTTTCCAATACATATTGACATGCTTTGACATCATGGTAACAAATATTGAAGAAATCCTCAAATCAACACTTGATCCAAATTCAGTCAAAGGTCAAGAGGATATTGAGCCACTTCCCATTCCTAATGAAGACATCCAAGAACCCTTTATAAGCAAGCCATCCTTTGAAACTGACCCATGTCAAGAACTTGATCCGAAGTATGTCAAAAGCAATTCCAAAATTAATCAATATCAATAATTTGTATCTCCAAGATACTATAATGATCTAATGGACACTCTCCTATTTATACAAGATGTCGCAAATAATGATCATATCCATATAGCACATACTCCTCTATCTACCCATGAGATTATTTCGTTGGATAGACATGTAGATGATCTTCATTCAAAAAAAGAGTCTCATACTCTTGATATCATTACCAAGGAACAAGAGTTTCCTACTCTTGACATTTATACGCATGATCATGATATAGAAAAATCTAGAGACATATCAAAAATGGGTCATGAAGTAGGCCTCTATAGAAGTTGTGAATCAAAAAAATCATGTGAAGGCATATCAAAAATGAATCATGAGGAATACTTTTACATGGACAGTGAATCATCAACACCTCTTGAAGAAAAATTAAAATCTCATATTTCACAAGATCAAGCCAAAGATATGAATCAAGAAGCTATCCCACTTATGGAGGATCCTATCACTTATAAACTTGTATCACTTACCCTTTTTAGGGCAAGCTATCTTATCAATGAAGAATTTATCACCTTTGAAGATCCACAACAAAGCAAAGAAGGATTAGCACCTTGTTTCCAAGGAAAATCATATCCTATTGCAAATCAAATGTTTCAACAGATGAATTATCAAGGAAAAGGATTAGGCCTACATGAATAGGGTATCCTAGAACCAATGTAGATTATTGGAAATCCTAAACAAGACATTAGCATGGTTAGTGTTTCAAAACAAAGAAAATATCCAACATCCCTATGAAATAATACATCATGCTACAAAATGAAAACAAATAACACAATAATCAAAACATATGAGAACATGAAGTATACCTATTCCATAGTGGATTGGTGCCACTTTGATATGAAAAGTGGCCCTTTCCCAACCCTTGAAAAGCCAATGATGAAGATGAAATGCTATGAAGTGGAAAAAATTAGCTCTTAATATGAAGAGAGTAACTTTGCATGAAGTTGTGGATGATCAAAATGAAGGATAGCCTCTCCATTTATAGAAGAATTTGATGAGAGAAGAGGAAAAAGGGATGAATGTGGGACAAAAACAAAACCAATATGAAGGAGCCACTTGTCACCATGTGAATGGGCCAAGGATGTGCATTTTTTGATGAATGTGCCAATAAATGACATTAGGTGGCTTTTTAAATTTGAAATTTGGCTTGTCAGAGGGAGAAGAGAGGGTCTTAGATGCCAAGTGGGGGACATGTAAGAGGGGAGTTAATGCTATGTTGGAAGGGACAAGTCATTTGAGAGGGAGATTTGAAATGGGGGAATATTCCACTTTTATGCCATGTTGAGAGAAAATAAATATTTAATAAATGAATTAAATTGATTTATCTATGCAAGTGGAAAAAGCTAGAGGATGTGACATGGATTAGATTTATCCTTAATCGTGATTTGATTAACTTAAGTGAAGATCAGGTGATTTGACCTATTTGATTTAGATTTATGGATTAAAATAAATCAAAGGGAGAAGGAAAATGATAAATATTGGATTAAACAAATATTTAATTTATTTAATCAAAGAGGATGATGTTATGGTTTAATAAAATAAGTTTGATTTATTTAATTAAATGAAGAACTTTAGAAGCTAATTAAATAAGTTTGATTTATTTTATTAAAGAGGGACTTTAGGATTAAATAAATAAAATAATTTATTTAATCAAAAGAGGATAATGATTTAATAAAATTAATTTGGTTTATTTGATTAATAGAGGAATTAAAATGAATTAATTAAAAGGTTGATAAAGGGGTGATTAAAGAAGAATCAAAGTTAGTTGATCAGGATATTTTTCATGTCTACATTTTTCCCCTCTTTGAAGTAGTGTACTTGTTGTGTTGGTTCAAAGAATAAACTCAAGCCACGATGAAAATTCAAAAAATTTCTAATTTTTTTGGTTGCCCCAGCAGAAAGAAGTACACTAGTACATTGTCCCCTCGAGAGATCGAGCAAAAAAAATTGATTTGAGGGTCGATCTCATGATAAAGAGGCTCAAGATGGACGCATGGATTGTTATGATGATGATGCAAATGAGATGGTTTTAAGATGCTTAGAATAACCAATCTATATTATCCTAAACAACTTAAATGATGATATACTGCATTTGAGATGAATGAAGTGATGATGCCTATATGATTATGCAATGGATGTTTATGCAAATGTATGATTTATGCTTAGATTAACAAATCTATATTATGCAATGATGAAAATGTATGTGAGATGATCAGTGTTTTTTATATGATATGATATGATATGATATGATATGATACAATATGATATGATATGATATGCAATATGTTGATGGTTTGTGAATGCAATATGGATGCATTGGTGATGATGATTACCTGATCATGATGTGATGTTAGTGTGGAAAAGAAGAAAGAAGAAATGAGATGATGAAAAGAGGATTCAATAAGCCAACATTATGAGAGATGATGATGAGAAATGGATGATTTTATTATCAAGAATTGGGACTTTAAAAGGGACACTTACCTTATGCTTGATAACACACATAAGCACGATGCATCAAGGCATAAAGAACCAAGATGGCGTTGCACCTAGTGTGATGGACTTTGACTCAACAATCAGATATGAGTACTCATATTTACACCTGACATACAAAACCTCATTTAAAATGTACAGATATTTCAAACATCTTGGACCAAAACATACAAAGGAAAGCCTTCCCATGTGGTCAACAAGATACTTAAAACATTCTCCCTACGCCTAAATAAAGCACGCATGATCGAGGTTATATTACAAGACCATCCAACAAGCGCAACAGATAAAAAGATAATGATCGTTGCCCCATTCCTATCTATCTAAATTCTTTTGTTCAAACACCATCGAGAGGTCCTTGGAATGAGCGCAATAAGATAAATTAAAAGAGAAAGATGAAGTAAACAAACAAGCTAATGTTCTTCAATATTGCTAGCCAAGACTAAACTACAGTGATGTCTGATGTTGATGTCCATTGTAGGGAGTATGCATCCTAGGACATGACGATATTAAATGATTTTGATATGGGACTAATTGGATGATAGGCTATTAACACAAAGAGTTGACTAACTTGTTTACGTATTGACCTAGACTTCAGATTTTGACAATTGAGTTTTCACTTTTAAACTACTAGACTTATTTCCAATTATTTTACTAAAGGTTGAAAATGACGATTGATTTATTGTGAGTGATGTTTATTGCGGGTGAAAGTGAGATGAGACAGATGGATTTTTTTGGTTTCTTGAATGTTTTTTATCTTTTTGAAATGTCTTGAGGTTTTTTTTGGTATTTTTTGAGATTTTACAAATGTTTTGATTTTCAAATTTTCAAATGTTTTGGGGTTTTCTGAGATTTTGACCAAGACCTAACCTAAAGATCTATCCTAGGGGCCTCACGAGTTGATCAACAGATTAGCCTTGCCTACGTTATACATGCAGAGACCATGTAGTTTGACTAACACATACTTGATTATTGATGAGATATAAACAAATGAATTGCCAGTTTATTATGACAGACTCCTAGAGGACTGACCTAAGTGTCTCAGGGGATGATCAAAGATCAACCTTGTCTATGTTCAAGGCTCAGAGACCTATGGTTTGACAAGACGACACTATTTTTGACTTTTTTGACTGACTTTTTGACCTATTTTGGGATTTTGATATGTTTTGAATGTTTTGGGATTTTTGTTGGTTTTTTAATGTTTTTGGATTTTCTGATTTTGGGACCTCAAAAATATACATGAATCCAATTCGATGAGAACATGCCCATAGCATGAAACAATATAGTACTTTGATAGAGGTAGGACAAACTGACCTTGAGGATGGGTTGAGTAGTACTAGGAGGGATCGTGACACGAACATAGGACCAAGCTATGATGCGAACGTAGTGGATGATGGATGGAGATATGGAATGTGATGGAAGATGGATGTATAATGGATGGATGGTGTAGAATGAGTAACAAAGATCCTGGTAGATGGGCAATGCTTATTTACACAAGGTGCCTGTTTGCTAGGTTTTCACCAAGGTACTTTCCCAAAGCGCCATCGAAGTGGTTTTCACTAGAGGACATTTTTTTTTTATTACTATTTTTGATCATTTTTTGCTTTTTGGATTTTTTAGCTTTTTTGTTGTCACCAGGATGCTTGTTTGCCAGGTTTTAATCAAGGTAACCATTTTTTTTAGGAATTTTTCTAATTTTTTGAATATTTGGTTCTATACCTCGAAAGATTAGGCATAAAACCTTTTAAGATGGGAGTTGTTCATGGGCTCCTACAGAGGTTCCCCTTCGTGTATTGATAATTGATATTCCCCTAACTTGTAGCTCACTATGATAACAAATGGCCTCAACTAGCTGGGTTCAAATTTTCCTTTTCCATTTGGGTTTGGAACGTTCTTCTGATTCTCCTTTAGGACAAGTTCTCCAACTTGGAAACTTCTACTCCTGATCTTCTTGTCATAACTCCTTTCAAGCTGATTTTGATAGACTTGCAAATGATTTAAGGCATCCATACACCACTCATCCAGTAGCTCCAGCTCATTCAGTCTTGATACTCAGTATTCTTCATCCGTGATGAGGTTTTGTAGTGGTATTCTCAGTGATGGGAGCTCAATAACAATGGGAAATATGTCTTTTGATCCGTAGACCAGGGAGAATGGGGTGGCACTGGTGGGTGTGTGGATGTTGGTTTGATAGGCCTCGAGGGTAGGATTTAGCTGCAAATTCTAGTCACGACCTACATCATTGACCGTCTTTTTGAGGATTTTTAGAATGGTTTTGTTGGTGGCTTCTGCTTGTCCATTGCCTTGGGGATAGTATGGAGTGGAAAAGCGATGTTGGGTTTTGAATTTATCACATAGGTCATGAGCCTCCTAATTCTTGAAAGGTGTCCCATTATCTAAGATAATAGCTTGGGGAACACCGTATCGACATATTAAGTAGTTCATGATGAACTTTGATATCTGCTTTCTAGTGATATATGTCATGGGGATGGCTTCCACCCACTTGGTAAAGTAATCAGTGGCGGTTATGATGAACTTGTGGCTATTGGATGAGGTGGGGGTTATCTTTCTAATGAAATCAAGTCCCCACTACGAAAAAGGCCATGGTGTGATGATGGGATGAAGTTCTTGAGCAAGAGCATGGATGAGGTCCCCATGCTGCTGATATTGTAGGAACCTTTTCACGTAATCATGTGCCTCTCTTTCCATTGTAGGCCAATAATACCTCATCCTTAGCAATTTCTTAGCCAAGGTCATTTCGCTCAAGTGCAAACCACAAACACCGTTATGCACCTCAGTTAAGGCTTTCAATTCCTCCTTAGCATTTAAGCAACATAGTAAGGTTCCTTCTATGCTCCTATGGTAAAGGATGTTTCCTAGGATGTCGAACTAGCATGCTTTCTTGACAAAGCTTCTTTTTAGGCTTGAGGGTAAATCAGCAGGTAGGACCGCTATTCGCAAGTAGGTATAAATTTCATGGTACCAGGGGTTGCTAGGACAAATGATTTCGCACACAAATTCTGACTCCAGTACCTCAAATGCAGGCACGAGAAGCTACTCTACCAAGAATTCATATTTTGGGATTTTGCGAGGGATGTCCAATAAGGATCCAATCATTGCCATGGCATTTGCTCCTCTATTGTTTGCTCTGGGAATCTTCTCAAATGTGATATCCATGAATGATTCTTTGAGGCTCTCTACCAACTTTTTGTATGGAGTCAGCTTATCATCCTTTGTTTGGTACTCATCATTCACTTGATTTATTATCAACTAGGAGTCTCCATATACTTTGAGGGTCATGATGTGCCATTGCACTGCTATTCTGAGACCTATGGTTAAAGTCTCATATTCTGCAATGTTGTTAGTGTAGGTAAATGCCAATTTGTAGCATCTAGGTATACAATCCCCCTATGGGGTGATGAAGAAAACATCAGCTCCTGATCCATGTTGCGTATAGGAGCCATCAAAGTAGAGTTTCTAGTGGTTGGCTATGCTGAGATTGAAGATGGATTCATCTGGGAACTCTGATATGAGTGGATTCTTTGAATAGATTGGTGCTTCTACATGTTGATCTACGATAACTTGACCTTTGATTGTCTTTCACTCCACATATTCAATGTCATACTTTGATAGTATCATGACCTATTTAGCCATCCTTCCTATGAGCATTGCTTTTGATAGTAGGTACTTGAGGGGGTTGATTTTGGCGATGAGTTTGATTTTGTGTGCCAACATGTAATTTCTAAATTTTTGTGAAGTAAATAGTACTACTAGACATGCTTTTTCAGTGAATGAGTAGTTTAACAAATTCCTGACCATTGTTCTATTGATATAGTAGATGGCCCTTTCTCTCCTGTTTTCATCATGTTGAGCTAGGAGAGCTCCAAGGGTTGTTGTTGTTGCTTCAAAACATAGAGGATGAATGGATTTCTTAGGATCGGTGGCATGAGGACTAGAGGTGTGAGTAGATGTTCTTTGATTTTATTGAAGGCTTCTTCACACTTGTCATCCCATTTGTACGCTATCCCCTTGTGGAGTAGGTGAGAATAAGGGATTTTCTTATCTGCCAATTGTGCTATGAATATGTGAATGGACTGAAGCCTACCCTAGAGACCTCTCAATTGTTTTAATGTTTTGGGTGCCTCCATCTCTAGGATTGCTTTCACTTTTGCTAGATCTATTTCAATACCCCTCATTGACACTATGTATCCCAGTAGCTTTCCTAACTGTACACTAAAGATGCACTTCTTTGGGTTGAGTTTGACTTTATATTCCTCTAGCCTATCAAAAATAATGCTCAAGGTTGCTATATGATCTCTCCTCTTCCTGGATTTTTCTAGTCATGTCATCAACATAATATTCAATAGTTTTTTTATCATATCATGGAAGATTAGTGTCATGGCTCTTTGGTAGGTGGCCCCAACATTCTTTAGACTGAATGGCATCATATTCCAGCAGTATGTTCCCCATGGACAAGCGAAGGCCATTTTGTGTTGGTCTTCTTTGGAAATCATTATTTGGTTGTACCCAGTCCATTAGAGAAAGCATTTCATGTCCTATTGTCATGTCTATTATCATGTCAATGTTAAGCAATAGGAAATCATTTTTTGGACATGATTTGTTTAGATCTCTGAAATCTGTACAAATTCATATGCCTCCATCAGGTCTTGAAATAGGAACTAGATTTGACTCCCATTCTGGATAGTCTATTAGCTAAATGAATCCTGCATCTAGTAGTTTCTTCAATTCCATCTTGACCAATAAAGCAATCTAAGGATGCATTTTCCTAATTGTTTGTCTAACAAGCTTTGCCTTGGAGTAGAGTGTTAGGTGATGAATGAAAATCTCTAGATCGAACCCAAGCATGTCTGCATAGCTATGCAAAAAATTAACTTGTATTTCTCAAGAAGGCTAATAGGAGCTCTTGTTCCTCTGATAGTAATGATTCTGCATAGAATTCGATGTGTGGGGTCTCCTTTGTTCCCAAGTTAACCAAATTTCATTTTTCAGCTAGGACCGTTGGTTTTTCCTGGTGTAAAGCTCTAAGAGGAATATTGAATCCCCCATCCTCAGGCACCTCAGAGAGGTTTTCACCATTGGATGTGTCCTTTGTTTTTACTATTTTTAGGTTAGAGGGTGCCACAGTGTGGTTTTCACTCAAGGATCGAGAGATTATTCTCAGTTTTTCACTTTTGCGACTGAGGGATTCAATTGTTTCCCCATAATATGCATGGGTATATAGCTCAATGATGAATCCTACTTTGTGATCCCCACATGGAATATTATCCTAAAGTCCCATGAATTCTAAGAGCACCTCATTATTTTTGAATGTGTTAAGAAATGGTGGTCCTCATTGGTCATAATCGATGAGTTGTGGGTAGACTAGACAGATTTCATGGTTTTGGTTTTCAGACTCATAGGATAGGGTGTTAATCATGAGAAGGGTGGTGTCCTTGAAGAGCAGGGGTAGGTTGGTTATGGAATCTTCATCATCACTACTACTACAAATGTTAAGTTGTCTATGACTCGACCTGTAGATATGGGTATGTGAAGTTTGATTGTCGTTTGTTGAGGAGTATTGACTTTCCTAACTGCAGGACTTCGGCCACATATGGTTATACTCAAAGGGGTACATCCAAGGCCAACATTTCTCATTCGCATCTATGGAATGATGTGTATTAGAAGCCCATTTTCATTTTTCCCTAGTTTCTAGTTTTTGTCATAGCCCATTGTAAGCATCATTTGCAAACCTTTTTTGTTGTCATCCATTAGTAGATTGGCTACCAATCTATTGTCTTGGTACAAGATATTGGATGGGTCCTCCTCTATTACCTCTTGGCTGAGATCTCCCCAATTTCTAAAGTTGGAATATCCTTAAGGGGATGTTTGGGATGTGGAGGCTTCATTTGATTGCGATCGTCCTCGTGATCTCGAAGATTGTGGTAACTCTCCTACCACAAAAGCATTTTTGGGAATTGTATAGTTTCTGCAACCATTGTCTTGGATGATGAATTTTATATTAGAGATGGTGGGGATGGAGGGACTGGTGGGTGTCTCTATCACAAAAGTGGAAGTGAGAGTGGTTGGATCAATGTATGGTGTTGATGGGCCTTCATCATTTTTAGGCACTTGAGGAATCTTATAGTATTTTTCCTCTAGGTTCTTGCAATAAGAGAATGGTTTGGGATCTCTATGGATGGTGACCTCTTGGCCTTCATATGTGAATTTGACACATTGATGGAAGGTTGATGCTACTGGTTGCATTGCATGAATCGATGAATGTCCCAAGATAATGTTATAAGGCAAGTCGAGGTCTAAGACCTAATAGGTAGTTTCCATGATAGTTGGCCCTACTTGAATAGGGATTTGGATTGTGCCTTGGCACACTCTTTCTTGATCATCATCGCTCTGATTGTAATACCTTTTCCTTTGTTGATGGAATCCTTTGAGATTTTTAGGTTCTTAGTGAGCTTGAGGGAACAAATATTCAAACCTGCACCTCCATCCACCAAGACTTGCTTGACTTTATTTTTATGCACTAGGACCTCTAAATAGAGTGCAGGGTTGTGAGATGGTTAAGCAGGAAGATATTGATCAGACAATGTAAGGAGATTCAAAGTGATGATGATTTTGACCATAACTTGGAATTGTTTTGTATCAAGATCCGCGGGGACAATGGATGAAGCCAATGCTTCCTCAAGGATTTTCTTGTGAGCGAATGAAATTTTTAGCAACTCCATGATGGAGATTTGTGTTGGGGTTCTTTTTAGTTGATCAAGGACAATGTAGCCACTAGGAACAGATCTTGGGTTGGGCGCAGGTGCTCTATTTGGCTGAGATGATCCTGCAACTGTAATTTATCCTCCTCTTACGGTGACTCCACAATCGGCATGGGCTCCATTGATGGTGATGGTAGCACAGTAGTCATATAGGGATGCAACGACATGGTCATAAACATGATTCATGCTCTTGAAGGTACCTTTCCCCTTATCAGTGTTATTGTTCCCTTTATTGTTATGGTTAGGCATCAGATTTGTGTATATTTTGAGGTTCTGATTTCTTGTTGGCTGCTCCATATTTATGATTTTTTGATCAGTGATGTCTTGGATTAGGTTTTTTAACCTCATGCAACTGTTAGTGGTGTGCCCTTTGATTTTTTGGAAGTCGTAGAGCTGATTTTCATTGTACTAGGGTGGTTTGACATATGGTTCTTGGTAATTTTCATAGGTGGGAGCCTTCATGAGGTTTTTGTTTATTATTTTCTTCATGATGACCTCAAGTGGTTCCCCAAGGGTAGTGTACTTCCGCTTGGGAGAGTTCTTCTTGTTTTGCTCGAGTGGCCCCCTTTGATCATTGACGTTGTTGATCACTTGATTGTTTGGTTGTTGTATTGTTGTATTACCTTGATAATTGTTTTGATGGTGCTTTTGGGGTTGTTGTGGTGCGGGTGTTTCTTTCCGAGGGGAACTGATGACAACTTTGGTTTTGACAACATTATTGTTGGTAACATTTTTGTTCTTTTCCCATGTGGGAGGTTTATCATTCTAACTGGTGGATGGGTGATTTATCTGCTATTTAGGATATGTAGGTGATCCTTCAGGTTGTGTTATAAGGGCTCGTTTGATGTTGAGTGCCTTGGAGATCAACTAGTCATATGTGGTGATGCCTTGCACTTTGAGAT
The DNA here is from genome assembly GCA_007258455.2 of Sequoia sempervirens. NCBI lineage: Eukaryota > Viridiplantae > Streptophyta > Pinopsida > Cupressales > Cupressaceae > Sequoia > Sequoia sempervirens. Next base: position 156,039,890 of record VDFB02168118.1, read on the forward strand.
GGAATACCAAGGCTTCGTTGAGGTTGAATATGATAGTGCACACTTGTTGTTCCTTAGGCATGACCCATTTTCTCTGATTGGCCTTGGATCACCATCATTGTAGGAATGAAGCAAATGATTCATTCTTACCTTGTTTCAGAGCTGATAGTTTCTCTAGACTGGCATCCATTCTGATGTTGAATGAATAATTTTTTATGAATGTTTCTACTATTTCTTTGAGCTTCTTGATGCTTGAAATAAGGCAAGAGAACCATTCCATGGCATGGCCATCCAAACTTCTAGGAAATAGCCACATAAGATAGGCATATTCATATGTGACTTCCATGCAATGAACCTAGAATTCCCTGATGTGATCTTCAAGGTTTCTCGTCCCATAGTATTTGTCAAATTTAGGGATTTCAAATACCTTCAAGAATGGTTTCATTACAAGGATCCTGTCGAACGGATAAGGACACAAGTTGTTGGGCATTTTCATGGTTCACCTTGATTGAAGGTCAAGCACTTGTTGCGAGAGAAACTTGATTTGTGTTGTGACATTATTTTGTGGATCAGGGGGTGGGATGAAAGTGTTCTAAGGTGGTCCAACTATTGGTGGGATGGGTGGATTGTTTTGTATGTTGATGGATGGTGTTTGCACATTCTGTTGCACCAAATATGCTTGCAATTGCTGCAGTACCAACAACGCTTGTTGTTGATCTTTTTGTTGTTGTGCTATTACAGCATGTTGTTGAGCTTATTTTTGCACTTATTGTTGCACCAACAATGCTTGTTGTTGGGCTACTAATCGAGTTGCTTCTTGGTATTGTTTTAGCGCTTGCTGATATGCTTGTTGTTGGGTTGCTTGTTTTCGTGCGAGATATTGTGTGTGTGCCTGTGCTTGCGCTTGCACTTGTGCTTGAACTTGTTGGGATTGGTATTGGGCTTGTGCCTGAGCTTGTGCTTGGGCTTGAGCCAGTCCTTTTGCTTGAGCAACAACTTGTGCAATTTGTGCTACTTGAGTAGCTTGCATTGCTTGTGCAACTTGAGTGGCTTGTTGTTGTTGTTGCAATAAGGCTTGGGATTGTGTAACCTGTTGTGCTTATTGTGCTTGTAGCACTTGTTGTGCAGCTTGGGTGGCTTGCTAAGCGACTAGTTGTGCAACTTGTCATTTTTGGATTTGTTTTAATGCCTTTTGATAAGCAACCTACTAAGCGGCTTGCAATGAAATACTATATTGGCTTGATGTGTTTGATTTTGGTGGTGGTGGTGCATTTGGAATGGTGCTTTTTGTGTTGATGAGAGGCACCATCATTTTGATGATTGGAATTTGAGTGGTAGATGGTGTGATTGATATGGTTGGTCCTTGAGAGACCATGTTTTGAGATGTTTGGGGGATGGTCGATGATGTTATGGTGGTGGTTTGCATTATTGGGATGGTTTCCATCTGTTGTTGTGATATTGATGGCAAGGTGGAAGTATTTGGAATGATTCTCTGATTGATTCTTGTGGGTTGATCTGATTTTGTTGATTGATGCTTGGTAAAGGGGGAATTCCTAAACTAAGAGGTGATGTGGATATTGAAGGAAATGGTGGAAGTGGTGGAAATGTGCGGGGTGTAATCTCTTGAGGAAATGGTGTAGTGTCGAAAATGCCCCCTACTCCAAATATGTCACCCTCTCCTTGCGAGGTTATGGGGAGAGAGGTTTGGGGTGTTGCACGGAATAATAATGATGGGTCATTTGGATCGTGAAAAGTGAGAGGGACATATGGATGTGATGGATTTTGGGGTACAAATTATCCCAAGATGGTGTTTGCGTCCAAATCTTGATTGTTCACAAGGGGTGTGTTTGCAATGCATTGAGAAGTGTGCTTCCCTTGTTAACAATGGGTTGAGTTGGAGCAATAGATTATGTAATTTGCGAGATTTTTTGAGTGAGGTTTTGGAATGGAGGTGTGGATGAAATGGGTACTGTGGATGAGATTGGAGGCATGACCCCAAAATATGGTTCCACAATAGTGCTCACATCTAAATTGGAAGGGAGCTTAGCCCCTTGCTTTTCTAATTCAAGCATGTATAGTGCAGGATTGAGTCTCATCATGATGTTGATAATCTTATGATTTTCTAGATTTTGAACTATTTTAATGATTTCCTCTTGTGACATTCCAAAGGGATTATTGGTAAGATCCTCTACTTGGACACCTTCCTCTTGATGGTCTTTTGAAAATGGAGGAAGATTAATCATGAGACTACCAGACCCAATGGGATTCATTTCAGGAGTGGTCTAACTCAAGTCACTTGAAGTAGATGTTTCTTTGTTGGCTTCCATGTTCTTCTTGTGTTGAGATATAGTTTGCACCATAAAATAGGGATCAATCTTCAATAATGTGGGAGATGAATCTCTAATTCTTTGGATTGATCTAACTTTAAGTACAAAAGAGAAAATTTAGGAATTTTCAAGGATCAAAGATGAAATGATGGAGATCTATAAAAGATGGATAATGTGGATGATTAGAACTCTTGAGAAATCTTGAAGGAGATGTTAAACTTTAGGACTTGGATTTGATGTTTTATTTTGATTTGGGATTAGATTTGATTTGATTTGGATTTGGATTGTGAACTCATAAACTCTAAGAGGTTGGATGTTGTCCTAGAGTGAATTTTTCCTCAAGATGCTAATTTGACTAAATGTGAGAAGAAGGATTTATCTAAACACACCTAACCAAACAAGATAATTTTTTGATTGGGTTTTTTAATTTTGGATAATGAACTCCTAAACCCCAATATTTTCGATGTTATCAAGGGATAAATTTGTCCACAAGGTTTGAATATTTGACTAAATATGTGGAGAAGGATTCAACTACACACATCTAATCAAACAAGATGATTTTGGATTTTTTTCAAATGATTTTCCCAAAGTTTAACATGAAGGGCTTTTCCAAGATTTTCAAGGGTTGATGATGAAATTATTTTGGATTGATGTTCAAAGATGGATGAAGGTTTGATTTTGATCGTATTTTTACCTAAAAAGACACTTGCTTACTAGACCTCAATTTTGAAGAACACTCTTTTCTCTAAACAAGATGCTCAAACTCCCTAAAAAGATTTGGGTTTTGACAATAATAGAACAAGTACAAACCAAGATTTTTTCTTGAAGATTTTCTATAAAAGTTAAAATGTAGTCTTCATTTGAATTCATATAGTGTTGAGAGACGCTTTTGGTGATCTTTCATACTAAGAGATTTTACCTTTGGTTTCTTGATCTTGATCTTGTGTGAAATCATTGGAGACACATGTGTGGGGTCCAATTTTTTTTAGTCTTTGCTTAATGATTTTGTTTTACCACAAAAAAATCTTGATTAGCTTTTCAAACTAGATGTCCAATGTCTCAACTTCTTCTCATTCCAAAGGCATATCATGTGGAACTTTAATGAAATCAAGGAAAGGGTTACCTATTGTTAACTCTAGTAAGAAAATTGAGATATAAGTCCAAGTGTTTAGAAACCTCTAAGGATAAAATCCCAAGGGCAAGCAATAACACATGAATTTGGTCAATTGTATTTGCTTCCTAAAGGATTTGAAGTTTTGATAACAAGTGTTAAATTTTTGTTTCCAAATGTTTTCAAACAAGCAAAGTGTTTTGTGACCAAGAACAAGCATAATCCTATGGATATGAAAGACTATATTTGTTGAGTCCCCACTTGGACAAGTCCAGCTATGCTTATTTTTAGTGAATGGTTAGATGCTTGACCCCACTGGCTCCCCTCCATGACACTCACTTCTTAGGGAATCCAAGCATCAATACCCATGAAACTCCCATGGCATATACTTTCCATTTCTACTAAAAACCATAAAAGTGTGGGGCAGCTTCAGAACGACCATTCTTGCACCAACAAATAGATAGGGATTTTGGCCTTTCGATAACAAGGGTTTTAATTTGGACTTTCTGTTCGTAGGAGCTAATCCATCAAGGCAAGACACCATTGCTGCCCTTCTCGTTAGAACCAACCGCATGATACTGGCCTTTGTTCCAGTACCCACTTTTATATCTCAGCTAGAAATACTCTTGGCTTTAGACTATTATCGGTTGAGTTGTTCCCTTGGGCGAGTACTTTTTCCCCAAGGCAGGCCCTCTAAGATAAAAAAAAGTGAGCAAACATATTCGTAGTTTGATCAACCTTCGTTTAGAAACACATGGAGAACACACACAACATGTTCCACTCACACTTGCAAGATATTTTGTTCAATTATAATCCCAAAATGAAGTGTGGAGGAAATCATTTTATCCCAACCTAAGACCACCAAAAAGCCTTTTGATTCTCAAGATCGTCGTGAGGCATGAGAGAAGTGCATACGTCTTTTCAAAGGTGTCAGTTTGAGTAAGAAATCATAAAACAAAGTAGCACATGTTCATTTTAAGACCCACAAAGCAATAATGACTTCTTTTTAAGCACTAAAGGAAATGTGAAAATTTGCTTTGTTCAATTGTTAATCCTCAAACCAAATCTAGTGATTTTGTGTCCTAAAGTTCATTTTAAGCCCTTTGTAGTGAAAATTGAAATCTTCTTTTTAAGAGCCCAAAAAGATGTGAGTTGATCTAAAACTAAAAAACTAAAGCATAGGATAGAAGCTCTTTACAGCATTTAAAAACGCTTTGTCAATCTTCAAGAGTCAATGCCCAATTTTCTTCAACTCCAAGATTCCTCCAAGATCACCTCTTATCTTCGAATGTTACAACTCCTTTGAATGAAAATCCTTCCTCGTCAATTTTCTTTCCTTCCTATTCCATCACAAATAAGATTTATTTTAATGTAAATGCAATAAAATAAAATTTGGCATTTGGTATTTAAATATAATCGAATAACAAAGTGGTAATTTTTTGATCAAACCTAACACCAAAGCAATTGTATTGGTTTATTCAATGCATGCAACAAATTTTAAGTGAATAGCATTAGAAGTCAGTCTTGAGATTTGAGTATTCAAAAAAAAAAAAGACATTTACTGCCCCTACTAGAGATCACCTGCAAACAATCAAATCATATTTATAAAAAACTCGAGACTTCTACTTTGATGATAAGACACATGGACCCTCAAATCTTTGTAGCAAGAATTGACAATTGCGCAGATCTATATATGTTAAGTAAATGTCAAGTAAAGGCGCGAGTAAATTCCAAATCTTGTTTGTGACCCCAACTCTTTATTTTACCTATCTCAACACATTGATTGCCAATATTTTTTGGTCCATCCCCTTTGAGTGTACTACTTTTGGCATTAAATGCATTGAATCTACTTAAAATCATAAGAATTTGCCTCATAAATTCTCCTCCTAAAATCGTGATAGAGGCGTGTACATTGGTGCTGGAGAATTTATCATAGCAGATAAATTCAACACATTTTAAATACACAATAGAACTAGTTTTGTGTAGTTTTTCAATGGAAACAAAGAGATACATGGCTCTCATCAGGCCCTTTCAACATAGGCTTGAAAAAAGAATGCTATAACAGCTAGTACACCCTACTATATATTCTTCTTAAAATGTATCTTATGCTCCTCCTTTATGCCTTTATTAAAAGTGGGTTTGCACACCAATTGAATGTCAACAGAAGAATTAAAAGGCTCATGACTAAAAAAGGTCATTATATGTTAATTACATCGCATGATTTTTTCCCACGTTGTAGGTTTGAGTTTTTTAAGAAAGAATCAACAATTTCAAATTTTGAGTGTACTAATCAACCACCCATACACAAACAAAATAGCTTAGCAGGTTAAGGGCAGACCTCTCTCAGCATTCATGGAAAATGACAATTACAAAGTGTTTATACTTCTTTTAAAGAAAAAATGCCAGTTTTGGGAAAGAGTGGACCAAAAAAAAAATAGACACATAGGGGACCTTTGTCAGATGTTATAGGTAGAAATGTTGTGGCATACATGCAAGCATAAAAAAAGACAAAGCATGTAAGAATAAAGAAGGCGTGTGGATTGTTAAACAAAATTCCTTCAAAGCACGGTGCAACGGCTACAGGATATGCATTTGTTGAGAAAGCGTAAGGAACTCTCAAGCACAAGTGCCTAAAATGGCAGAAAACAATGATCTTTAAAGTCTTTCAAGCAAATGCATTTGGCGGGTACAAAAGCCACACTAACTTCTTAGCTACAAATGAGTAAATGGAGCAACCTCTTAGGTAGAAAGCAGTGTATGACATACGTAACTGTGTATAAAACACAAACATAAATGAATCTATTTCTTTCACAATGCAAATTTATATGATGTTTCACTAAACATAAGACATTGTCATACTCAATTTTATGCCACAAATTAATTCACCACAAAATGCATACACAATTTGATTACACTTTATGCAAAAGTTGAACTATTCATGCATAACTAGTTTTAGAATCATTCTATAAATAATAGGTCATGGCTATTATAAAATAGAAAAATAATTAAATCTACTTTCTCTTTGTTGTAGGTGAATCTTGGCTGAATCACCAAACTAAAAGAGGAAAGCACGAAGATTGGTGTAAACTGTCAACAAGACATTGCTTATTGCCCTCCTTCTAGTGCCATAATGTGGATGTGAAAATCTGCAAATGGCTAAAACTCTAAACAAGACATTAGCATGGTTATTGTTTCAAAACAAAGAAAATATCCAACATCCCTATGAAATAATACATCATGCTTCAAAATTCAAACAAATAACTCAATAATCAAAACATATGAGAACATGAAGTATACCTATTCCATAGTGGATTGGTACCACTTTGATATGAAACGTGGCCCTTTCCCAACCCTTGACAAGCCAATGATGAAGATGAAATGCTATGAAGTGGACAAAATTAGCTCTTAATATGAAGAGAGTAACTTTGCATGAAGTTGTGGATGATCAAAATGAAGGATAGCCTCTCCATTTATAGAAGAATTTGATGAGAGAAGAGGAAAAAGGGATGAATGTTGGAAGAAAACCCAACCAATAGGAAGGAGCACTTGTCACCATGTGAATGGGAAAATGATGTGCATATTTTGATGAATGTGCCAATAAATGACATTAGGTGGCTTTTCAAATTTGAAATTTGGCTTGTCGGAGAGAGAAGAGAGGGTCTTAAATGCCAAGTGGGGGACATGTAAGAGGGGAGTTAATGCTATGTTTGAAGGGACAAGTCAATTGAGAGGGAGATTTGAAATGGGGGAATATTCCACTTTTATGCCATGTTGAGAGAAAATGAAGATTTAATAAATGAATTAAATTGATTTATTTGTGCAAGTGGGAAAAGCTAGAGGATGCGACATGGATTAGATTTAGCCTTAAACATGATTTGATTAAATTAAGTGAAGATTAGGGGATTTGACCTATTTGATTTAGATTTATCGATTAAAATAAATCAAAAGGAGATGGAAAACGATAAAGATTGGATTAAACAAAGATTTGATTTATTTAATCAAAGAGGATGATGTTAGCAGTTTAATTAAATAAGTTTGATTTATTTAATTAAATGAAGAACTTTAGAAGCTAATTAAATAAGATTGATTTGTTTAATTAAAGGGGGACTTTAGGATTAAATAAATAAAATAATTTATTTAATCAAAAGAGGATAATGATTTAATCAAATAAATTTGGTTTATTTGATTAACAGAGGAATTAAGATGAATTAATTAAATGGTTAATAAAGGGGTGACTAAAGAAGGATCGAAGTTAGTTGATCAAGATATTTTTCATGTCTACACTATGTTTGATAAACAATTTCATAGGGAGTGGTTTATTTGAGTTTGCTAACAATGGCTAATATGATATGTTTTATCTATTGTTAGTGATTGCAGATTCTCCTCAAGACAGATGTGTGTTTCTTTTATATCATTTTACAAATGTAAACTTTCATATTTTTGGATCCTACAATTGTATTAGAGTGGATAAGAGAAAAATGGAAAAGTGAAGAAATTTGTACTAGAAATTGTTGAAGATTAGTACAAAGAATTTTTTTTATTTAAAAATATTTTCTGGTATATGAAATAGTGAAAGGTATATCAAATTAAATATTTTTAGACATTATGATTTAAATGTTGAAGGAAAATTAATTATTATTAGAATTTAAATTTCATTGAAAAAGGTGGAAGAAATTAAAAATTGAAGAGGAAAAAATCACATTTAAAGGTAAAAGAAATCATTTGTTCCAAAATTACAATATAAGGAAAAGATATTTTTATGAATTTTGGTAAAGATAATTATGCCGAGAGGTGTCTACAGTGAAAGAAAATAACTTGTGTCAATAAAAACTCTTCAAGAAAAAATTGGCATGCATTTATCAGTCTTTGAATCTGAAGGAATTAAAATTCATTAAATTTTATGAGAGACGTGCATCACATTGATAGGGTAGTGGAGAGTGGCGTTGACATGCAAACTGTTTCATGCAAGCCATTTCTTTTCAAATGACGAATGCACATCTAGAATTAATATTTTGTAATTTTCTAACTTTGTTCTATTATTCACTCTTTGCACAATTTCTGAAGCAAATTTGTTCAACTCGAGGGATCAACAAAGCAGAAGGCATAGTCAAAAAATATCATCCCGTGAAGGTACCTAGAGGTATGTATCGAGTTTTGCTCAATTTCTTCAAATCTCTGTGTGTTTTTTTGTCTTGTCGCACTTTTTGAGATTTCTTTTACAGTAATGATGTTATAAAAAGCAGGTTTTCTAAGCAACAACAATAGTAATGGTAACAAAGAAGATATCCTTTCAAAATATCATCTATCTATTCATTATTTGTTGTTCAGTTATTTCATTGCTCTGCTATTTAGATTGTCAGGTACTGTTTACAAATCCACATTTTTTTTTCTTTATGTCTTAGAATTCAACTATTTTGGTTAGTGTGAATGAGAAATCCAATGAAACCCTATGTGCAAAAATATTTTAAATGGATTTTGAATGAATAAAACCCTAAATTCAATAAGTTTTTTTTTTATAGAGATCATTTTAGACATGGATGAAATGGATTATGGATTTGAGTACTCCAATGAGGATCCGGATGAAGAAGATATTGCCATTGAAAATTAGTATTACAACTCTAAAGGTACCAAATAAACTGATTCTATTTTATTTTTTGGTTTTTTCTTTTTTAAAAAACTTGGTAATGAATATTTTTATATTTTTTTAGTAAAAATTAGGCATTTATAGAAACAATCACAAGCCCTAGAACTTAGGGCGACGATTATTATAATGCTTGTTTCTGCAATGTTAGATTCTAGATGTAATCTATATTAAATTTTAAATATTTTGGATACATTTCAGTGAATGGCCATCATGTTGATGATTAATGAGGGGAGTCACAAAATCTGCATAAATGTGGCAAGTAGGATGTCTGAGTTACCAAGTGAAGGTATCAATGTTAAAAATTAAAGCTATGTGAAGGATCATTTTGCTATGCGAATTTTTTACAAAAATGCCAATCGTCTACACTTGAGGAAAGATTATGCCAGGTTAGAACTTAATTTCTAATTAGTTATCCTAGAATCAAAATATGATTTAACAGTAAAAAAAAAAAAAAGATTATTTTGATGTGAATTAGTTATCTGGAATCAAAATATGTTGATAATATGATATTTTGATGTAAATTAGATTGATATTCATATTCGAGATTATATGTGAACTAAATCAAAATCAGATTTAGTTTTTTATTGTTTTTTATAAGAAATTCTATGCATATAAATTAGATTATATAAAAAAAGATTCATTTATTAATATATTCACATATAATGTAATTTTGATTCCATATTATATGGATAACTAATTCACATATAATTTGATTTACATAGAATCTAATTTAGATTAATATTTTGATTCCAGATTATATGTGAACTAAATAAAAATCAGATTTAGTTTTTTACTCTTTTTTAGAAGAAATTTCATACAACTTTCATGGTTAGTATTGATCATAGCTAATCTATTTTGTTATTTTGAATTATTTGGCTTTTACAATTGAATTTAATTTTACAATATAAAATAGTTTGCATGTAAAAATGAAAAAAATTACAATAGAAAGCTTACTGTTATATTTAAATTTTAGTCTTTGATTGTTGAATTATTTTAAAATGAATGTGTACTTTTATTTAATTCATTTATTTCACCAAGAGTCAATCTATAGTCACATCAAAATCTTAGGTAATATTTTTGGCTTTTTTAAAAAAATTGACGGGTACATGATAGGTGAATGCATGAAAATAAAGAGTAGAAAATGAAATGTTCAAGATAGTATCACATTAATATGAAAATGGAACTTACTATTACTTTCAAAACACGGATGTATTCCAGGTCAGGTTGTATGCATCCCATTGAAGTCTCGTTAATCGTGCATGTTGAAGCATTTCTGATCAGTCTTGCATGTTTAGCATTTTTGTAACTGAAAATCTTCCACTTCGAGTATAATAAGAGTGACCATGATAAGTCAAAAGAAATGCGACTATAGTTTATATGATGTTGTGTGCATTGACATTATATCTTGCTGCTCTAAAAATCATGCATTGAGATTATATCTAGTTGCTTTGAAAATAACACTTTTAGATTATATCTTGTTGTGCTTTTATCATGCTATCACTACTAGCAAGGTTGACGCAAAGGGATTGGGAGAGAGGACACAGATTGCAGAATCAGGCATGTAAATATTTCAAAGCCTCCAAGGTTTTTCATGTCTAATCAGTCCTACAACTCACTGGTAAAGCTTCATATTTTATGTTTTACGTTTTAATGTGTAACCCTGATAAAAAAATAAAAACTCCTTTAATTATTTTTCAATAGTTTTCTCTGTGATTTGTGATAGGAATCCATGGAGAAAGAGCTTGAAGAGAAGAAAGAGGAGCTTCAACATAGAGTTATAGAAGTTTACAAGCCACTTGATGTAGAGATTAAGGTTATTTATATTATGTCTCGTTTGAATAAATTTCATTGCAATTTCAAGTCGATATCATATGTCTTTTGATCCATATGTATAGTTGATTGCTTTCAAGCTCCATTTTTTCTTTGTGTAACTTGTTTAATCTTTCAACCAATTGTTGTACATGCTCATCCCTTTCAAGAATGTTAATCTTGAGTATAGTTAGAAGATTCATTTGTGTGAGAGCTTCAGGAATAAGCATTGTATTTTATTGTTCAACAACACAAAATATACCTTGTAATTGATCAATTTGTGTTTTGATTGCATTATAGTCTTGTAGAGTTCTTTGGTGTTCATCTTGTAATAGCAACTTTGTAGTTTCAGAACTCATTAAAGTAAATTAATTTATAATTTCAAGAAACTATTCAATTAATAATAATATGGCAAAAAAATTTATTCTAAAAATCATGAAAATTTCATCTTTTTTTTGTGGGCTTATGAAACCTAGTGAATCTATAATTCATGATTACTTTAATAATGTGAGATTTCCACATTAGCATCTTCCTTCATTCATACCACGACCTCTATTTTTTGTGCGATAGAAGGATCAAAAAGGTCATTATTTTCTGGCTTTTGTGGCTCATGACTTCTGGCGTTATCCTTTCTCTCCTAAATGATTTTTGGTGTCATCTTTTCTTTTGGAGTAGTCCTGTGTACTTGTAGCTGTAAGTTCTGCATTATTTTCTCATGTGTATGCATGTATGGGTATTTTATTCTCATCTGGTACCGTGCATACTCTTTTCTATGTGCTTGGAAGATTTGTTTTGACACGATACTTCTATGTTCGTGCATCTTCATTATTTGGATCATGTAGCTAATGATGCTCCAGCTGGATCTAGACCAATGACCAACTCAAGCAGCTTTAAAACATGCAATTGATACTTTTTGTTTCCTCAAACTTGGCCTTTAATCTCTCCACCTATTTCAATTGTAGATGTTGTTTGTCCTACATGATTATTGTCTCCTGTAGTTGACCAACATTTTGTGTGTGCTCATGTAGTTCCATTTTGTGTGAATTGTTTTTTGACTCTAATTGAATTTTCCCATTTAATGGATCCTCTAATTTGACATTGAAATCAAAATTCTCTACAATAGCTCCATGGGATCCATCTTTCAAAGTCTATTTTTTCTCTTCATACTCAGTGGCAATATGTTCAATCTGTGCCTGTAACTTTTGCACCCCATAAAATTGACTTTGTTTTTCCATACATGTTTCCATGTTTGTTTCTTGCAGTTTACTCCTAGCATCTTGAAGCGACTCCAACAACTCATCCTTAAGTTTGTGAGTGCCCATTTTGAGGACATTAATTTGATGTAGATGCTAGAATATTTACTTGAGAATTATTACACTATAAATAGTTGGCGAGAGCTTAAATATTTTGTTTTTTCAACAATTAAATATCCCTTTTCTCAATGCGATATTTTTTTTGAGCTTGTAAATTTGTTTAAAAAAATATTGGTATGTTGTCTTTAGCGATATACTTATTTTATTTGGCCATTATTTAAATGGAAAAATGACTATACTTGAAAGATCATTGAAAAATAATGTTGTCTCAAATTTAATGATATACTTATTTTATTTGGCCATCATGTGACACCCCTTTGATTTGTTATGTTTTCTTGATAGCTCAAATACTTTGTTAGATAATGTTTTATGTTATGGTTATTCTATCGCTGACAGTGGAGCGCTGATAGACTATATTGATGTGATGACAGATTATATGCATGGTGATTATGTTTAATATGCTTTATGTTTGCATAGATGCTTAGTTGTGATGACATTGCTATATATGCTTATTATAGTTTAATTGATATATTATCTCATTAGTTGATGTGACATTGTATTGGTGAAGAGAATGGTATTGCATCACTTGCTTGCGAGTGCCCTGTGATTTCCGCAATTCTCTCTTCATGGTGTGTATGAATTACTATCTATATACATGTGCGACATTTGCTTGTTTGTAGGATTGCAAGTATAAGACATTAGCTTCACTTGGTTTCACAGGTCAGAGCGTGTCCACTACTCAACAGTAATATTGGGAGACAGTAACGGGTTACCTAGTCATACCTTTATCCTAGTACAGTTTGTCGTCAGTTTGAATTTGGTCTTAGTTTTATCATTATTGTTCTGGGTATTTTATTATTGTGCAAATTTAATTTGGTAGATTAAATGTGTATTTAATTTAAATATTTAATTAAATGAATTATTGTTGTGAGGGCTTTAGAATAAATTAATTAATTAATTAATTTAATTTGGCTATGTTGTTGAGTAAATTTTATTATTAAAAATAAACGGTAATTAAATAAATAAGAATATTTAAATTGATTGCAATTAGTAAATTGTATTATCATATTTAAATGCATATGAATGGAAAATATCTAAATTGTTGAGGGAAAAAATATTTTATTTAAGATAACTGGGAGTTAGAAATTTGTTATCTAATTGTTGAAAATTCATTCTCGGAAGAGATATTAGGGAAAATAAAAGAAAGTTGTTTCACAGGAGTTTTTGTGGAGGTTGTTGAAAAATTGGTGAGGAAATTGTGGATCTCTCTCAAAATTTGTTTTAGAATTTTACTGTAGAATTCTTGGCTATGTATTATGTGTTTTATGGACAGAGACAAATTTACTGGAAGAAGTTTTAGCTACTTTGGGAATTGAAATTACAGAGAAACTCAACAACATTTTCTTGAGGCAACATTCTTTTGTAACAGGTTATTTACTGTTTTTGTAAAATTTGAAATTGAAAAGTTATTTTATTATTGTAATGCAAATTGAAAATGTTTAGGAAAGAATCTTTTCATTACTATAGAAGCTTTTGTTTTTAAAATATTTTCGTAAAAATTGAACCTCTGTAAAAGAACATATTTAGATCCTCTATTTAAATTGAGTATTTGAAATAGATTTTTACAAAAGGAAATTATAGTGGAATTATTGAACCTCTGTTAAATTTAAATCAAAACTTCAAAACCTCTTCCTGTGAAAATAGAATTTATTCTTCTGTAGAAAATGGTAAATTACCGTTGAAGATTTAGATCCTTGTAGGGAATGATTTTTAACACAATAGAAAATTCAAAGAAAAGTATTGGAGGAATTAGAAAACCTCTATAGGATTGGAAATGAAATCTTCTGATAAATTTGAGAAAATTGAAATAATTGGAAACCTCTGGTAATTTGTAAATCAAAACAGCAGAGAGAGTGAGTCACTAAATTAATCATAACTAGAAATTTACGAACTGGGTAGGGCTAAATTTTTTATATGTTTAAGACGACTTGATTGTGCACCTACAATAAAATTTTTAGAGAAAACCCATATCTGAAAACAAAAGTTATTAAAGTCGCAACAGACTGGTTTTATGATTAGTATTATTTGAAAATTGTAAGTTAATATATATATTTATTTATTTATTTATTTATTTAAAAATATATATATTAGAAAAATTGCATATAATTTTAGAATATTTAAAAATAAATATATTTAAATATATTTTTAAATAGGTGCATGCACATGCACAATTAGATATTTTAAAATGAACATTGGAAAATAATAATTAGATTATGTAATTAGAATATATATATATTTATTTAAAAATGATATTTATTTAAATGAATATTATATTGTTAATTAATGCATGCAATGCACAAGCAGGTGTTTTATAATAAATTTATTTTATTAGAAAGATTGAATATTTAATTAAGGAAGTTGAGTTAAGTATTAAGAGCAGTTGGGATTTGGAAGTGGAATATTTAATTATTTCGTTGTTAGATTATTAAATTGAAATAGTGTTTTGGATGATGTATTTTAATATGCAAGAATTGATTGTAATGGATTTAGGAAATCTGAGGGACAGTATTTGTTATTTTCTTGAATTGTATTTGAAAAACACATGTTTCTGTAATTGTGTATTGGGGGGAAACTATTTGTCATTATGTGATTCTAAGTCTTCCAAAGTTGTAATTGTGAAAGGGTTGTGGTAACTTTAGTTCACCATTTGAGTTTCTTTGGTAGTGCACGTATTGGGTTTCTGTATTAGACATCTATCGAGATGTGTTACCTTTTGAAGTGTATTGGATATTGTTATCAGTTCTTAGTGTACTGTCTACCCTTGGCATGTAGTTTGAGCTATGTGTTGTCGATAGGGGAGTGGCTTTTAGTGAAGGTTGAGACACAAAGTCGTCCAAGGACAACTCATGTGGAAGTCAGTATAATCAAGTGAGAATTAAATAATCTATTAGCTTAACACATTTAATAAGATATTTAGCCTCACTCATTGGCTCAAGGGTTTGTATGAGACTTGAGATGAGTCAGGAAGGCCTGGAATGGCAAGATCGTTATCTTATCTTCTTGAAAGATAACCAATTCCGCACTGGTGTGCATGTGGGGTTGGAATCATAAGAGGTTACCAAGATAACCCTGGAGGGGGGCCGGGACCTAGGAAGATCTCCTTTGGATAACTAATGCAATATTTATGATGACATTCCTATGTCAATAGTCAGTTTACTGTATTGTGTTGGTAATTGATTTTGTGATTTTGGAAGCAATGTGACCATAGTTCTTGTTTATCTATTCTATGAGTATTTTTGCATATTGCCTGTGTCTAGAGGTAATAGGTTGTCTTGGTTTCCTGTTACTATCTCCTAGCATGGGGATTGGGCCTACAGGTGCCAGATGGTTGGGTGGCGTGCATCTTACACTGTTGAGTTTCTCTTCCTATTCGTGATGGCAGGATCTTCTTGTTCGAGGAGCTCATGTGGTTCTCTGGAGTTGTTCTTCTCCTTCTTCATTGTAACTGTGGATCTATATGTATAATTGTAATACCTCATTTGTATCGAGGTGAACCTTTGTGGTGTAATTGTAAAAATATTATGATCTATTCATTATTGGATTTAATGGTGTTGTATCCGTGGAAATATGTTTAATACATTTTTATGTGTTAGATTATTTTGAAATGGTTTAATACTTTGTTGTAAGTTGTATTTTGAGTTTAATATTCATTTGCTATGGTTGGTTAAATTTTATAAGTAATGGTGTTCACATGTAAACACATTGTGTAGCCTAGAGGATGTATGTGGTTAAAGTAGGATACTTTACTTGTCTTGTTTTAACTTTAAGGAAAAAAATTAGTTGTGCTTCTGTTGTATTGCATCGTCCTCTAGGTTGCGGGATGAGGTTTTACACATCGTTTAAATGGACAAATGACTAGATACTTGAAACATGATCAAAAAATAATGTTGTCTCAAATTTAATGAGACATGTTATTTTTGCATCTTTGAAGAATTATGAATAAAACTATATTTTCTAATGTGTATATTCATCTAACAAATTAAATTTCAAAGCTTTACTTCTTTTTCCAAATTATTTTTCTTATCTCTCAATCATGAGTACTATAAAAGAATAACAAATGAGTTGCATACCAGATAGAATTGACTAATCATCAAATTAAAACTCTCCAACATAACTATCATGAAGTGAATAAAGGATTTATAAAACATCTTCAACAACACATTCCAAATTCCTATAATTTTGTCAAGTTAATCCAATAGTTGTTGCTATACGAAGTACTCTCTAGCTATAAAATTATCAATTTTCTATAGTTGTTATAACTATTGTTTGGCTATTAGTTCTTTAGTTTCTATTAATTTGCACATCATCACAGGCTTTGGACTGTTGCATACTAATTTTGATCTATATCTATTCTTTCCTAGCTATTTTTCAACAACCTTTCTATTGTAATTAAAGTTCATGTTTTTAGTTCTAGGTAGCTATTCCAAAACATTTTATACTAATTTCTTATATAATCAGCTTTCATTCAACCTTAAGAAACATCATCTCTCACTGTAAATACACCTATCAAATATATAAGGCACCACTTATTCAATGTTTAAACATTGTTTCAACATGTATACATCTTCTTTAAAAGAGCCTAGTAAGCAAAAGATCATTGCAACTTTAGCTCCTTCATTGTCTTCTCAATTTCCAGATCAACAATATATAAATTCCTCTTTTAGTATTTAAGTAATTTTTGTATCTAATTTAGATTTAGCAATATAGGTTTATAAAATTTGTTTGTGATTTTTTTATTTCTTTTTTAAAAAAGTGGGAATTAGTATCCTAAAGCATACATGTATATAAGTTTACTTTTAAATGTTAGAAATTTTTTAATTATGAGTTTTAATCTAAGATGGTATGATATGTTTATATAAAAATAATAATAATAATAATAAAGTGATATATATATATATATATAGAGAGAGAGAGAGAGGGGGGGTAAGAGCATAAATGGGTCTCATTAAATAATTGTTTTCTTTTTGGGGGATTAAGTTATTATTATTAAATTTATATATTAAATTATTTTGTTTATTGCTTAAAGTAGAAAATTGTGAGTTGCTTTTTTTGTCTAAGGTGAGAATCTTGGGCATTACACTTTGAAGGGGTTAGGCTTTGTAACTTAGGTTCTAAGACTATAAATTGCTATATCTTTTTATTTTGATTTTCTTTCTTTATTAATTTTTTTTTTTAAAAATTATTAACATGCCTAATATTTACTTTTAAAATAATATAATAATTGAAATATTATTGGTATAATTTTTTAGAAATAATATAAATAGAAATGTTTTTGTTTGTGTGTATATTAATATAATATAAATATTCATCATATGTGTGTGAATAAAACTAATTAATTCTATTCTTATATCTAAGACTGTAAATTGCTATATCTTTTTCTTTTGATTTGCTATTTCTTTGGATAGGTTAATGTATCAAAATTAACATGCCTAATTAATTTTATGCTTATATCTAAGACTATTAATTGCTATATCCTTTTCTTTTGATTTGCTATTTCTTTGGATAGGTTAATGTATCAAAATTAACATCCCTAATTAATTTTATGCTTATATCTAAGACTACAAATTGTTATATCTTTATTTTTTGATTTGCTATTTCTTTGGATCTAGGTTAATGTATCAAAATTAACATGCCTAATATTTACTTTTAGTTCATCCATTTTTTTTTATAGAATGGATTTTGATAGGATGATTGAGAGATTTCATTCAAATGAAAGTCAAATTCATGAGGATTCACAATCTTTAGCAATAGAAAGAATTAAAGAGCTCCTAGAAGAATGCCAGAGAAATTTTTTGGAAGATTATTTATTTCATAATCCTATTCCTATATTTTGATATTTTGGATGGGGAGATATTGAGCCAATTCCATAAAGGAAACAAATTTGTATTCTCTCTCCATTGGTGACAAGAAGGCAACTGATTTTTCTAAAACATCTTGTAAGGCAATATAAAGAAGCTCACATCATTTTCCCTTGTAAAATCCATTATTACATTTTTCCCCTTATGACAACATAGAATAGAAGAACTGATTTGTATATTCAGTCCACCATGCAAAGATCTGCTATGTCATCTAACACCTTTCCAAGCTTCTACTGATGAGCATACTCTCATGTTCATATTGAATCTTGTTGTCCATTTTCCACATCTCGTACTTGAATGGATTATAAGACATGATAGTACAAAAATTCTTGGAGAATGGTATGATAATGATATAGGAATTCTTCCATCTAAAATGATAAAACATCATTATTCATACACTACCTATTCAACTTTAAAAATACCTATAAACAACCAGGAATCCATCTTATAGTTGATTTTGGTAGATGGTGGATTCTTTATGGGTATAATGTTTAGAAGAATATCATGAATTTGTGAATCATTATTTTGTATATAATTAGGTTTGTGTGTAATAAAGCATGGATTGACACTGTCCACGAATTTGGTGTGATATTCCTCCATGCAATATTTTAAAATAAATTAATGTTTTAATCCTTACATGGTATATGATTTAGACTACAAATATAATAATAATACCATTTTCTTATCTAGAAGGCATTCCCACCAAATGGATGTAAAATATAAAGTTTTAAGTATTAAGCGAACCAACTATTTTCTTGTATGTTTGTTTGCAATTTCTTGAATTGTTGGTTATAATTATATTTATCCAATTTGAAAGGAAATGTCGCTAGATTCATTTAATCACAATTGTGTGAATTTATTAAACTTTTTAGCTATCACCTTGAACTCTCATCTTTCCCTTAGAGGGATAAGATCCAATATGACTATTGCCATTTTAATTTTCTTTTTTCTAAATGATTTAATCATTTTTATCAAATACTTAAGTAAAAACATGCATTCTTGATGGATTCCTCTTTTATTTTGTATAACTTATTGAAATTATTTTTGAAAAAAAAATTAAACTCTTAGATACAAATTATTCAAAAATTACAACTATGGATCAATCAAGATCGAATTTTGAATTAGAAAAGGAGAGGAGGAAATATCAAAGAGTGCATCAAAGAGAATATAGAAGACATCTGACAATGGAAAAATTTGACAGATGATCAAAGGGAAGAGGAAAGAAGAAGAACCATTGAAGCTCAAAGATAAAGACACACTAGATGCAAAGCAGAAATAACAATGCATGAATTAGAATTTCAAAATAGAGAGGAAGCTAATATGATATCAAATAGTCAGAACATCTAAAGAAGTCTCACATTTTGAAAGAGAAGAAATACAATAGGTTTCAATCCTCATTCAAGTGGGATGCACAATTAACCATCTATTCAAAATATTGAGATGAATTTTGAAGATGAAAGTTCAAGGTCAATAGAATGAGTACCTAAGACACATCAACATAGAAATCAAATTGAAATAAACTTGGGTGCAGAAGGTGATGCACATAATAGGCCAAATGTAAATGGAATGAATGAAGCTGATTTTATAAAACTTCAAATGCAATTTTGAGTTCAGTTAGATAGCTTCATAATACCAAACATGTGTTATATCTATCAAGAAAGTTATTCAGGAATTAAAGTATGTTGTAGTTCAGAAGGTCCTATATGTACTAGATGTCAGAAAGAGAGGAAATAATAGATTTTCAGCTTCAAATAATATGGATCCTAGGCTACAACAATAGGATCTTGTAAAATTGACTCAAGTAGAGGAAATGTTGATTGCACGTGTCAGTCCAATACTACAAGTTACACATGTAATAGGTGGTCAATACAAATATGAAGGACACATGATAAGTTTTCCACAAAATATAGAACATGTTTCAAAAAATTTACTACATACAATAGATCATTTTCCAATCATTATTGTTCAAAGAAGGGGGTATGTGCAGGATCATCATAGAAAAAACAGGCCCTTAAGTGGCAAAAAATTCAGAAAAATCAGAGTTAGGCAACTTCATGTAAAAATTTGAATAAGTTATCTATATTATTTCAAAAATATGTAAGAATAGAATATGTAGCAAATTGAATTTAGTTTCTAAACTACTAGGTTTGCTTTAAAAAAAAATCTATTTGGTGAAAATTTGAAATTTCAATGCAGTGGTACTTAAATTTCAGGGAAAAAATAAGAAGTAGGTCTCTGTCTGACCACCCTAACCACAATAAAATGATAATATTCTTTTATAAAATTTTAGATATAAGTAGAGGAATCATGCCCCAATGTTATGCTTATTTTTTTATAATTTTTTTACAAGTAAATAATTAATTATGAATTTTTTATTACAACTTTTTAAAAAATATGAAAACTCGCATGTCTAAGCACCTTAACTTGGTTAAAACTTCATGAAATTAATTTTTTCTTTTTTTAATCCTATAGTATGTGAAGCATAGAATGTGACGTATGTTTTGGATTCAAAAAATGTGATACCGTTTGAAAGCTATAGATGTTTTTCAATCAACCTATCAATTAGGACTTTAGTAATAATTTGAATAGAAAATGAATAATAATTACTTATTAAATTCAAAGTAAAACATAATTTATATCGATGGAAAGCTAAGAATCTTCTTTAAAATCCCTTTTTGTTTCATCAATTTTGGGTAAAAAGATAGTCGTCAGCCACATACCCATCATATTGCCACTTTTTGGCCCATCATGATCATGTACATACCCAAGGGATCAATGTGGCACAAATTATAACTTTACGATGAATAGGGATTGTGTGTACAAAGCACTTAAATACAAAGTTGAGCATGAAAAATTTTACTCTGATGTTGGAATTGATGAAAATGCTCTCAATGATCTGCCAAGAAATTTAGATGAAAATATTTTCAATGGATTGAAGATAGTGCATATGGAATTTAATTTTAATACAAATGAACTCATATTTGTGTGTCCACTCATGAAGAAAGATGAAGGTAACATAATTGATCACACAAAATCAATGGCCTCCAAACCACCTAATGCCTAGAGAGAAATGGAATTAATCTATGCATGGGTTAATAATCCTAACACAAATCCAAAAACATTGATCGATTGGCCAGGAATTGGTGCATCTCCTGTCAATGAATATGTCATGCCAAGATTACTCGATATGGCATTTCCAACATTGTTTCCAAATGGTAGATGTGATTGGTTAGAACAACAAATGAGGTGAGTGCATCTGCATGAATTTGTGAAACATCTATTGCAGTATAGAGATCATCGTTTTGGTAAACATCCTAGATTCAAATATTTTATGATGAACATGATAATGAGACACCGTGTACAAAATTCATTTGCAGTCTTTGCAAAAAGAAGATTTCAAGGCATACCGATCACCGTCAATGAGCTATTTCAACATATGGAAAACATGCCACAGTCTCATTTTGTTGGTAGGTTAATGTAGTTTGGGACAACATTGAGGGGTAAAAAGTCATATTGGGCTAAATGTCATGCATAATTTATAGAAATGCTTCATCAATTAGGCTCTCCTACAATATTTTTCACATTAAGTGCAACAAATATGTATTTTCCTAATTTACATGCACTAATGCCAGGAACACCACCAACTACTCCACGGGAAGCTCAATTTTGGTGAAAAAAATGTTATCGACTATCCTCATATAGTTGCACATTACATGCACCTTAGACATTCAGTATTCAGAAAAGAAATTATAGAAAAAGGAATGAATGTTAAAGATTTTTGGTCAAGATATGAGTGGAAACACAGGGGTTCACCGCATGTGGATGGATTCATATGGATTAATGCAGCACCCAATATGGACAACATTGATTGGTCAACTAAGGATCAACGAAAAAGTGTTGAAATATATTTTCATTCCATTGTTCATGCATGGAATCCTAGAGAATATCCTCATCAATGGAATATACATGCATGTTTATAAGAATTTTGACATATATCTAATATTATATGATATAAAATATTTTATAGATTATGATGTACATAATATATTCATTTATATTTTTAATTGTAGGCATTCCAAAATTTTCCTCAACATCCATGTCTAAAAAATATGAGACAACTTGTAGAGATGGATATTGCCCTTGACTATGAAGAGATCCTCAATTGTGTAGAATGACATATAGTGTGTAGGGAGGGTGCATGCCTATGAAAAAAAAGAGGAAGGATGGTTTGCAGGTAATTATTTTCTGAAATCTATTTTTATATCAATATTAAATATCATGTACAGTAAAACGTACCAAAGATGTGATTTGTTGATATTAATTTTAGGTATAAAGCTCCTTGGCCTTTGAATTTGGGGGGATCCAAATTATATGAAGACATTGAAATAGGAGAAAAAAATTTGAACCAGAAAGAAATGACATGATAGAGTCAATTCACACAATTGCCTTGAATATTGCAATTATGGAGAGAAAATATAGATTGACAATCTGTTCTTTTCAAGCATGTAGTTATAAACTACATTGCAAAGTATGCAACAAAAGCAGAGAAAAGCTCATAAACATATCACCAGATGTTGCGCCTTTCAAACTTGGAAAACCTTGATGATTTAGCTACACAAGCATATAGAAGGATTTTGATCGAGACATATATAGAAAGAGAAATTAGAGCTCAAGAAACATGCCACATGTTGTTAGAACTTCCACTAGTGGAGGCTAGAAAAAATATTTGTTAATCTAAATTTCTCACGTGAGGTGTTCAAACATGTAACTATAAATAATGAAGACAACAATGGAGACCAAACAAAATCTTTCATTGATGGATACAAAACAAGGCCTCCTTGTATGGAAGGTGTCACATTAATTGATGCAGCTAGATCATGGATATATAATCCTAGAAGAAGAAGAGACAAAAAATGGGAGCCAAGGGAAAGAGTGGTAATTGTTAGAGTTTTTCATAGGTTTCTATCTCTTCCTCCACGTGAGTTAGATAAATGGATTGAATTTTGTTTATCAAAGTTATTACTCTACAAACCATTTTGTGGCATAGAAAGGGATATTGGTCATGATGACGAATCCATAATAACCAAGTGGGAGTCATTTATTTACAATATTTGGCATTTTGACCAAACAACTACAGAAAATGTTGAGGCTACTAGTGATTCAAAAATTGAAGAGAATGAAACTATTCATGGAAACACCACTGAGCATGAATGGGAAATTATATCTAGGTTGCATCATGGTCAAAATATACAATTTACAAAAATAGATATGTTGGGGAGAAGAGACATTGATAGACATACATATTGGTCTATTGATTATCAAGGTGAAGAGTACGCAACTACAACAATTAATTTCATAAATAACATGAAGGAGCATGGATGTCTTATATATGATGATATACCCCAATGTGTCAACTACACATCCCTTAATGATAAAAAAAAGGGCAGTTGACATAATTATGACACACTACCAGAGGAATCAAAATGGAGTGTCATTGTTCATGATAATTCAAGGAACAACAGGATCAGGGAAGTCATATCTAATTGGTGTCATTAGTCAAGCTCTTAAAAATTCTGCAATGTCGTCTCGTTCTCCCCTTTTATTGCTTGCACTAATGGGAGTTGTATCATTTAATATAGGAGCCTCTATAGTTCATTCAAAATTGAGAATCCCAATACGAGATTTTACTCAGCTAGAAGGAACAAGACTTACCATTTTTGAAGAAGAAATGGCACATATTAGGTACATTTTGATTGATGAAATGAGCTTCATTGGTCAGAACATGTTGGAAAACATAGATTCTATATTTTGACAAGCATTCCCACAAAGTGTACACATAAGCTTTGGAGGGGTAAAATTCAATTTTGACTAATGAAGTCAACTATTTTATATTCTACTAATAAATGTTCATCTACTAAATTTTAATAAAAATATTATACATTTTTTGAAAATAAATATTGTCGTTTATTTTTTAGGTATATCTATGATTTTGGTAGGATATTTGACCCAGTTTCCTCCAGTCAATGATAGACTAGCATATGATAATAATATATGCGAAAAGTTACTATGGGAGGAATTTAAAACTATAGTTACCTTAGATAAAATATTCAGACAAGATGGAGAAAATATCCAACAACAAAGGTTTCCTCAACTTTTGACAAATCTAAGAGATGCAAACCCACAAATAGATGACTGGAAGCTGCTAATGATGAGAACCCCTACTAATATTGATACCAAAAATAATGTTGAATTTAAAAATAGTGTCCATTTGTTCTCCATGAATGACAATGTTCATAGTCATAATAAAAGTATGTTATATTCATTGAAGAATCTTGTTGCCCATAGTGTTGCAACAAAAGTAGGAAGTGTTAATACAACAAAAGATTTTTCAAGTGATGAACTCGATCTAGAGTTATTGATCAGTAAGAATTCCAGGGTCATGTTGAATTTGAATCTTTGGATACAAGTAGCTCTTAATGGAGCTCTGGGATATATTCAAAAGATTTTCTACAAACCAGGAATTGCTCCACCTAAACCAGTAATGCCCTGTGAACCCCAAAGGACAACAAACACCGTACAATTTTTTTTTTTTTTTAAAGTGAAACATTGCGGAACATTGCATATAATGAATGTGTGCTCACATTACACGAAAAGCAATTATGCATTTACTAAATCATTCACGTCCTCTGGGGTACACGAAACGGTCATTACAAATCATAAACTTTTATCAAAAGGAAGAGACTAAACAACCAAGAACACATAGTGATGACACACTACTATTAATGATCACAAGCGTGGAAAACGATACATCATTTCATTGCAATTCAATTCACAGTTCCATAATACAACTACAGAGCATATTTCCACAGATACAACATATCAAAGATACATTAGTTCATCACCTAATTTTTTTATTTTTATTTTTTCCTAATATCAATGGGAGAAGTATATTGAGTACAAGAATGAGAAATTAATGAAAAATAAGGTACAAAGTGACCAATCTCATGCCCACATTTTACACACTAAACAACTAGGCAAAACTATAGCATCTTTCCTAATTTTGCAATAATTTTTATTGTATTTTATTTTATTTTAATTTTTGTGTTTACTTATAAGACAACAACAACACAATTCACTACTTATAGCTATATTCAATGATCACACAAGTTACAAGAAAGATAGAAGTGATTTACTAACTTTGGCAATAGAGTCTACTTACTTAGGTCAGCTTAACATACCTCTTACATTCTATTTTATCAACAAGTCCTTGCTCCCAATGCCTATACCTACAAGGTCTACATGACTTGGCACACACATAAGATCAAAGATAGTTAGCACATGATTACTAAGACAAGCTATATAAATCAATGGTAGTTTTTACGTTATCGAGAATAAACGACAAGTCTCAAACAAGACTCAGAAGAACAGTCCTAGGGGCCCGACCTAATGCCTCGGGGGCTCATCACTTGATGGCCTTGCCTACGTATATAATTCGCAGAGGCACCGTAGTTCGACAACTTGAGTTGCTCCAACTCACCCACATGGGATATAACCATTAGTTTCCAATGAACGACTCGACTTTCTTCATACACATAACACTATAACACTGACATAAAGCAACATGCAACGAGTACAACATTGCTTGATTAGGAGACTCTTTCAAACAGTTTCGAAACTAGACTCACAACAACAAGGGTGTACCAATGCATAAAAGCCACCAAACAAATACACGTGCGAGGCATGAACCATCTCGCTCATAATCATAACCAAAGGCAAGGAGAATCATGGAACATGGTACACCCACGAACTCAAAATAGAAATACGATCAATGGAACACAAAGGTCTAATCATGGGAAGATTCCACACAAAATAGGTTTCCCATCGCCTTTGGAAACCTAACAACCTACCACCCATAACTTATCAAATGGGAGTGGCTTAAGCATTTACGAGTTCCCAACTTATCCAAAACATGTCTATACATAAAGATTACCTCAAAAGCAAAATAAAGCAAAAAGGAAGGTAAGATCAACATGGAACCACTAGTATGCATAAGAAATCAATTCCAATGAGCACTCAAAGTATAACCAAAATAAATATCCAAACATGTTCAAAGGGACTATACATACCCACTTATTTGAACGTGAACATAATCCAAACTTATTAAAGATAATGTAATAAATAATTAAATAATCCACTATGATTAAAAGCATTTCCTTTATAATATATTTTAAATAGATAAGCACTTGGGAAAACCTATAGTATTCAAAACATCAGTTTTCTTTTGATTTAAAATTCATAGCCTGTACTTTTGTTTACTTCAAATTGATTAAAACTTAACCTATATATATCTGTTATTTTAAACTAATAAATTTAATTCAAATGTAACCTGATTTTTATTGCAAATTAAATTTAATTAAAAGTATGACATTTACCTTTGTTGACTTCAAAATAAATAAATTTTAATTTAAAATCTACCATATACGGTTTATGAGAGTCACAAATCTAAAAGTAAAGATGTTTGAAAATCAAATTTAATTTTAAATAAGCTTGTAATTAAATCTAATTTTAAATGCACTTGAAACGAGTCGAGTTTTAAATATACTACAAAGATGAATTACCATTCCAGTAACTTACAGGGTAATGAAATTACCCATATCTAATAAATCAAGTCTTAAATAAATCAAATTTAAATATACTACAAAGATAAATTACCATTACAGTAAGTAACTTAAGGGTAATGAAATTACCCATATATGATAAAAACAAGTTTTAAATAAATCTAATTTTAAATAAATCAAATTTTAAATATTCTACAAAGATAAATTACCATTAATCAAATTTTAAATGTACTACAAAGATAAATTACCATTACAGTAACTTACAGGGTAATGAAAATTACCCATATATAATAAAACAAGTTTTAAATAAATCTAATTTTAAATAAATCAAATTTTAAATATTCTACAAAGATAAATTACCATTAATCAAATTTTAAATGTACTACAAAGATAAATTACCATTACAGTAACTTACAGGGTAATGAAAATTACCCATATATAATAAAACAAGTTTTAAATAAACCTAATTTTAAATAAATCAAATTTTAATTTTACTTATTTATTTATTTTACAAATAAATTTAATCTAGATGTAAAATTTACGCAAATCACAAATCTATCAGTAAATGAATTTTTAAACAATTTTAACTTTAAATAACCTGCAAATAAAACTAATTTTAAATGCACTACCCCAATATTCACGACACTCATTTTAACTCCTCGCCATATCCATAATTACAAATAACCTAACTTGGTAAAAACATGCATTTATTACATGATATTATAAATTCATGAATTAATTAACTCTACAAAGATTTAAATGTATATACCTAATCTGTGAGTAAAATTTTAATTTAAAGAAGGATTGGCATTGTGTTCTAACAAATTTTACCATTTAAACAAGATAATTCAAACAACCTACTTCACATTAAATAATATTTGTATTCACTTTAATCTAAAGAAACTTGAGATAAGGTTACAACCTAATAGACAAAAATTATGTTGATAATTTACCTTGATAATTCAAGAGAGTGGATAAAATATTTATAATTTACTTTACTTGTGAGTAATAACTACCTATTAAACTCAAATGATCATATATTTATCTTTAAATCAAAATTTAAAATTGTAAACTAATGGTATTAACAACAATTTTTATTCTGTTTTATTTTATTTATAAGTAACTACCATTTCACTGGATTATAAACAATTAATCTCAGATGTCTTAATCATTGTCCATATATATGCTTATCTACAAATTCATTTATATAAGTACCTATTCTTTACGAAAGAAAATAGCAAATATTTTATTTTATTACATTGATCTTTTTTAAAATGTACATATAATTTAATTTATCCTTGTATAAATATAAATATTTATAAAGAAGAAAAAGGGGATTATTTAATAAGCATAAATATTTATAATAGACGGTTATAAGTAAAGAAAATGGTCTTAAACATATTAATTATCTTTATAAGATGCAAACACCTCTTAATTAAAAGAGCACTGAACATGGCAAGCTTTTAGGGAAAATAAAAAGAATTATTTTAAAATCTCAGAAGCAATCTTTAAAATCAGATTTTATTTTATTTTTGTTTTAACAATAATGCACATCACATGTCATAGAGGATTTATTTCTTAATTCATATTACGAACCTAAATTGTGTTGCGAAAAAGACTAGATGCAAATGTGATCAGAGAAGCTATTTAATCCACTACATGAAATCACGCCTAAATGCAACAGCTGCGGAAGTTTTCCAAAGGTTATAAAATTTACTGTGCTTTTCCAAGACTAAATGTTGCAAGCTGAGAAGAGTAGCGAAGGGTAAAGGGAGATTATTTAAATTTATGTACCCTACAAAATCTTTTAAATTTATGCACCCTACAAAATCTAAATACTACAGCTGAGATAGATTGCCAAGATATCAGGGGAATTAAGTATGTATGCAACAATTAGAAGGAATATCCCAAGGCCACTGGTGAAAGCAATAACAATTTAGCAGCCATTGAATAATCAAGAAAGGGGTTTAAAATCAAAATGGCACATGAAGCATAACAATAGAAATTACCCTCACCCTTCTGGAGTTTCCTTGTGATTACATTGACCATCTGTGATAGATTGTCAATAAAAATTCAAGAAAGTTATTTAAACTTTAATACTCCCTTTTGTTTAAGTGCTGCAGCTGAGACAAGCTGATAAGATTTCAGAGAGGCTATTTAATTTTCTATCAGAAATCTAGGCTAAAATACTACAGCAGTGATAGGTCACCCATGGTATCAGGAAGATTATATACTCTAAGAAGAAATGACTCAGGAAGATTATATACTCTAAGAAGAAATGACTCAATGCCACAAGGGAGAGAAATTAAGACACAACAGCTAATGAAGAATAATGAAGGGATTCAAATGAAGTTAACACATGAAGCATATATATATATAAATAGAATACATGCAAACCCAATTTGTTTTGACTTTGCAAATCAAACAAAAATTAGAGGAACCAACCTGAAGAATTTGCAGCTTGAGATGTTGTGATTCCCCCCTGCAACTTCCTCTCTCTTTTATTTATTTATTTATTTTTTTCTTCTGATATCCTCTCGCCAAAAGTTTCTTTCCCTCCCCCATTCTGCTCCTCCCCTTTTTCCCCAGTCACCCCCAAAATAAATTCCCGTAACAATCCAAGGTTTCTTGCTAAAAGAAAGGTTTACAGGTGGCAAGATTTCCATTTTACCAAATTACACCCGGCACTCTAAATTTACTCTGCTTAACACTTGGAGAAATTTAACAAATCAATAAATCTACCCCCACTATTCTTGACAGCGGTGAAAGGTTTACAAATAAATTTCAATATTTTAATTTATCATACTTTCCTCGATTTTACCCGTGATAATTCATACTTACTCAAATTAATAAAAATCTCGGGTGGATAAAACTTTTAACTATATAATTATATTGAAATGCAAAATAAATGCAAATTTGTATTTTTAAATGATGGATATATAAATTTTAAATTTAAATTTAAATTATTTAGAGGGATGTAATAAAATATTACATCTATATATATATATATATATTTATTTATTTTTGACTTAATCCTTAACAATAATTAATTAGATAATGTTATTTAATTAAATAAATAATATTATTTAATTAACTAACAATATTATTTGATAGCTAATTGGGAATTTACACAGCTAAAATTAAAATATTATTCTATTTATAATAAATAAAATTAAATACTGACAATTAAAGTAACATTCTTTTAATTTTACAAACACAATTTAAAATTTCCAAACTAATCTAATAATTAATTAAATCTTCACAACACACATTAATAATTAAATTTAATGTTTAATATCAACCATAATACTAACCATTGTTGTATTAATTTAACTAATTAACAATAATGATACGCATCTAAATCAAACAATTAACACATTAAAATTGCCACTTAAAATGAACGGCGTAAGGCAAGACGATACCAAACAGAATGGGAACTGATGGACGACATCATCAACCGACGACGGGACGACAGACACAGATGGGGATACTTTCTTATCAAATCCCTAAACCACATCATATCATCATAACACAGTATCATGTGCATCCAAGCAAAACATATAAGTCAAATAGATGAAACAATCACCAACGTAATCACGAGTATACATCAAACATAAGCAATATTTGAACAACAACAACCACATGCACATAAAGGTATCATGGGAGTTCAATAACACGAGAGGCATTACATAAACCATCGACATATGTGATGGTTGAGTTTGATAATTATTCAGGAATACCATTTGAAGATCAATATTCAGTTGCAGTTCCAATAACAATAATACAGAAGGGCAGAACACTTCAATTACCATTGAGATTGGCATGGGCATTAACTATACATAAATCTTATGGATTAACTCTTTCAAAGGCAATGATTGATATAGGACCAAGTGAAAGAACAAGATTGGCATTTGTAGCAGTATCTCATGTAAAATATCTACAGGGTCGAGCAGAATAATGCCACCATTCACATATGACCATTATAAAAAAATAAAAAAGGGTAGACAACATGCCAAGCGCAAGGCTGAAGAAGACAGGCTCAAATTTTTAGAAGATAATTGATGTAATAAACTTTTTGTGGAAATTTTCTTTAATGGATTTCATACATGTGTTCTTTTTTGCCACCATAATAATTGCTTGGATTATATATACTATTATACATTCTTTCACAAAATCTATTCAAGAAATTTTCTTTAAATACTTTAATATATGTGTTCTTTTTGGGCAACACTTAAAATATTCCATTGTATGCTTTTTTAATCTCTATTGATTAAAAATAAATAAATTTTTTTTATATAAATTTAAGAATGTCAATTTGTTTATTGAATTCAATTTCCAACATAACTTACATTTGAAATTTTTTTAATCTCTTTTCAACATGCATGTTTGCTAAATAAATATCATGTAAATTTACATAATTTTTATATGTTTAATATAAAATAAATTCCTAGATATGTGTTTTAATAGTCATTTTTGTGTTTCACTTTATACTTTAATATTTATTTCCAAAAATTTTATAATAATTTACTCAATAAACTAACCTTCAAGAAATTGTGTCTATATATATCAATTCCAGTAAATCTAAAGTGAGTCACTTTGATACCATGCATTTTCTTTATGTTTACTATCCTTTATGTATTTTTAAAATTAGTTTAGAAATTATATTTATAATGTAAGAGCTGATAATAATTTTCATGCACAACAACAAAATGTCAGATCAAATTCGTATAGCATGGGCATATGGTTGGTTGTCAAAGTATCACCCATAACTTCCACCTAATGTCCTCTTTTATATAGAGGAACTGAGTGTTCAATATTGGGTGAGAGATAGGATGGTGAAGAGAATAAATAATAATGGACCACAGAGTTCTCAAATAAAATTTCCCAATTGTGTTGTATACTTTAACTCCCTATATGGATCAAAGATCAAAATGAGCTTAGATGTCAAATTTCATCATCTATAGATTGACATTATAGATTTTTTTGATTGGCTAGTTGCTCTTTACCATGAGATTCAAGATCTTTACCTCGTCGGATACATATGGAAGATCACAATTAGACCAACAGTAAATATCAAAAGACACACTTTATCTGATGAACTGAGTATGAAGTTCATGAGATTTCTTAAGGGACCATCCAAAATTAGTAATCACATGGGCCCATCTGAGGAACCGATTCTCGCAACTCTTAATTTTAGATACTCCATTAGATTCATGGTGCATCAGGTAGTGCCATGATTTAGGTTGTTACATGAAAACTATGGTATACCTACCTTGTCTGCTGTGAAGTCCAACTTGATAATTAAAGTTTAGACTAGTCTTGATGATACTGAAGATGGAGAGTTATTACCAGTGCATCCATGGTTAATTAGATGAAATGAAATTGTACAAAAAATATGCAACAAATGTTCCCAAACTATATAAGCATTGTATCTATGAGTATATTCAATTTTTATAACATTTTAAAAAATGTGTGTTATATTTATTACTCATGCATAAATGTTTAGTTAAGTGGAAATATTTTTAAATCTTTATTCGACAAATGTTTGCAAAATCAATCTTTAAACATAGTCTTTATTCCTAAATTCAATCAAATATAAATTTTAATTCTCTTATGAAATTATATTTTTTGGTGGTATTTCAAATGATTTTGGTGACATCCCAACATACTAAGCCATTTAATATGGTATTCAAATGGTTAAATATTATATTCAAAAATCTATTTGAATGAAATCAAATTATCAACCAATTGCATGAAATCTTGTAAAATTTTAGATAAAATTATTTATCAACTTAAACACATAATACATGGAAATTAATATTCTAAAAAATGCATAAAAACATTCTAAATAATGCATAACAAAAATCTGATCAAAGCAAATCTAGATTTTTTTTTTTTTTTTGAATTATATTTTATGAAAAATTATGGATACTTTTGTTCTTATCATTCCCAAATGCTAACCTTAATTTTATTGTTCTTTTATGTTTAGTGAAAAATTTAAAATGGGAGATTCACAGAATGAATCAAAAATCATAGTTGAAAGTCCAACTGCCTCTGTAAGGTCAAATGATTTCGTTTAAACCCTTGTTGACAAATGTGCAAGAATAGTTTTAGAGTGTTGCAATAATATCATCAAAGAAATTGAAAATACATGCTTAATGATCGATGATGATGTCGAGGAACTAGAAATAATGACAATGCATGCTGTTGCAAAAAAAAATCATGAGGAATATACTCTAGTAGTTGCATTTCCAAATATTCTCAAAGAAGTACATGAAGATCACTATGAAAATAAAGGTCGTAATACCAATCTCATTGCTAAAGAATTTGTAATGTATTTACACCATTACAATGATGTTATTAGTATAATCACTTCTTATTTGACCTTCAATACTTCTTATATTTACAAACTTTGTACACATTGAGGAAAGGTTTATTAATTTTGTTTTACTTATATTATGATATTAAAAATAATACTTTAAAAAAATATTGAAGAGGATGTGTGGAAACATATAAGGCTTCCATTTCTAATATTTTTTTATTTTGATAACATATTTTGTGCTACTCATTATTTGTAATATATATATATTTTTTAAATGTGTGGTATTAAATATATTTTTTAAGTGGATGTGTGCCAAATCTATATGAAATATTAATAAATGTGCCTCAAATATGAGTAAAATATTTTTAAGCAAATGTTTAAAAAAGTTTTACACATTTTATCCAATGTTAAGTTTAATTTTTAGATGATTTTAAAAAAATTGGTGTTGTACAAATGATAATAGCAATTAAATATATATATGGAATTTGATTTTGATCTATATAATTTAAAAAATTGAATGCCTTTATAAATCTCAATGTACTTTATATCAATTAAAGTTTAAGATTTCTATTTATATTTTTAAGAAATTATTTAATAATTTTTTGCAAATCAATCTTAACCTAACCCTAATCCTAAATATATCTCTTTACCCTATCCCTATTCCTAAGTCATTATCTAACCCTAAAACTAACCACATAGTGACATTAAACCTAAATATATCTCTAACCCAAAACCTAACTCTAAGCATAACCATAACCATGATGTAAATCGTAACCCTAACCATAATCCTAACCCTAAATTTGATCTTAAACCTAATTGTAACCCTAATCTCAATCCTAACTCCAACCCTAATCCTAAGCTTAACTATATTTCTAGCCCTAATCCTAACCTAAACCCCAAACCTAACTATATCTATTAGCCCCAACCTAACCATAATCCTAACCCTAAACTTGATCGAGAACATAACTATAACCCTAATCTTGATAACCTTAACCCCAATTATTACCCCAACCCTAACTATATATATTAACCCTAAACTTGACTACAAATCTAAATGTAACTATAATACTAATGCTAACCCTAACCCTAATTTTGATGTGAACCCTGACCCTCATCATAACGTTAACTTTATTTCTAACCCTAACTATATTCTAAACCCTAACCCTAACCCTAAGTATATCTCTGGCCCTAATCCTAACCTAAGCCTAACTATATCTCTTAACCCCATCCCTAACCATAATCCTAACCCTAATCCTAAGCTAATCTTGATGATAACCCTAACCCTAATTTTGATACAAACCATGTCTCTCATCCTAATATTAACCCTAACCCTAACCTTAACTATATCTCTTAAAAATAACCTTAACCCTAATCCTAACTAAATATTAATGATATAATATTTTTATAAATATACTTAAAATATATTTATATATTTTAACGTAACATTTAAATATTAAATTATATATTTTATTTTTAAAAATAATATTACAAATATTATACTATCATTTATAATATATTAATTATTATAATAATTTAATATAAAATATATAAATATAAAAATAATTTATTTAAGATATTACACATATATATTTAATAATATATATAAAATACGCCATCCTTCTCCAGGGGCCTATATATATATATATTCAAATTTTCACATGAAAATTGAATAAGCACTTCAAGACGATAATATATATATATATATATATATATATTTATATATATATATATATATATATATATATATATATATGTTAGTATTATATAATCACTATAATTGGAATTTAGTTGAATTTTAGAATGAAATCTATGTTTTGCAAATATTGTGGTGATTCCATTATTTTCTTTGCTTTATGATTACTTTATAAAAAATATATATTATGGTAAGTTATCTATTTGAATTGAATGTATTGGTTCATTAAATTTATTTCAGTAATTATTTCTAATAAAAAAATATTATTTTTAAAAATAAGATAATATTTTTGTTAAATTACTAGACATAAAAAGTAGTTTCTAAAATTAAAAAAGTTAAGCATGAAATTTTTTTTTAAAAAGCTAGGCAAAAAAAGAAATTTCTAAAATTTATAAGCTTAAATATGCAAGAACTTTCTTAAATTTATTATTTAATATATTTCTAAATTAATATATTTAAAAGATAAAAAATACAATACTTTTTAAAAAATTAGAAATATTTCAAGAATCAAAATGAAAAAATCATTAATATTCTATTTTACTCAAATTCAAAAAGAAAAAATCATTAATATTCTATTTTACTCAAATTCAAAAAGGAAAAATCATTAATATTCTATTTTATTCAAAACTAAATCTTATAAACTGAAAATTTAATCAGGTTTTTGTTATTCCAGCGAGTATAAAAGGTTCCCATTGTATGGTTGATGCAGCTTCACAACTAATATTTAGTGTAACAATCTGAATACTTTGTTGGTCATTGTTTATTTCCGCTAAGCCATGGACAAGATTGGAGGTAAATTGTTGGGCACGATCATATTATTAGGGTTGATCTTACATACATGGGCCCAGACACCATCAGCGGGTGGAGGAGGCGGCAACAGCACTGATCCTCTGGATATTATCTTGTTTCAGGTAAATAGTAGGCAGCCTAAAGCTGAACAATGTTAGATTTGATACTAATTCTAAAGTATGGAGCGAATGGCAGGGGTTCAATTGGGAGTCATCGAAGAGCGGTTCGTGGTACAGCGTACTGCAAGGGGCTGCAAAGGAGATTGCAGAGGCCGGTATAACAGACGTCTGGTTTCCCCCACCTTCTCAGTCTGTCTCTCCACAAGGTATGCGAGAAATAGTGTCCTAAGGGGTTTTCTTCTTTTAGGTATAGTTACAATGGCAGTAAGGGAGTTGTAACCGAGTCAATGGGAAAAATATATGCGGTAAAAATTCATTTTATCAATTTGTATAGGAACAGACTATGAATAATTCTGAATCAGTCCTTTGAATCCATAGCTGTCTTTGCTTAAGATGAAACCACTGCTAATGTAAACACTAATTAAGCCAACATTTGACTGTACAGGTTATATGCCGGGGAAGCTGTACGACCTGGACGAATCTAAGTATGGAACTTCCTCTCAGCTGCGGCAGGCGGTGGAGGCGTTCCACCAGAGCGGAGTGCGGTGTGTGGCCGACATAGTGATAAATCACCGGACAGGCTCAAAGCAGGACGACAAAGGCAACTGGTGTATATTCGAAGGAGGAACAGATGACAACCGGCTCGACTGGGGTGCCTGGGCCATTCCCGTCAACGACAAGCCCTACTCTTGCGGCTCGGGCAACGCGGACACCGGAAACGACTACGAGGCTGCCCCTGACGTCGACCACACAAACCCGCAGGTGCAGCGCGAGTTGTCTGACTGGATGAAGTGGCTCATGTCCGACATTGGCTTTGACGGGTGGAGGTTCGACTTCGCCAGGGGATACGCCGGGAACTTGCTTGCTCTGTACCTGCAAAGCACCTCCCCTGCTTTCGCTGTGGGAGAGGTGTGGGAGACACTTAATCTTGGAAATGGAGGAGAGGATGGTCATCGGCAGAGACTGGTCGATTGGGTTCACTCAACCGCCGATCGCTCTGCTGCTTTCGACTTTACTACCAAAGGAATTCTGCAGCTTGCTGTGCAGAACAACGAGCTCTGGCGTATGAGGGACTCCAACGGCAAACCCTCCGGCATGATCGGCATCTTGCCCGAAAAGGCCGTCACTTTCATTGACAACCACGACACGGGCTCTACGCAGAACTTGTGGCCCTTTCCTGCTGATAAACTTATACAAGGATACGCCTATATTCTCACTCACCCTGGAGTCCCCACCATTGTAATTTCTTATCTTGTTATCTATTGTCATTTAACTAATTTTTGTTGTGATTGTGATTATAATTCTGTTGGGTGACTGTCTGCGTGCAGTTTTATGATCATTTCCAGGACACGAATTTGAAGGAGGGCATAAAAAAGCTGATTGAAATACGAAAGAAAAACAAAATCAAGGCCAACAGTGGTTGCACCATCATGACCGCGGAGTCCGACCTGTACATGGCAAACATTGACGAAAGGGTTATCATGAAAATCGGGGCCAGAGATGATTTGGGAAAGCTATACCCATCAAAAGATTTCCAACTCGCGGCATCGGGAAACGGATATGCTGTCTGGGAGAAAAACGGTTAAACCTTCACCAAGGATTAATGTCATTTAATTTATGAGAATTTCTCTAATTCCTTAAATAAATAAAGATAATTACTTTATATGCCATCGATATTCTGTTATATTCTCTGCTTTTCTTGCTTAAATTATGTTAATTGTTTCGTGGCTTAAAATTTTGAATCACATGTTCTACTTTCAAAAAGCGAGTAAAGAATAAAGAGAACAGTGATTAAGGTAATCCTCCGATCAATTCCCTCATATCTGTATCTCACTATTGCACCCTCTTTAACTTTAAAGATAGTTTGTTGTTTTTATCAGATCTAATAACATTTCACATCCCAGAAACTTTATTATGTGATCTGTCTTGAAAGTTATGTTACCAGAAATGAAAAATGTAAAATGTACAGCAACGCAAATAGAAATGGAATTTGAAAAGGTTGTGTATTCATATTATAAAAATATATAATTTTATCAGTAATTATATTTCCTATTAATATTTAGACATTATATCATTATATTAATTATATTAAAACTAGCATACATTTATTAAATATTAATATATATAAAATACATTATATTTTCATCATTTATAATATAACTTCTAGTTTAACATAAAAGTAATTTATTTTATATAAGAAAAATAAAGATAAGATGAAGATAAACTCATTTATAATATTAGCAATTTCTATTTTAACATAAAGTAATTTATTTTATCTAAGAAAAAATCAAGATAACATGAAAATAAACTCATTTATAATATTAATAATTTATATTTTAATACAAAATTAATTTATTTTATCTAAGAAAAAATCAAGATAACATGAAGATAAACTCATTTATACTATTAGCAATTTCTAATTTAACACAAAAGTAATTTATGTAATCTAATAAAAATTCAAGATAATATGAAAATAAACTCATTTATAATATTAGCAATTTCTAATTTAACACAAAAGTAAATTATTTTATCTAAGAAAATATAATTTAACTATTTATGCAATATTCTTAAATTTTTTAGTATTATTATTAATAGTATTATTAATATTATTATAACTTAGTAAAGAGAAACAATATCAAAATAAGAATAGAATATATTAATATAAGATGATCATATATTAAATCTCTTAGTAATTAGGGACTCCTCAAGCTCAAGAACAAAAAAAACATAATGTCACTATAGTTCAAAATAAATAAGATTCGAAACCACTTTCAGTTCATATCTAATTTTATTTTTTATTCACTATTCAATACCATTGAAGCATTTTAAAAATAGTTTTCATGTATTTATCATGATGCTTGTCTAAATAAATCTATCTTTGATATCTGTATGAAACTGTTCAGTCCCTGTTAACAAATTTCATAATATGCCTATTTCCACAAATCATGCATTTGTCTAACAGTATATAGGCCTGACATCATAGAAAATACAATTTATAAACCTTAAAGAAAAGATGAAAAAAAAGCGGAAAGACAATAATATTAACTTATACTTCATACAAAAAAAACAAATTATAGATACGAAAAATCCTTTAGATAAAAGTAACATAGCACCAACAAAATATAAAATCATCAACATTGAATGCACTTGCTTTTTAAATACATACAACTGCAACCAAATGAGGCAACAATTAATGGTAAACGACAATCTATTTCCACCCATTTCGTATGCTTCTTCAATACTGCAAAATAATTCGATTGTGAGAATGGCAAGTGTGGAAGGAGGATAATGGGTGAAGAGAGTTCTCACTGCTCTCATTTTCCCCTCTTCTCACTAACTGCGAAGGAGAACGTCTTTTTGCCCACAGTCTAGCAGGATCTATGACCTGAGCGGAAGACATGGCATTCTCTTAAAGACTAACTCGTACCCTTGCTTTACTTGCATAGCTCACATTTTGGCCAGTTGAGAGCTAAGCAACAACACACCAAAGAGCAGTCTGTTATGGTTACACTTTTGCTGTTGGAGGGCTTATTATCTTCTCTTACTACCTTCATTTGTGCTGAAGTTTTGAAAGTTGGTGGCCAACTATTTAGTTCTAGAGACATTTTCTTGGTATGGCTTCTCCAATGGTTTTTCTTATCTCGTTATTTGTTTTTCCTGGTATATTGTCGGCAATACGAAACAACTATTGCCAAACCTTCTATAATAATATTACAGTTAGAAGTAGAATAACATATGCAATGAAGGAGATAGTAATTGAAATGCCTAACAAGAAGAAGAAAGCTGCAACAAATGAAATATCTATCACTAATCAAGAAGAGTAGGTAATAAAATGAATCCAGAAAAGAAAAAGGAATACCTGGACTTCCATCATTTCAGCTTTCTCTCTTAAACATCCTTCAGATTTTTGTAGCATTCGGTGGAGGGGTTTTCACATTGTTTTGTATGAATGTAAAACAAAGATATCAAACTAATTTAAAACCGTTTTTAAATCTACTTTAAATCTGAAAAAACGTCTACATACAATGAATATAGTTATGCTAGATGTGTGTCATTTGAACGTCAAATTCAAGCTAGATATTTTTTCCTTGCAT
This sequence comes from Sequoia sempervirens, assembly GCA_007258455.2. Classification (NCBI taxonomy): domain Eukaryota; kingdom Viridiplantae; phylum Streptophyta; class Pinopsida; order Cupressales; family Cupressaceae; genus Sequoia; species Sequoia sempervirens. Next base: position 156,079,626 of record VDFB02168118.1, read on the forward strand.
TGAATTTTCTTTTTGATGGATGCTATTGTAGACGCCTCTCAGCATAATTAATTTATACTTAAAATAAAATTTTAAAATAATTTATAAAACATTGATTAAATATATATTCAAATTAAAATATAATTAATTCAAAAATAATATTAATTAGATAATTTTTACATTGTATATAGAAAGAATAAATATATTTTCTAAAAATCAAAATATAATAAAAAAGTGTTTAAATTTTGAGAAATGTTTATTTAGTCGAGTACTCAAACACAAATATTCATAGATAGAATTTGAACCAGCACTTTCCAATATCAATTATTAATATTTATAAATAGATTTCAAAGAAAAATATTATTTAACTCCTACATAGTCTCATTCACATTTTTTTCTAATCTAATATTTAGCATGAAGTCACTTCTCTCTCTATAATATCATAAAAATAATACTCAAGAAAAACTATGCAACACCTAGAAATGACCATTAAAATAGAAATGTAATTTCATTTTTAGTGGGAAATGGTGGCCTCCTATTGCATTCTGGTAATAGAGCTTAGAAGGGGTTTCTTAGAGTTTGTTCACAATAACCTAGAAAAGGTTTTCTAGCATGGGATGGAATAAATGTAAACAAGAGAGTAAACTAAAATAAAAGGTGCATAAGTAACATTAAGATGAAATCAAATCAATTTTAAATAAACTAGCACTTGCACCAGAAGGGGTGCAAGGCTTACACCGATAGAAATTATATGCATTTAATATATAGTCAAAAATGGAAAGTGAACTCAATAGACTGAACCATGGTTGTCATACAACAATGCTAATGCACATAAATGGAAGTGACTTCGCTACACACAATAGTGTTGGAATTTCACCACAAAGAAGAAAAAAAGATTTTCATGTGATTTTTCAAAAGATTTTAAATAGAAGCACACTCAGTAATAGCAATATGTTAGTCATACAACAAATGACTTCCATTTACAAATTTGGTCACATTCAGCCCCATACAATTGTCAAGTGTGTAATCAATCCCCATAAGCTTGTGCAACATGTTCCTATAATACAAGCATTTATTATAAGATTCCTATTTATTATTTACTTTTTTCCCTGCATTTTTGAAGATATTCTTCATATTCTTTATTTCTAAACTTTTGAGTATCCTAGGAATGATTTGATTCACCTGTTAAACGAAGAAGAAGAAGAAGCGACTATATTTCTTTCATTGCAAATTATAATGCCCTTGTTAAATGAAAATATTTGTTGCAAGTTCAAGTTCGTTTCTAGTCACATGTTGAGGAATATTTCAACTATCGGGTAGTTGTTTTTCCAATGTGAGAACCAAAGAACCATGCCTTCATTTAAAAATAAAATAATAGGTTATTTTAGAAAATTAAACAGGAAAAAGAGGAAGCCTGCAAATCACATAAGCTACTAGAAACTTAATAGAAATTCCAAAAAACACACTGACGTGACTTACTTCAAGATTTTACACATTTTGTGTTATGTTGTCAACAAGCCTATTTAAATAAATGGACATTGTTTGTAGGAAGATTATTACAAAACCCTACAGATTGCAAAAATATCTAAGATGAACCAAAACCAATCTCCCTATAGCCATTGACTCAATCTATTTACAACAAGTGAAAAGTAAATATAAAAGTATCGAGGTTTTAGAATTGTTTGATTCTTCAGCTCGAGACAAGATGTTTATAGCCTATTAAACGAAAAAAATGGTTGCATTTGGATTCTAACCCATTGTTTTCTACCTCTAATTTTGACAAAGCAAGCAACAAGAAAATAAATTTAATCTAACTAATCGAGCTTTGAATTTGGAGGGCCATTGGCGATGAGACTGATGAGGCATGTGCGGCCGTAAAATTTGGCCAAGAAAATAATCACATTTTCTTATGATTCTTCACTCTTTATCCACTCCAAGCACAACCTTAGAATGCACGACTCACTATAGCCTTTTCGTAGGACTCGACAACCATTGCAGCTCATCCTCATGAGTTGAGGGCTAAACTAAAATCTTCTCTCCTTTATGTGCACAACACACACCAATAACATTCATGTGGTCAACCCATCATCACACACAACATGGCCAAGAATAAATTACTGGAAAAAGCAAATCTCAAAATATTTTTCTCTGGTTAATATTTGGTTCTACCACCACATGGCAACCTTTTGAATTTATAAAAAGATCTTGTATTCTTTTTTTTGGATTAATTATCAAATAATTAACAATAAATATTTTAATATTATCAAATTAAAATCTCATGTAATTGCAATTGGGATGCTTTAATTGAATGTGGGAAGAGAATCTTGATTTTCTCTCTACTTGTAATTGTTATAAAAATCTATGTTGCTTAATTAGAAAATGGGGTTACATTGTAAGAGAATCTTTGATCATATAATAATACTCACATAATAATATTTTATGAAGAAATATTTTTCAATTGAATTATTTTAATAGTCTATAAGATAATTGTTTACATAAAGAAATTCCACTTTTTCAAATTGTATTCATGTAAATTTATACTTCATTTAAAAAATTACAATTCAAAAGTGTACTACAAATATATTAAAAATAGACACTAAGATATCTTTTAACATGTCATCACCTCATCAATTGTATTCAATTAATTGAACCACACTCTTTGATTTAAAAAATATCTTTTTAATAACATATCATTTTTCTCATTAATCTCTTTGCTTTCATCAATGACCTCATCAATTGCCAACTCTTTCATTAATTTTTAAAAAAAAAAATAAAATATCATTTTTCTTCTTAAGTTCTTTGTTTTCATCAATCACCTCATCAATTGTATTCAATTAATTGAACCACAACTCTTTGATTAAAATTTTTTTCTCCTTAAGCTCTCTGCTTTTATCCTTGTGATGGATCAAGAGTGTGATCCAATTTGTTGATGTAAAATTCTCACACAATCAAATTCAGAAATCATTGAAAAAGAAAATTATTATTATTTTAAAAAGAGATAAATTGATGAATGCTAAATGTTCTTGTTTTCTTGGCGGCTGGCAGTCCATAGGGACGGCTCCCCAAATTAAATTCCATTGAATAATTATGAATTTGACTGTCTCTTCTTATTTAACACATTGCCAAAACTAATTGCACTGAAAACTTTAACATTCAACTGAGAGAGTGTAAAATAAGTTAATTGCAATGAAAAATTTAACATTCAACTAAGAGAGTGTAAATCAAGTTGTGACATCATGGCATTAGCAAATGCAAATTGTCTGGATTTTGTGCTGAATGGGCAAAGGACTGAATTAGAATTATCTCAAATCCATCCAGCAACTACTCTGCTTTCTTATCTTCAATATCATACTCAGTACAAAGCAACCAAACTTGGCTATGGAGAAGGTACACCTTATCATACACAAAATCTAATTTAAATTGTATATCCTATAGCTTGGTTTGCTTTACATAAGCGTTTCTATTTGTTTTGTTTCTTGTTTTTCTAGAGAAAATGGCTTTTAGGACTTATTTGTAGACATACCCACTCGAGAACACTGTTCTTTAATATCAAAAGATTTGTAAAAAATCTAAATTCAATTTTATATAGTATGTAATGTACATAAATAAGATTCCCATGGTAGGATAAAAGAATGCAGATACATAAATAAGATCCAATGATATTTAAGAATGGATTGCAACACACTTCATATTTTAACAAGTGAAAACTTAAAAACAACAGCTAAAACCCAACTTAATTTTGGACAATTTGTTTTATCTAGTATTTAGAAAGCCTTAGAGACTCGTAGACAATCATATAAGTTTTGATGAATTTATTTTAGAACCAGAAACAGATATGAACACGCATCTAAATTAGTAGATACTACATACCCTTTGACAAGTTTTATAGACCAATTTGGGTTGAAGTCGTCTATTGTTTTCAGGGGGATGCAGAGCTTGTATTGTGCATTTATCGAAATACAACACTAATACAAAGGAGACAGATGAATTTTAAATAAGTTCGTGCTTGACACTATTGGGATGTATAGATGGTTGTTCCATCACAACTTCTGAAGGGCTTGGAAATTGCAGGGATGGGCATCATGCTATCCATAAAAGGGTTGCAGGTTTTCATACATCACAGTGTGGGTACAACACTCCAGGATGGTGTATGTCTGTTTATGGTGCTCTTCGTCAGGCTGAATCCAAAGGAAACATGATCATAGACATGACTTTTAAAAAAATTCAGTTTTGGTAGCTGAGAAAGCCATTGCAGGGAATGTATGCAGGTGTACTGGGTACTGACCCATCGCTGTTGTTTGTTAAAGTTTTACAGGGGATGTTGATTTAGAAGACTTGGGTCTCAACATCTTTTGGAAAAAATAAAATTCCTGACCCAAATAAGTTGCCTGAATACAATCCAACTAAAGTTTCTACAAATTCCAAATTCTGTAGACAAAGATGTGAAGATTCTGGAACACCCACATTGAATTTTACTTATAAAGATGAGTTCAATGGAGAAGAATGTGTTTGGATTAGATCATCCACCTTCGATTAGATTTTGGGGGCTATGGAAAAAGCTGTTGAGGAAAATGTTGAACCCAAGCTGGTAGTAGGTAACACAAGTACTGGAATCTACAGAAACATGGAACCTAAAGTTTTTGTTGATATCAGTAACATCTCAGAACTACAGATTATTACAAGATATGATTCTAGAATTGAACAAAATTCCCTTCTTTCCTTCACTACTTTGCCCGAATTTCCAACTACTCACATGATTAGTACTAAAACTAGTTTCATTGAGAGACAGTGATTTTACATAGATGGGAAATTTAGAATGGTAGTCAGTACCAAGAAAAATCCTATCTGATGTCACCTTTTTAACTATATTGGTAGAAGATTTATTCAAGCTCACCATTAGCACTTGGGCAGCATCATGAGGGGCAAGGCGCGGGCTTGTTCTGGAAGGAAAATGCCCTTCTTTTGAAACTGCAGCTATTTTCCCAAATGCCAATTGAAAAACACTGTACCTCACATTATCAACGCTCATTTCAATTTTCATAGTCATTCAACACTACTGCCCTATATTTGAGCTGAATGACTGCCTTCGTCTACTAGTGGGTTAAATCATATTGAAGCACTGTGTCATTTGTATTGGGTAGCTGAAATTACAGATGGGTATGGGAATTTTTCATGGCGAGAAGACGAGCATAGCCTCTGACTGCATAGTAACTACTTGTGGAGCATGAATAGGTCATAGGATTGAACCTCTATTGCTCTGACTTGATACGGATGCAGAAATTCTCTTCAAAGTCGGCTCCCATGGACACCAGAAAAGATTTAAGTGCCTCTTTAGGAGGAATAATTTTGCTTAGGCTGGAGCCCATCATGTCAAAATAAGAGAACCCACTTGGAAGAGGAATTCATAGATGCGTAGCCAAAAGAAACTGTAGAGGAATAAGAAATTGCAGAGCTCTTTACATGTCTGTGGATCTACTCATAAAAGTGAAATTTTAGATATATTAGTGTCCTTACAAAATAATGTGTTGCGACCCTTGCTTGGAGCACGGTTGAGGATCTCTTCCAATAGACATGATATGAGAGTAAGCATCTTCTTCTCCATTGATGATTTGTTTCCTAGAGGGCAAGCATTTGAAACCCAGAAAGCCCGACCGCCATGCTCTGTAGGCCACTCACCACCCAGAATAAGAGAGAAGGTTACACACCATGTAGATTTGATACGATTTCTTGGAGATTTGATACAATATTTTACAGCTATGGAGCATAAATTTGTAACCAAAAATGGTTTCTAATGAGCAGTTTAACAGTGTTGAGACTATTTCAAGCGGCATGAGACAGGTTTTGATGGAAGTTCATACCATATATAGCCTCTCGGCTAATAAATAAAAAGAAAAAGTTTTTAAATCAAGTGAATTAATTACAACTATTCATTTCTTCATCCAAAACATCATAAATCTATCTCTCCTTTCACAAGTTCAATCATCTTTGAATAATTTTGGAATATCTCTTATTCTTTCAACTATAACATTATATTGACATAATATGTTACAAAGATATTACATGATCATTTGAACCACCACACTCATAATCACATATAAATCTTCTATAAAGATAATACACTTAATCAAAGGTTTGTAGATTATGAAAAGCATGCCTCTCCTCTAAAACCAACTGATTCAAATGAATAGAACAACATAGAAAACAAAATATCAGCAATAAAACAATGATAAAATGAAACATTTATTGTCCTCTTAAAACCTCTCAACATACATCAAAGAATTATTATTTATTCAATGCTCTGTTTCAAAACAAAGTTTTATTAGTTTATTGCTACATCAGAAATGAATACAAAAAAAGGAATATATATAGAGTTTGCAGCTCAAAACTTCTAGACTAAGCATGAAAACACATGCTTTATTCAAAGAGGATAGAACAACGTATTAAAACCAAAAAAACTAACTTAAAATAAAAACTACTAGCTAAGAATAGCATATGTTTCTTTTCCCCTTATTACAAATAAAACTTAAAGCAAATCTAAGCAAAATTACGACTAAGAATGGTTGAGCTTTTTTCTAGGCTGGAAATCAATTATCTCTTCTAGATAAGAGTCCGCCAATTTCAACATCAATTATTCACAAGGTTTGCATTATTTTTATAATAATATTTTAAATTCATTATTTATTTCCTTTATTATTCTAAATTCTCACTTTTACACATGTATTGAAAGTTATGACCATATATATGGAGGATCTATAAGGAGGCCCACACATATAAGATTAATATATTAGGGATCTATAAAGAGGCCTCAATGTTGCAACTAAAGGAATCAATTACACTACATATAAAACTAACCCATTGCATATACAACCCTATCAAGGGTGGAGTAGGTATCCATAGACAACATATATAAAAACCAATTAAATACCATAAACTATAACCACTACCCTCAACTACTAGAAGTACAATACAAACCCCTTAATAAGTTGTGATAGAACCCAATGTTTCATACTAGTACTATATAGAGTTGTTTAAAAATGGATATACTTCCGACTATAAATATCATTACTAGATATTGCCACTAAACATATTTCCACAAGTAGGTCCCCTATGAATCCAATCCCACAAATTTTGATACCTTTAATAAACTTTTCTCACCTTCCTAATTGAACCAACTTGCTATGCTCTAATAATGGTAGTGTATAACCACTTGAAACTTTTATTATATCTTCTATTATGACTCCACCAATTCTTTAGTAACTATGAGCATATCCTAAAAAAATATAGTAGAGTTTGTGTATATTTCATTAACCCATTAACTTGCTCATAAATTTTCTTTATGTTGTTTATAATGTCTTTAATTTCTAGTGAAATTAGGGGGAATTTATAGTATTTTTCCTCTTTTGTGCCTTAGTACCTTGTGCATTTCTAGGGTACTTATGCCCATCTAAGCTCCTATTTGATCTACCTACATAAACTAGTTTGGTCTTTTGATCCTGTGGTAACCTCATCACTATAATTTAAGAAGATTTAAATACCCTAAAATTTATTTAAATATAGATTTAAACTTTGATTTTATTGTTTGATTAATTTACTATATGTAGGATTTGTTGGTATGCTTCCCCTATTTCTCAAATATTGATAGTTTAGCAAATGAGAAACTAAAAGTAGGCATAGAGTGTCATACTTGGATAATTAACAAATGTAGGGAGGGAATGTATATCATATTTATTATTTGGCTTTATCAAATGCCATGTTGACAACATAGTATGGTCTTCACATCACCCTACACTCCTTGTGCCCTCCTCTATGTATATTGTACATTAATTTATAGTAATCTAACTTTCTCCAGGAACATTCCCATAAGGTTTAGGCACATTAAAAAATTATTGTACAATATTTGGCCATCATTGGCTAGGTATTTTCATAAAAACAACAAAATAAGTTTCATTACACATTGGACTGAAATAGGAAAAATATAGTATTATTGGAGACACCTTTTTATAAAAGGATGCCAATTTTTCTTAGCTATGCACATATCTACTAAGGGTTTTCAATATTAATTAATTTTCTTAAATTATAATCATTGAACATCATATTTGTATTGGAATCTCTTTTAAAAATAACCTATCTTAAGTTTAAAGAACATTTATTTGTAAATTGTAATGGTTATTATTTGCATGCATAATATGGTTTTTATTAATGTCTTGCATTGACTAGCATGTATTACATAAGATGAATGTTTCACTTTGAATCTTGCACAATTCAAGTTTTTTGTTGAGTAGAAGAACTAAAAAGGGTATAAATTATTATTATATTTATAAGGAATCCACCATGTAACAATATTTTTTCTTGTATGATATAGGACTCTCCTCTTTATTTTTTCTCTTCCTCTTCCTCTCCTCACTTTTCTTCTTTTATTTTCATTTCCTATCTTTCCATTTATCTTTCATCATTTCTTTGTGAGCTAGTTAGTGAAGGCTTAGATTAAATTTTACCCAATATTGAGCTTCTAAGACTCTATGATTAGTTACATTTTAAGTGTCACCAAACCCCATATTATACCAAAATATCATTTATCTCTAAGTGACCCTTGTAAAGATAATATATAATGGTTTGAAGGCCTTGGTGAGATTGTAAAGTCTACTTTCGAGAGAGGATTCATATTTTTATTCCTAATTTTTTGGTAGCATTCCCTTTTATTTCTAAACATTCTAGTGTTGAAAAGAGATTAGTTTATTTATGTGAGTGCTTATGGACTAGGTATGTGCAGGATCATGGTGGGCCAGAAAGTGGCAATATGATGGGTATGTGTAGGGTATGTGGCTGACAACTTTTTTTATGCAAAATTGATGAAACGAAAAAGGGTTTTTAAAGGAGATTCTCAAATTTCCACCAATATAAATTATGCTTTACTTCGAATTTAATAAATAATTATTATTCATTTTCTATTTGAATTATGACTAAAGTTCTAATTGATAGGCTGATTGAAAAACATGTATAACTTTTAAACGGTATCACATTTTGTGAATCTGCAACATGCATCACATTCTATGCTTTGCATAATATAGGATTAAAAAAAAAAATTGAATTTCATGAAGTTTTGACCAAGTTAAGGTGGTTAGACATACGAGTTTTTATATTTTTTAAAAATTGTAATAAAAAATTCATAATTAATTATTTACTTGGAAAAAAATCACAAAAAAATATGCATCACATCAGGACATGAGTCCTCTACTTATATCTAAAATCTTATAAAATAATATTATCATTTTGTTGTGGTTAGGGTGGTGAGATAGACACCTACTACTTATTTTTTCCCAAAAATTTAAGTGCTACTTTGAAATTTCAAATTTTCACCAAATAGATTTAAAAAAAACCTAGTAGTTTAGAAACTACATTCAATTTTCTATAGATTCTATTCTTACATATTTTTTAAATAATAAAGATAACTTATTCAAATTTTTATGTCAATTTTCCTAACTCTGATTTTTCTAAAAAATTTGCCACTTAAGTGCCTATTTTTTCCATGATCCTATACATACCCTACTTATTTTCTTGATTATTTATTTAGTTTAACAAGTCAAGTAAGGGGACACTTCATTTTTAATGTCTTACCTTCTTGATTTCAAAGGAGATAGATCTTTGTACTTATTGCTATTTATATTAGTTCTAACCTTTTCTTTTACATTAAAAGATAGAATGGATTTCATCATGTACAAAAATTTAAGAACTTATTTATCTAGCATAATCATGAATTAAGAGGTTGTATGAATCTCAATTTATTACATTGAGATGGAGGTATATGAGTGGTGCAATAATTTACCACCATTTTCAATCCAGTTATGGGCTCATTTAGAATAAGATTTCTAAATAAATTTAGAAAATATCTTGATCCAAAAAAGACACATAGTAACCTTATGAAAATGAGAAAAAACCCTACTAAACCATTTCCATGTTTACTTTTAGATTATTTAAGACTTGAAATTATGGCTAAATTTTATATTCCTAGGGAAATGAAGTCTTAGAATCATATTTATGAACATTATGACCTTATAAAAGTTTCATCAAAAACACATCAAGGTAAACCCCATGCAATCAATTGTGAATAGAGATATTTGTGTGCCCTTGCACACATGCCCCATACTTTGCAACAACAAAATGGGGACCCTCTCTTGATTAGATTCAAAGAGAACTTGAGTAAGTATTTTCAATGTTCTATAAGTTTATGTTTGGTTTTGATACTTGGACATGCTTTCAATTATTGTCATTGAGTCAATCTATTGCGCTTACTTTTATTATAGGTCTTATTTGAGCTCACTTGTTGGTATTAAATTGCTATTTTTCTTAAAGGGGCTTACTTGAATTGAGAATGTATTTTGTGATTTGGGTCTCTTAGAAAATATAATATATTATGATTAAATGGTAATAAAAGTAAAATGGAACTAATTTAAGGAATAATGTTAATTTGAAGCCTATTGTTGGCTTAAGTGGGGTCCTAGAGTCCCCACAAGCCTTCCCAACCTCCTAAAATGCTAAAATGTCTTTTAAAACCTTTAAAATATTAAAAATGTGGGAACCGTAATTTTTTTTATTAAAAAATAGAGTAATATTTGTGCAACTCTACTTTAAATCTAGATTAGTTGATTTTCATCTTCAAATTTTTGTCATTAATGGTGTATTTAGTAATTCAATTTTTTATCTTCTATATGTCATTACCTTTTAGGTAAAATTTGATGACCCCATTTTATTTGTAAATGATGACCAAATTGTGCTTTACAATCCTATGCATACATTTTTTGAATGTCATAAGATTTTGGGCAGCCTTTTAAGGGTTCTAAGGGTTCAAAACAAGATTTTTTTTTTTCATTTTAGGCACCTAGCTTCCTCATCTTGGGAATGCACATGTGAAGGAGATAATTGGAGTAATATATGTTTTGTTTGGAAAAGGGATCGATGTCCTAAATCACACTTCTCCCAATTAGGGACTATAAGAGAGGGGGACCAACCACATCAACACTCCAGGTCACGAAGAGATAAGAGCAGAGGGATGCCCTAACTTACCTCACTCTAAAGGGATGTTTTGGGATGAGGATCGAGAATGAAGAGCACTATGAAGTACTTTTGTCACTCTACAAACTTGAAATTCTATTTGGGTCTAGACAAGCTAATTTTTGGAGTTTGAACTGTACCTCAGACAACTCTCGGTTTGAGGACAACAATGTGGGGTTGGGATGATAGCACAATGTGTTGGTGTCTCTCTGGTGCATTGGCATCTATACAACCATAAAACATAAAGTACAGTAGAAAAGGATAGAAACCTACTTAACAATCTAGCTAGTTGATTTTAACGAAAATGAAAGAATCATAAAGTATAGAAAGTAAGTGCAAAAATAATAAAACAAGTAGATGAGAACTAGGGTGATGAACACCAACTCAGTAAAATGCCAGTTCACTAGCGAGCTCCATGCACACATTCACCTACACACAAGCAAGGGGAAAAATTTTGGGGCTATATAGGGGCCTACCTCAATCAAACCCCTGCTTTGGTGTTTTTACCTCCACAGACACCCAAAAAAGCAACGAAGTAGAAAATATGATAAAGAAAATAAAAGAGAAAGAGCAGTTGTTGAACACTACGAAACAATACTATGCTACTGTATCAAACTACAAAAGGGAGAGTGAAGTGTTACCACCTTCACCTAATGGATCTCAAGGCCAATGAAGGGAGAATGCAAGCAACGAACTTGGCAAAGTCACCACAACCGCAATAGTGATGAAGGGAGGTCTCGCAAGACTCCAAGATCACAAATTTTATGGTAGCCTCACACATAAAAAATGGAGTGAATGGAGTAACCAACTTTTGTAATGCTCAATTGAGTTGTGAAAGATAATTGAATTGTAAAATGGAGTACTCATGAGAATGTGGAAGATCCAGAAGTGTGTAGAGATATGAAGTGATAGTGAAGATAGTTCTTTTAAAGGTGGGATGAGAAGGAATAAGTCATCTTTTGATTGGTTGGTCAACAAAAGGACGTTACAATTCATCCACAATGAGCAGTGTAACATCTGTGCCAACTTCAGATGCGAAAATTTGTTAGGGATGGTAGCACGCCACATAGATGTCTGCGCGTCATGGTCCTATCCCCAAAAAATATTCTCACTGACACATAGGACAAATGCCAAGTGGGTAAAGTAGATTGAAAAGTTTGAAATGTATACTTGAATCACCGAGGAAGTAGACCATGATCTAGCGATCTTGAAAATACAGGGTAGGGAAAGGAATTCATAGGTACTCTCTCCTGAGGAGTTTCAAACAAAAGGACTGCATAGCACTACAGAACTATGAAATTGCACAAAGTACATCGAAGGCCCTAACACCAACGATGGAAAAATATCACATGATGTAAGCACCTTACAGGCCCACAAACCTACAAGAAGAAATTCCCCAAGTACTCTCTCACAAAGGAAGCCTAGTGAAAGGGGGACTCTTCAAATTTAGATTAGAAAGCGGCTTCACAAGCACACCTGCAAAGCAACATGTTAATCCACAGATAAAACATGTCAAAAAAAAAACAACCATGCAAGAAAATAATTAGACAGTCAACAAATCAAAATAATTTCAAAGGGGTCCCTCGAGAACCCTTCAAAAGAAGAGGGGTCCACTCAAGGGACATGTTGTTTGAAAGTGAGATAATGTCTTTTTTCAAATTGCTTCAACATCAAGGAATTTGAAAGAAAGAAAATGCCCTCTTGCAAGGGGAAAGTTGAGGCTTCTCTCATAGAAAAAGTTACTCTGTCCTCATAGGGAACTTCTTCAAATTCTTTCTTTGTGAACCCATAACGAAGGAAACATACTCTACTAGGGGTCCAAGTTGAGAATGTGATATTTGAAAAAGGTTGCAAGGATTTTCGAGAAAAAAATTGTTGGCTACAAATGCATTTTTTGAAAATAAAAGTTGAAATGGTGGTAGTATTGCCACACACACAAGGGACAACACATGAACACCACAAAATTACAACTCAAGTAAAGAAGAGAGAAAAATACAAAGAAAGTAAAATGATACAATAGCATCACAAACAAAGGGCACAGGGGAAATTTGATATTTTAGGGTCAAGGTTGCTCATAAACATATATAAGTATAGTAATATTATATAGGTGAACTTTCATCAACCCCCTACTATATAAGACCATATAAAGAATGCATGAGAAAACAAAATAAAAATAAAAAAATAGTTCAACATGGAATGGAAGCCTAAATGCCCCCAACACTTTGCATCATCCCAAATTTGTCAAAATTCAAAAAACATAACAGAGGAAGAATGATGCCACAAATAGAGGAAGTTTATGACACACTATCACTCTTGTATCCAAGCACCTAAAATGGTGACAAGGGTCTTCTAGGAACACATAATGCAAGAATGGGGGAACAAATCACAAAAAATACACACCTAATCTAAAGATAAATAAAAGGCCTCCCCATAACACTCATTGACCAAGAGGTTGTCCACTTCCCAATCTAGATCAATATAAGGGGAAGGTAGATGAGCCTACAGTGGTGGAATATTAAGGGGAGGTGCTTCCAACCCTCTCGCAAAAAGGGCTAAGGAAGAATACACCGCAAGATCTTCTCCACTCAGCTCTTGTGGAGCGCTGGTCAACAATTTTGTGGACATTGTTGACAAGGAATTTAAGACCTTGTTCATGAAAGGAAATGATGAACTCAAAAAGCCTACCAAGATCCAATATGCACCTTTAGTATCTTATGCTTCTTAAATTAAATTAGATTCTAATAATCTTGATACAAGCACATACTGCTATGCCTTAAAGCGAAAATAAACATAGTTTAATTTCCCATGCATTAACCCTTCTAGGAAAGTTGATGTAGTTTTAGATCTAAAAAAATTTCAGTGCCATAATGGCATGTAAATTAACATTTCAAGAATGAGAAACACAAAGAATAAAAGAGAGATAAACAGAAGAGAAGAAAACACGATATATGTGGGGAAAAACCCTTTTGGGTAAAAAACCCCACACTCCAAAGCATCAAACCAATGTATTAATCTGCAACAATAAGGTTATAATACACTTTCCAACTCACAACCTTAACATGGAGACTACATCTTTCTCTTTTGGAGGAAATCCAACAACACTTCAATACCTGCAATGAAACTATGTATTCTACAATGCAAGGCATCCTATTTATAGGAGATACAACCTTTGAGAGGATTCTATAAGAGTTTAGGCATACAAACCCATGTGACAATAATATCTCACACCATAGGCATGATTTGGACATTTTTACAACATTCTCTTACAGCTCTTACAGTTGTCATAACATACAAAACTTCTCTCTCCAAGCTTGGGCACCTAGTTAATTCTTATACGGTGTTATGACAAATTCCTTACAAATGTCATATAACATGTGCCATAAAATTTTGTCACACTTACAACACATTCAAAAACCAAAGAATAAGTCAAACATGACTATCACACTTATTCTTTCACACATTTTTCATACCCCACTTTAAGGCACCACACTTTCTCCATTCAAAATATACCTTATAACGTGTCATAGAATATGTCATAAAATGGCACCACTTGCCCTAGGTCCGTGATTCCCAGATGGGACGCCTACCTCCACATGTAATGAATATGTGTCATACAATCACTTCCAACGAGGATGCCACTTAGCCAATGGGTACCACTTAATGACATGACATTGTAGGCAATTAATTAAACCAAGTAAATACAATAATACATTAAATAATTCAATGTTAGGACTCTAAGGTTGAAACACCTTATTCACAACATTCTCCCACTTGTTGAAGACCATCCAAGAGTCAAATTAGAGCAATGGCTCAGGGTGCCAAGGCCCATAGATTCATAACATAATTTTGAAGACAAAGAAACCTGTAGAGAAAAAAATAAACCATCAGATAGACCAATAATGAAACTAAGTTTCTCTCATATAATTGATAAACCCAGGAGATTGGAAATAGAACCCAAAAAAAATGTTGATCCACCCAATCTTCCATACCTCAAAGATATCCAAAATAATAGTAGAACTTTTCCAACAACATATCCAACCCATAGATTGCAATCAAATGCTCCATGTGTCAAAACCATCACTAAGAACACACACATCAAGGAACTCCCACTGCATGGGTAATGTCAAATCTAAAAAAGATCAAGGCATACCAAGTATACCAATAATATCATATAGAAAGTGTAAACAACATCATGTAGTACCAAAAACCATCCACAATGATATGAAAAACCTGTAAATGAGTAACCAGTAAGAGTGACTCTCACCACAAGTCTCCAAAGCTCTCCCATGTTCTCCACACTCAACAAAAGAAAGAGATAAAGAAACCCCCATGTCATCACCCAAGAACATAAGTGAAAACACATTATCCAAGAAAAGGTACCAAATTTTTATGCTTAACCTTTCCAGTAGTTTCCATCCAAACCTCAAAACTAATGTAATCTGAAAGCAAACATCCAAGAGGATAACCAAGACCAAAGAGAGAAACACTGCACATCATATACCCATGGAAAATCCTTCTACATACACCTCTAAATGTCAATTGTTTTGAAGTATGATCTCCTCCACAAAACCCCAAAATAAAATCCATAACAACACCCAATCATTCAATCACCAAGATAAAACATAATATATGTATCATGTAATCAACACAGATATAAGCTTCTCAAGCGAAAGAAGATCAAACTAAATATCCATTCCCATATCAATAAATAATCCCAATACATCTCCTAAACTCAACATCAATGAATTTTCTCATAATGCATAAGGAGATAAACATGCCAACACTCCTCAAATGAATCCTCCAAAACCATATATCCTTAGCTTAAGATCCATATGCATGAGAGGACAAAGAATAACGTAATACACCTAAAAGGAACAATGGGCGATACCTCTCAATTAGACTGTTGAGTAGACCAAGAGTGGGGAATTAAAATGCTCCTCCAAGATATTTAAGTCATCATGAATCATCCAAGAACACTTTGATAATAGGTCTATATTGAACTCATGTCCAACCAAGGTGTAGGCTCCTCGGAC
Organism: Sequoia sempervirens; assembly: GCA_007258455.2. NCBI lineage: Eukaryota > Viridiplantae > Streptophyta > Pinopsida > Cupressales > Cupressaceae > Sequoia > Sequoia sempervirens. Next base: position 156,095,687 of record VDFB02168118.1, read on the forward strand.
TTCCTGTTAAAATCTCATCAAGAGTAACCATCTCAAAACATGTCTCTCAATCACAAGAGAACTCTAGCCTCACCTATGTCTCCAAGTATACATGAGTGCCTACAACCAACCAATCCATTCCAAACTCCAAATGCAACATAGCATAATCATAAATTAATCAACCAAATGATAGATGTACCCAATACCAAGAGAACCACATAAGATCATTGTCAAAGCTCCAATTTTGATTCAGGAACATAAACATGACATCATGATCTAACCATTTCCTACTAGGAGATCTCATAGAAAAATGCATACATCTTGGTCTCAAGAGAACAAGTACCATGCCAAAACTCTAACATGTGATCAAGAGTAAACCATGACATAATACAATAACACCCTTAACCAAGAATCAACATATGTAATCAATATGAATAAAACCATCCCCTGTTAATGAAACCAAAGATGTCAATGAACCATCACTGAATAAAATTAGAAACCAAGAGTCCATCCATGACACCAACAATCACTATAGAAGACCATCCACCATCAAATGGTGAATCCACATCACTACCAAACCATCATTGTCAAAAGCTCGCACTAAAAAGTGTAACCAAGCTATCCATGACATCATGATAAACCACATGGTACAAGTCCCAAAAACAACTGTTCAGGTACTATAAGAAACATCCATCCTCTCATCTCTAAGCACACATACAAATGTACAAATGACCAAGAACAAGGCCAATAATCAAAAGTCTACAACAACAATGCATCAAACCTTGTGAATAAATATAATCCACAACCAAGTCATCCCATTACAAGTAAATGGGTAGCTAATCCACAACCTGCATGACTTGTAGATCTAATCACTAAAACATGCAAACTCATGATCACATCATTAAACTACAAATTGAGATATCTAAGAGAATAACCATATAGACAAAATGACTCAAACACCAAATCAACCTCTGATCTAATTTTCCAAAAATGTCCACATTGAAGTACCATAGTTAAGGAACTAAACAAGCATTCCTTCAAATCTACAATTGTTTTCATCCAGAAAACTCCAAGAGTCTAAACACAATATTTTCCACATATCAAAAAACCATAGATTTTTGGTTAACATGTAAAAACCTGTTAAAAATCATTTGCATGTAAATCTAAGACCACTTAAACATCCAGAATAATAGATCACACATATTTCATCTGAAAAAGTGAAAACTCTAGATCTAAACAAACCCACAATTTTTAGAACATGGGAAACTGTAAATCCTTTAGAGGAAGTAGGTTGCCTAGAAGCTTATAAAATATAAATTATCCCAACTTCTCAACACAAAAATCACCAATGGTAAAACATATACCATTTCCTCAATGAGAAAGTTTCAAACCTCCTCAAAACATGCATAAAGCATACTCACAAACCTATAACTATCTTACATCCAGAAATACCGCAAGGGAAACATAATCTAAAAAAATAGTTCACCTAAAAATCTGCAAAACCATAAGTTTTGATTTACCATGTACACCTGCAAACTCGCCATGTTTTCTAAAAAACATGTAAATCCATATCCACTTACCATCTGGAAGACCTTCAATTCTGTATACAACCATAATAGTTAAACCAAAAGAATGAAATATCATGAACATGCATAATCATAGATTTTTAAACACAAAATCCATAAAACCCTTAAATCCAAGGAGCATGAATCTGAGCCGTGAAAGTATAAACATCCATTAGCAAAGAGAGGTACAGGAACTTCTAGGCCCATTTGCAAGCCAACTCCACCACCAACATGTCCATGCATCGGAGAGAGAACTAGGCTATTCCAGAAGCTTTTAGATCATCCAATGATCAAATTCATATGCTACATGCATTCAAGGTTATTAAAGCAATGCCTTCCAATGTCAAGAATTAAAAACAAACACCAAACATAAGCACACCAAACTAATGTAATAACAAAATGAGTCTCTTCATACAACTAGAGAGTTCATCTTAGACATCCAATATGAAAACTCTAATGCACATAACCACATAATGAAAAAATAACCATCAAGCATGAGGGTTATTTATTTGTCAAATCAGGAGCTCCAAATCAATAACATATCAAATGTAACCACATGAGGAACTCCATAAAATATTTATCTTTTCCATTCTTCACAATGCCTATTGTTTCCAAAAAACAAGATCAACTACACAAATTCCACTTAGTCAAGGATTAATAATCAGCCAATTCCTTCAAAACAAATTCCCTCAAGGTTTCCAAGCTAAGAAATCATAATAGAAGAAATACCCAGAATCCCAAACACCACATGCATCACCATGCAAGCATATGCAAGTGACATGCAAGTTCAGAACTAAGCTCTGATACCAAATGAAAGGAAATGATGAATTCAGAAAGCCTTCCAAGATCTAGTATGCACCTTCAGTATCTTATGCTTCTTAAAATAAATCAGATTCTAATCATCCTGATATAGGCACATACTTCTATGCCTTCAATTAGAAATAGACATAGTTTAATTTCCAATGCATTAACCCTTCTAGGAAAGTTAATGTAGTTTCAGATCTAAGAAAATTACATCATCATAACGACATGTAAATTAACATTTCAATAATGAGAAACACAAAGAATAGAAGAGAGATAGACAGAAGAGAAGAAAACACGATATACGTGGGGGAAAACCCTTTCGAGTAAAAAACCCCACACTCAAAAGCATCAAACCAATGTATTAATCTGCAACAATAAGGTTACAATACACTTGTAGGCTCGCAGCCTTAACATGGAGACTACATCTTACTCTTCTAGAGGAAATCAAACAACACTTCAATACCTACAATAAAACTATGCATTCTACAATGCAAAGCATCCTATTTATAGGAGATACAAGTTTTGAGAGGCTTCTAGAAGAGTTTAGGCGTCCAAACCCATGTGACAATAATATCTCACACCATAGGCATGATTTGGACATTTATACAACATTCTCTTACAATTCCTAAAGTTGTCATGTAAAATGCAAAACTTCTCTCTCCAAGCTTGGGCACCTAGTTCATGCTTATAGTGTGTTATATCAAATTCCTTACAAATGTCATATAACATGTGCCATAAAATTTTGTCACACTTACAACACATTCAACAAACAAAGAATCAATCAAACATGACTATCACACTTATTCTTTCACACTTTTGTGATACCCCACTAAGGCACCCCACTTTCTCCATTCAAAATATACATTTTGACGCGTAACATAATATGTCATAAAATGACACCACTTGTCCTAGGTCCATGATTCCTAGATGGGATGCCTACCTCCACATGTAATGAATATGTGTCATACAATCACCTCCAACAGGGATGCCACCTAGCTAGTGGGTCCCACTTAATGACATGATATTGTAGGCAATTAACTAAACCAAATTAATACAATAATGCATTAAATAATTCAATGTTAGCACTCAAAGGTTGAAACACCTTATTCCCAAAATTCTCCCACTTGTTGAAGACTTGTCAAGAGTCAAATTAAATGAATGGCTCAGGGCCCCAAGGCCCATAGAATCATAACATAATTTTGAAGACAAAGAATCCTCCAGAGAACAAGATAAACCATGATTAGCTACACCAATAACCAAACTAGGTTGCCCCCATCTTACTGATAAACCCACGAGATCAGAAATAGCACCCACAACAAATATTGATCCATCCAATCTGCCATACCTCAAAGGTATCCAAAATAATAGTAGAACTTATGCCAAAAAAATCCAACCCATAGACTGCAATGAAACGCTCCATGCATGAAAACCGTCACTAAGAACACACACATCTAGAAACTCCCACTACATGGGTAATTTTAAATCTGAAAAAGATCAAGGCATACCAAGTCTACAAATAATATCATATATAAAGTGTAAAAAACATCATGTAGTACCAAGAAACATCCACAATGATATGCAAAACCTGTAAATGAGTAACCAGTAAGAGTAACTTTGACCACAAGTCTCCAAAGGTCTCCCATGTTCTCCACACTCAACAAAGGAAAGAGATAAAGAAACCCCCATGTCATCACCCAAGAACATAAGTGAAAACACATTATCCAAGTAAAGGTACCAATTTTTTATGCTTAACCTTTCCAATAGTTTCCATCCAAACCTCAAAACCAATGTAATATGAAACCAAACATCCAAGAGGATAACCGAGACAAAAGAGAGAAACACTGTACATCATATACTATGGAAAATACTTCTAAATACACCTCTAAATGTCAATTGTTTCATGTATGATCTCCTCCACAACACCCCAAAATAAAATACATAACAACACCCAACCGTTCAATTACCAAGATAAAATATAACATATGTATCATGTAATCAACATGGATGTAAGCTTCTCAAGCCAAAGAATATCAAACTAAATATCCATTCCAATATTAGGAAATGAGCCCAATACATCTCCTAAACTCAACATCAATGAATTTTCTCATTATAATGCATAAGGAGATAAACATGCCAACACTCTAAAATGAATCCTCCAAAACCATATATCCTTAGCTTAAGATCCATATGCATGAGAGGAAAAAGAATAACATAATACACCTGAAAGGAACAATTGGTGATACCTCCTAATTAGACTGCCTAGTAGACCAAGTGTGGGGAATGGGAATGCTCCTCCAAGATATATAAGTCATCATGATTCATCCAAGAACACTCTCCTCGTAGGTCCATATTGAACTCATGTCCAACCAAGGTGTAGGCTCCTCAGACTTCCTGCTGAAATCTCATCAAGAGTGACCATCTCAAAACATGTCTGGAATCACAAGGGAATTCTAGGCTCACCTATGTCTCCAAGTATCCATGAGTACCTATAACAAATGAATCCATGCCAAACTACAAATGCAACATACCATAATCATGAAGTAATCATGAAAATGATAGATGTATCCAATACCAAGAGAACCACACAAGATCATTGTCAAACTTCCAATCATGAATCGAGAACATAAACATGACAACATGATCTAACAATCTCCTACTAGGAGATCTCATAGAAAAATGCATACATCCTAGTCTCAAGAGAATAAGTACCATGCCAAAAATCTAACACATGATCAAGAGTAAACCATGACATAATACAATAACACCCTTAACCAAGAATCAAAATATGTAATCAATATGAATAAATCCATCCCCTGTTAATGAAACCAAAGATGCTAATGAACCATCACTGCATAAAAGTAGAAACCAAGAGTCCATCCATGACACCAACAATCACTGCAGAAGACCATCCACCATGAAATGGTGAATCCACATCAATGCCATACCATCATTGTAAAAAGCTTACACTGAAAATTGTAACCAAGCTATCGATGACATCATGATAAACCACATTCTACAAGTCCAAAAAAAACTATTTAGGTACTACAAGAAACATCCATCCTCTCATCTTTAAGCACACATACCAATGTACAAATGACCAAGAACAAGGCCACCAATCAAAAGTCTGCAACAACAATGCATCAAACATTGTGAATAAAGATAATCCACAATCAAGTCATCCCACTACAAGTAAATGGGTAGCTAATCCATAACCCGCATGACTTGTAGATCTAATCACTAAAACATGCAAACTCATCATCATATCAATAAACTACAAATTGAGATATCTAAGATAATAACCATATAGACCAAATGACAAACACCAAATCAATCTTTGATCTTATTTTCCAAGAATTTCCACATTCAAGTACGATAGTTAAGGAACTAAACAAGCATTCCTTGAAATCTACAATTGTTTTCATCTAGAAAAATCCTAGAGTTTGAACACAATATTTTCCACAGATCTAAAAACCACAGATTTTTGGTTAACATGAAAAAACCTGTAAAAAATCATCTCCATGTAAATCTAAGACCACTTAAACATCTAGAAGAATCTAGATCTCACATATTTCATTTGAAAGACCCATATCCCCTTACCATCTGGGAGACCCTCAAGTTTGTATACAATGATAATAGTTAAACCAAAAGAATGGAATATCAGGAATATGCATAATCATAGATTTTTAAATAGAAAATCCATAAAACCCTCAAATAAAGGGATCATGAATTTGAGCCATGCAAGTACAAACATCCATATGGAAAGAGAGGTGTGGGAACTTCTAGGCCCATTTGCAAGACAACTCCACCACCAACATGTATATGCATCTAAGAGAGAACTAGGCTATTCCAAAAGCTTCCAGATCATCCAATGATCAAATTCATAGCCTACATGCATTCAAGGTTATTAAAGCAATGCCTTCCAATGTCAGGAATTAAAAATAAACACCAAACTGAAGTAACAAAAACACGAGTCTCTTCATATGACCAGAGAGTCCATCTAAGAAATCCAATATGAAAAATCTAATGCACATAACCATAAAATGAAAAAATAACCACCATGCATGAGGGTTATTCAACTATAAAATTAGGAGCTCCATATCAATAACATATCAAATGTAGCCACATGACCAACTCCATAAAATCTCTATCTTTTCCATTCTTCACAATGCCTGTTGTTTCCAAAAAATAAGAGAAACTACAAAACTTCCACTCAATCAAGGATTAATAATCAACCAATTCCTTCAAAACAAATTCCCTCAAGCTTTCCAAGCTAAGAAATCACAACAGAAGAAATACCCAGAACCCCAAACACCACATACATCACCATGCGAGCATATGCAAGTGACATGCAAGTTCAGAACTAAGCTCCGATACCAAATGAAAGGAAATGATGAACTTAGATAGCCTTCCAAGATCCAGTATGCACCTTAAATTTCTTATGCTTCTTAAAATAAATCAGATTCTAATCATCTTGATACAAGCACATATTGATATGCCTTAAAGCAGAAATAGACATAGTTTAATTTCCCATGCATTAACCCTTCTAGGAAAGTTGGTGTAGTTTCAAATCTCAGAAAATTTTAGCAGCATAATGGCATGTAAATTAACATTTCAAGAATGAGAAACACAAAGAATAGAAGAGAGATAGATTGAAGAGAAGAAAACACGATATACGTGGGGAAAAACCCTTTCGAGTAAAAAACTCGACACTCCAAAGCATCAAACCAATGTATTAATTTGCAACAATAAGGTTACAATACACTTGCAGGCTCACAACTTTAACATGGAGACTACATCTTGCTCTTTTGGAGGAAATCCAACAACACTTCAATACCTGCAATCAAACTATGCATTTTACAATGCAAGGCATCCTATTTATAGGAGATACAAGGTTTGGGAGGCTTCTAGAAGATTTTAGGCATCCAAACCCATGTGGAAATAAATCTCACACCATAGGCATGATTTGGACATTTGTACAACATTCTCTTACAGATCTTACAATATTCATGACATGTAAAACTTCTCTCCAAGCTTGGGCGCCTAGTTCATGCTTATAGTGTATTATGACAAATTCCTTACAAATTTCATATAACATGTGCCAAAAAATTTTGTCACACTTACAACACATTCAACAAACAAAGAATAAGTCAAAAATGGCTATCACACTTATTCTTTCTCACTTTTGTCATACCCCACTAAGGCACCACACTTTCTCCATTCGAAATATACCTTATGACGTGTCATAGAATATTTCATAAGATGACACCACTTGTCCTAGGTCCATGATTCCAAGATGGGATGCCTACCTCCACATGTAATGAATATGTGTCATACAGTCACCTCCAATGGGGATGCGACCTAGCCAGTGGGTCCCACTTAATGACATGACATTGTAGGCAATTAATTAAACAAAATAAATACAATAATACGTTAAATAATTCAATGTGAGGACTCTATGGTTGAAACACCTTATTCCCAATAGTTTAGAGAGTTAGGAATGCACTTCATGGGAGTTCCATGTGGTACCTCAATAGACAGGGAGGACGACACTCGAGATTCATTTCTTGGCTCACCGAGTGACTCAAGAGCAGTGAAAAACTCAGGGAAGTTGGAACTTGATGTGTCACTAGGATGGAACAAGCTAGCACAGGGCCACCCTTTGAAGAAGGTGGGCTCCTCTGATGCCCTCTATTGCTAGAAGGTCCAACCTCCACTTTCTGCTTTGTCGGAGGATGTGAACTCCACACAAATGCAGTGAGAGGTGTATAAGAGGAGGAGAAAACCATGACAAACACCACTGAGGTATTTGACATGTCCACGGGTTTAGAGAATGGCCAGCAAGATGTCTAAGAGGGACATGAAAAGAGGTGGCTCAGCCATGTGCCATAGAAAAATGGCCCTTTGTCATTTACATGGCCTTTTAGGTCTTGTTTCATGGTGTTGGAACTATGTTTCTTGATTTTATGCTATAACATGGCTTGAATGTGCTTATTTAAGTGCTAAAATTCAAAGAATGACGTATTGTGAGGGTGTTGTGAAGTGTTGTAAGAAATTTCTACATTCTTTTAGACTCTATTTAATACAATTCACCTAAAAATCACCTTTTTACTCATCAACAATTCCTATTATGAAGTGTTGTAAAGTCTTGTAACAATCTTTCACGCTTTCCTAGGCACATATTCACTATTTACACCTTTCTCATGTGATATTTTTCCCCTTTATGCTCTCACATGACTTAATTAAGTATATTTTTGAATTTTATCCCAACAAATAACATCAAATAGAACATTACTCCTGACACTTGTTTTTAGGCCCTAGGTGAGGCCACCCATTCGCCATGGGTGATGAATGAGCCCCCCTTGGCCCCAAATTCAAAATATTTCAAATTTTCTTTAGGGGTTTTATTCAAAATCACTTGATGTTGGCTTGTGATGATGTATGAATGGATACTAAGGCACAAGAATTTGTATAAATAGGCATTTTTCACTTCATTTTACATCTCTTAATTCATTCAAGCAATCTCTTACAATCTTCTCACTCATTCAAGCATTTTTACATCATCAATTAAAGCACTTTTCAAGGACTTTGAAGTTTCCATTGACATTACTTTAGAATTACAAGATCAAGAGTTAGGTGAGTTGATATCATTTGCATGCTATTACTTTATCTTTCTCTTGCATTTCATTGTCTTTTCAAGGGTTTAATTACCAGAAGTGGGCTTTGACAAAGGCAAACCCCTATTCACTAACTCTAATCATTTTTCCCCTTTTGCTTGTGTGTTTGCATCCTTTTCTTTGCATATTTGATAGGTTATTAGGTCTGAAGATTTATTTTTATGTCAACTAGGTGCTTCAAGTCAACATAAGTTAAATTCAAGCTTGAAGAGTTATTTGTCTATTTTCTAATGACATGGATGTTAGGATCCCTATGGGTACCCTTCCTCCTTCTATTCATGAAAAAAGAGAACCTAGTAAACGCAAACGACCATACAAATTGAAGAAGTTAAATTTTCCTACGCATCCTCAACCTGAATGTGAAAGGAGACTTCAACTTCTTTTAAACAAAGGTCTTATACTCTTACCACCTTCCAATATTTTGGTTATTCGTCCAAAAGACTCCAACATATCATATTGCAAATATCATCGTATTCTTGGCCATCAAACAAAAGAATGTCAGACATTAAAGGACATACTAGATAAGTATCACTTCACTGATACCTACTGCTTCCCCATAATACCTTAAACCAATCTAAACCCCTTTGTCATGCCATAGTTGTAGAGCTCCCTATTCTCACTACTACATGATCCTTTACCATCACCCATCTCAGCTCATTCTTTCCTTTACACTTTGTGGGGGGGGCAAGGCATTGCTAGCCTTGTCCTTGTAATGCATTTGTTCTTGTCTCTTAACCATGTTATTCCTTTTCCACTTGTCTATCCAAGATTGAGAAGCCAATAACTTAGTTAGATGGTTGACTTACATTTGCATTACCCTTCCTTTTTCTTTTTCTTTCCCATGTGTGTATTTTGTTCCCCCATATCATGTGTTTGATGTATCCTCTCTTTGTACACTTCTTCTATTCGTACCTTTATTCTTCTATCTTTCATGCTTTGTTTTGTGTTTTCCTATTGGGGATGACACAAATCATAGAGACGCCTTATTTCTCTTCCATGTTGACCCAAATGGTCCTTGTCTTTTTCTCTTTACTCTTTACTTTTTTTTTTGTTTTCCTTTTGGGGATGGCCTTAAAGTGTAGAGATGCCCTTTGTCTCTTCCATGTTGACCCAAATGGTCCTTTTCTTTTTTCTCATTTCTTTGTTTTATATTTTTCCTTTTGGGGATGACAAAGGCATTGAGACCGAAATATCTCCTTCATGTTGACCCAAAAGCTTTTTCATTTTCTTTCACCTTTTTGTTTTCATTTCACTTGTGTTTTCCTTTTGGGGACGATGCAAGGCATCGAGACCACAATGTCTCTTCCATGTTGACTCAAAATGGAATTTCTTTTTCTTTTTTTCACTCTCTTTGTGTCATTCTTCTAGTTCTATGTGTTTTGGGGAATGATGAGTTTGAGCTCTTTCATAAGAACATTGTAGCAACAATATATTGACCCCAAATCCATAGATCCCATATGTGTTTGGTGTATTTTCTTTTTGAGCGCAACTCCCTTTTTTTTTCATTTTTCCTTGATATGACATAGGATAACTTCAAAACATATCACTTAGCATAGAGCTTTCCAAGTTGGCTCTCATGTCTTGTTTTCTTTTTGCATTTTCTTTTCTTCTCTACTTTAAAGTAATTTCTCACAGAAAGATGTGTAGCAATTCCTTTAAAGTGGGGGAAATAAATTACCATTAATTCATTTGAATTCTTGGTGTAGCCTTGTTGTTTATATGATGTGTTTGTCACTTTTTGGATGAAATTGTGTGTGATGTCCTTAATAAGTGTGATCTATCTCAACATATTGCATTCCTCTTGGTGGCCTGATGTGACACACTACATCCCCTAAGTTGTGAATATACTATTCTTTGATTGTTCCTCTCTTGGAGACATTAGACACAATGTTCCCTAAATGACTGACCTTGTATAAACTGAACAAGACTCCTTTGAACATTTTACATTTTACAATTTTTGCATTTTTTACATTCTACATTTTTTCCACCTTGCATAATGCAACTTGCATGATTATGCTACCTTTCCTTTTTGTTCATGGAATTTTTCTTGTGGCGCCTTGTTAAATTTATCGAGTGGTATAACTTTGGCATGGTTGAGTAGGAAGCCCAACTAGCGGCATGACTTTTCCCCATAGCCACTTTTGTGTTTTGTGAGCATACCAACTAGCCTATGTATCTTACTTTTTGGGCTTTCTCACCCCACAAAAAACTAGTTATATGGCCCCAGAGTAAGTATACAGCTGGGCCTTCTCACCCCATGGACAACCTAAAGTTTTGTACCCCTATCTAGTGAGTACACATTCTCTTTTCCAAACAACCATCCTAGATCTCTTTTCACAACTAGTTGGATTGATGATCGAAGCTTCATCTAATTCTTCTCTATACTTGTGTGTTCCTTTTTCCTTATGCCCAGTTTTCCATGGGATCTTTATCCTAGGTGCTTGATCATCCCTCTTGATCATTGTATTCCATCTTGCTAATGTAAGTGCATTCGAACCCTCCCCTCGATTCGCCACCCAGGGAAAATGAGTCCCACTATGAAAAATCAATAAAATTCACCAGCATTGCAAACACTCAAGAAAGCTCACACATCAACCAGGTGCACTTATATTTACCCTTGTACTTTCTACTCTACATAATTTCTTCATTTTCATAGTTATTTGCATATCAAAATGTGTTTTCAAACATAGCTTAAATTGCACTTTTACATTCATTCTAGTTCATTTTAATCAGTCAATTACATTTAGCTAAGTTCATTTACATCATATCACATTGCACACATCCTAATTTGAGTATTACATAAGCATTTTTGGACCTAAATCTCTCTCCTTTTAGGTGGAAAACCCTAGAAGTGTAAGAGAAAGCATATAGGTTCCCAAAATTCTATGTTTCAAGTTGAAGGAGTGATAAACACCTACACCTTTTTAGGATTAGGTGCACCTACGATCACAGAGGGAGAAGGAGGGTATCTCACTCTGGAAGTAAGCACCCTTTCTTGTACTTCTCATAAGTTGGGTACAAGAGGTCCATCCTAGGCAGGAGTAGACCAATGGGTGTAGGCCAAAAGTGATCTAAGGAATAGCTACCACACACAACCGATGGTTTATAACTAGTGTCATGGATCACATGCACTGAACCATCATGAATAAACTTTAGACATTTATGCCTAACTAAGGGAAATGAATTCATAGCTACTAACTAGGCGATACCCAGCTTCACTCTAAAGAGTTTAGACCCTCAGATTATGTTAAAATGGATGTTCACAAACTTAGGTCCAACAAGGACTAAAAAAAGGTTGTTATGCATATGGATGATGCTTACAGGTGCATCATACCCATCTTTATGTAGGAAGTTAATTAACATAATCTCCTTGATTATAATATTCACTTGACACGTTGGGTCAACAAGAACACATGCTATAGTGTTTCTATTGATTTACACAGGGATGTAAAGAGGAGATGGTTTTCTATTAAAACCCATCAGTACGTCTTGTGAGGTGAAGGTTATACCGGGAACACCACTCGAAAACTACCTAAAGGGGATAGGAAGATACAAGATGGAAGCCATCACGTACACTAAAAAATACTCTCACAAAGCCCCCTGAGTGTTCAAAATTGGACAGTGTCCCAAGTGAGGCTTCATTCTACAATTCTTAGGGATCCTTCCAACTACGCCTACTAGGGATCATAGGTTGGTTTGTAAGCTGATACACCTCACAACTCTCACACATACAACACTCTTAGGACACGAGGAAAGGACCCTTCAACATTGCTAAATGAAACCAAAATGGTTCACGTTGGGTTCACCAAAAATGTAAGAGAGGGAGACCAACCATGTCAAGGCTCCAAGTCACAGAGAGATGAAAGTGAAGGGATGCCCTAACTTAACTCAATCTAAAAGGATATTTTGGGATGAGGATCGAGAATGAAGAGCACTATGAAGCACTTTTGGCATTCTATAGACCTAAAATTCTATTTGGGGCTAGATGAGCTTGTTTTTGGAGTCCAAACTATACCTTAGATAACTCTCTATTTGAGGATGGCAGCGCGAGTCTGGGATGAAAGTGCAACACACTAGTGTCTCTTTGGCACACTGGTGTCCATATAAACATAAAATGTAAATTACAACAGAAAAGGCCAAAAACCTACTTAACAGTCTAGCTAGTTGATTTTAATGAAAAGGACAGAATGATAAAGTGCAAAAAATAAGTGTGAAAATAGTAAAACAAGTAGATGGGAACTAGGGTGATGAACACCAACACACTAAAATTATAGTTTTCTAGCAAGCTCCACACACACGTTCACCTACACACAAGCAAGAAGATGAAAATTGTTGGGGTTGTATAGAGGTCTGTCTTAGTTAGACCACTGCTTTGGTGTTTACACCTCCACACAGCGAGAACAACAATGGAGTAGAAAATATGATAAAGAAAATAGAAGACCAAGAGAGGTTGTTGAACACTACAAAACAATACTATTCTACTCTATCAAATGACAAAAGGGAGAGTGAAGCGTTACTACATCCACTCAAAGGATCTCAAGGCCAATGAAGGGATAATGCAAGAAACAAACTTGGCAAAGTCACCATAGCTACAATGGTTATGAAGGGAGGTCTCACAAGACTCCAAGCTCGCAACTTCTATGGTAGCCTCACAAGTACAAAATGGAGTTAACAAAGTAACCAGTTACTGTAATGGTCCATGGAGCTATGAAATTTGCTTGAAAATAGTAAAATGGAGTGCTCAAGAGAATGTGGAAGATCCAGAAGTGTGTAGAGAGATGAAGTGATAGTGGAGATTGTTATTCTGAAGGTGGGATGAGAAGGAATAAGCTATTTTTGGGTCATTTGGTTGACAAAAGGACATTACAATTCATCCCTAATGAGAAGTACAATGTATCTACCAACTTCAAATGTGGGAATTCATCAAGGATGGCAATGTGTTGTGCTCGCATCCCCGACAAATATTCTACCACTAACAAATAGGACAAACACCAAGTGGGTTGAAGGTAGGTGGGTGATGTGGAATTTTTTCTTTGGGTTTGATTTTCTAAGGTGAGGGTATGAAAAATGTGAATTTACACAAGGCCTCCAAATTTGATCCTATACATAGATATTAAGGACTAAAAATGATCTCAAAATTGACTTGGCTACAAACCTCAATGTAAGAGCTAAAATGGTGGATTAGGGTTTTAATCCCTATTTAGTTGTTGGGGATTATGATTTTATTGATTGATCTTTAATTGAATTAATTTTATGATGCAATGTTCTTCATAGGCTAACTATGAAAATACAACAAACTGAGATGATTTTTGAGAAATGTAAAATAGATTGACAGAAACAGGCTTCAAAAATGTAAAGGGTGAACACAGAGGAACCTCACATGGAAATTTAGTGTTGAATTAGATCGTTAGGTGTGAGGTGTGCCCTAGAATGGCTTCTAACCTTTTAGGATCTAAAATCACAAGCCTATAGTCTCTGGTTTGTATGACTTGTTCTCTTGGGGTCACTATTAGAACTTTGTATGTTGCTATAAAAATCTAATTTTTATGTCTACAAAAGTTGTAGACCTTGAATGCATGAATGAGAAATTAGTCCTTAATCTTCCTCCAATTTTATTTAGATCTAAAAACTTGAACATATGAAAGAGGGGTAAGGGTTGTGTTGAATATAGTGGCTTTCCTAAGTCATGCCTTGTTTTGGTATTTCTAACTCCACAATAGCTATGACATACAAAAGAGAGCTTACACTTGGTTGGGTAGAGGCTAAATAAAAAAGTAATGAATTGACTAATACTACAACTCACCACTTAGATTTACATTCCTTGATGGACTTAAGTCATATACTCATGACCTTCAAGGATAATTTGGTTGCTTGATTGAAGTCCTAAAAGTGTTAGTACTCATAAAAAATTAACAAACTTACATAAATACATGATGAATATTTGACATCACGCTTGAATAAAATAAATTATGTAATAATCTTGATAAATTCTTCTCTTATCTACTCTTTATTTCTTTTATGATGCTCATTTTTTCTCAATGAATGTGTTAGGTTAAAAATGGAGAAAATGACTAGTATTTATATGAATTATTCTAATTTTCCAAAATTTAAATATTGATAGCCAATAAACAACTTTGGAAATTCAAATAATAAAATAATAATACTAACATATCCAAAATAAAGCTAAAAAGGGTTGGTCCACAACATGGATCGCCTTAGACCAGACCCATCGTTTTTGAGGTCTTAAGTGTCGGGTGAAAATATTAAATGGCATTCTTCATTCTTATTTTTTTATTCTCTAAATATGTTTGCAAAAGGGGTAATTAAATGCATAATTATGTCCCATCACATAGGGGGAGCTAAACCTAGTGTGAAATTTTCTAGGGTGATAATTTTTTACACTAAATTTAGCCCCCACTTTAGTGAGAGTATGAACATGCACTGAAACTCACACTAACTTATGGAAAATCCAATAGGAGTTCAACTATCCAAACATTAAAGAGATAGGATGCCCTTAAATCTAGGGGATGTAATAACCCTTAGGTTCAAGGTCTTATGGAAAGATAATATAAGGACAAGGAACACACACATGAAGTGAAATACAACATGACAAACACAAAGCATATACAATTAAGATGCAAAACATAATATAATTCAAACATAAACACAAAATGAAAAAAAACATGACGCAAACATAGATAAGACACATAACAATCACATAACACATAATAATCACAAAATGAAAACTCACAGTATTACAAAAAGGATTTGAGTCAGTAAGGAAAAGAGACCTTAGCATTAAATTTATCTCAAATACCAAATGTTATTTCTTCAATGTATGTTAGACAAGATAGTGCTCTCATAAGAGCAAGAAAAGTGTGTTATGATAAACCACTCATGAGGTACATATATCTATTGATGTCCTTGTATGATTATAATGGTAGCAAGGGAGTTGTAACTGAGCCAATGGGAAATATATGTTGATCATCAAAGCTTGCACCTCTCCAAAAGTCTTATGGGAAATTTAGTGAGTGGGGGACAAATTACATCTCACTTAATACCTCTATAATTTTTATAGAAAGTCGACTCTTCTTTGGGGTTTTCAAATAAGGGGAAAAGGAAATGTAAACATCAAACATAAAAGATGTGCCAAAGCTTCTACAACATTTCAAACCCAAATCTATGAGATATAAATAGACACAAAATGCCACAACCCTTCATTGTTGGAAAGAGAATGAATAGTAAAGGGTCACTTCAAGCATAGTGCATACTTTCAAATCTTTTCACAGGAAGTGTTCACTAAGGTCTAATCAAAGATAAAGATTTCTTATGGGTAACATAACAATACATAAAAAATCACATGAAATCTTCCTCCTAATACAACATAGCATGGCAAAACAACTTTTAGAAAAATAGAGAAGTCCAATGACATTTTCCAATTTTCTTAAGCTACTACTCTATCATAAGAGAATATAGCATGGAAATCAGCTACTTAAACTATCCAGATTTAGCTTTCAAGACACAGTGTTTCATCTAAAATGATAATATAAAAAAAAAATCTTGAAAAATCCCATACATGCATAGTCTCAACCATTTATCCCTAATAATTCATGCTTTTAAATCTCAAATGAACTTTAAAATAGAGGTCAGATGCTAGTCTGACAATAGTTTAAACCTTAATAGATATAACATGCCAAAGAAAAGTAGTTTTGCAACTTTTCTTCTAAAAATAATTATAAAACCCTAAGAAAACTAAAGAAACTTTTTTAAACAAAGAAACTATAACTTGGAATCCAATCCCCCATTGTGTCATTGCCCTCCTTATATAACCATGAAAAGAAGAAAGAACCAACTCAACACATAAGTAATTGATGCTAGATGTTGATACTTGATAGTTCGCAATCTGATCCTAGATCCTTGGTTAGGTCACAATGATCTTTTCTCATTAATTCTCAGCTATTGCATTAATGTCCTTGAGATATTTAGCAACAATAAAGGCTTGTAAATGATTAAATCCTAAAATAAATCTAGCAAAAGGGTCTAGTTGACCAATCACATCAACCTGAGGCACTGACTCCAAGCTTCCATCCCAAAAACCAAGAAAACAAAGTAAAGCTTCGATAGCCTCCCAAAAGATATCATCTCATAAGATGCACAATTCTTCTGCAGCAAATAGATGACACATCACACAAGTGGGGATCCTATGTTTTGCGAAAAAAACCTTCTGGAGAAAACATCCTCCAAGCTAATGTGTGTCTCGAGCCCTCCTCCAAAAGGAAAAAAATAAAAAGAAATTTGTGCAACCACCAT
This sequence comes from Sequoia sempervirens, assembly GCA_007258455.2. Lineage (NCBI taxonomy): Eukaryota > Viridiplantae > Streptophyta > Pinopsida > Cupressales > Cupressaceae > Sequoia > Sequoia sempervirens. The sequence goes on from VDFB02168118.1 coordinate 156,113,019, forward strand.
GAGGCGTATTTCCCATCTTTCCAACCGGCCTTGCATAACTTAGGCATCTTAAAAGCCAAAAACAAAAGAAGCCCAAGGTTGAAACACTAAGGAAAAGAAAAATGTTTCACAATTCTGGCAACTCATAGGGGCCTTCGATCATGTAGGTACGAACCTAGCTCTCTGAAAATTCTTGGAGTTTAAGGAAAGAGGAGTGTTGTGCCTTTCATTTTGCTTCAGTTGGTAAGGGCATACTATGGATGAGCCTATATGCTTGGTCAAGCTGGAAACCTTCTTTGAAAGACACAACTCCCCATCTTGTAGTAACCACTCCAAGGTAGTGGTAAAGACAAGAAAGGTGAAAAATATCATGCTCGATCTCATCGGCTGCGTGCATTGTACTTGAACTTTGGAGTTCTACATAAATCTGATCCTTTTGTCTTATAGCTTCCATAATATGTTCTACTATCTTCACATCTCTATCTGGGGAGAAAAGAGGAGGTAGCTCATACTTGATCAAGATGTTGAAATCATTTTTTACCTCTTCAACTCTCCTTGCCAACACCATCTGGAAATCTTTTCACTTTTTGGCAACCTTGTGGGAGTTGAAAATCTCACTTGCTTTGATGGAAGTGATTCTTCGATCAAGAAATTCGACATCCTTCAGGATTTCATCAAAATCCACACAAGCCTGGAAATGAAACTTTTTGTTTCCACTACTCAAGAGTCACATTTACGTAGAATATGATTGGCCATCGATCCAATCTTCCCATTTATTTCTTATACATCCCTCAAGAATTGCAAGACGGGCCTGAGAACAAGAACTATAACCTCAATCCACTCCTAATGTGAAGATACCAATATTTTTAGTAGCAAGAGGAACACAACTTTCTAGGCAATGACTATCTCCTAAATGAGCTAAATCTCTTTGGCTCTTGCATTCTCCTCTATTCAATCTTGTTCATTGAGAGTGTTTTCTAGTTCATAGCTCATATTTCTCATCTCTTGGTCATGGGTCTGCAAAGCGGACACAGTTTCTTGTTTCTTCAGCTTCAATCTTTTTACCTCTACCTGTGCCTTCCCAACATTGTTGGAAGCTTGAGATCAGACACTATCTAGCTCTTTTTGTAAGTTTTCATGAGTACTTCTATACTCCATGTTGATCTGATGTTGGGTGGCGAGATCAACTCTCAATTTCTCAATTTTGACATGTAGCCGAACTTTTTCATTCTATGCTTCCCCAAGCAACCTCGAGGTTTCCCCTTGCTTACCTTGAATCTGCATTATGCGGGCCATGTCAACATCCTTGGACTTGATTTTGGTTTTCAATCTACCCACTATTTCTCTCACACTAACCAACTATGTCTCATGCTTCTTCAACTTTTTGCCTAGCCTTTCATAGTTTGTATATACTACCTGCTAGGTGGTCTTAGCTAAAACCACCTTGTCACGTGGACAAGTTTCATTTAGATACAGGCCTATCATCCATATGTCATAATCCTCCATCTGCATCTTCCCCTTGGGCTTAGCCATGAGCAGCGTCATGGTGCTAATTAGGAAAAAATTTTGCTCCTCATTAAAATAAGCCTCAATTTTCTTGGTAGCTAACAACTCAACATTCTTCAATAGCCATCTCTATTTAGTATTTCATTTGGCCAGCTTGGTTGCATTGAAATAATCCTGGAGGGTTTGAGGGACATTGATATTCTGCATTGTAATAGGGGCACTGGGAGGGAAATCAAAAAGGGTAACAAAAGGGGAGACCTCAGATGTATGAGCATGTGGCGAAGTGAAAGGGAGCATTATCATGGAAAAGGGTGGCACACTAAGTTAAGGCTGAATGGGGGATTTTCCAGTAGGGGTGAAGAGAGATATGGTCAGGCAAAAAGGTGTTTACTCAGAAGATAATGGACCAGGAGTGGGGGTTAGCATAGATGTATCAGCTCATTCTAGAGGGATCCTTGATAGGGAAATCAAAGAGTCAATAATGGGCCAAGCAGATGTTTCTTTCTCGGCATGCGGGGTAATTTTGTGGGTTCATTACAGAAAAGAGGGGGTGTACTCAGGATTATCAGGTTAGGACCCAAGGATGGAGAGTTCCTTTCCAAGAGAGGAGGCAAGGGGGTAACCAAAGATGCAAAAATAGGAAGAAGAGAGGGAGCAAAACTTACTTAAGCCATAGTAGTCAGCACATCTTGTAGGGAGGACTCCACTTCTTCTCCTCAAGTTGGCATGTTGGATACACCTAGATCTTGGACCAACCTTCTCTTTTCACAACCAAAACTAACATGTTTCAATCTCTTGGCCATAGACCCCTCTGAAACATGGCCCTCGATGAACAAAGCAGATGATGCTCTTGGAGACCATCAGGGTCCCTTTCCTTACTTTGGGAACTAGAGGAGGATGAGCTCGTGAATCCCTTCACCTCAAATCCCTCTAACTGTTGGATTCTCAACGTCAAGAATCCTGACGTAGAACTTGTTCCTCATCAATTTCATGGATGGTATCTGGATTGTTGTTATCAGTGTTTACCTCCTTATCATAAATATCTTCAAACTCATTATCCTATGGAATTGTCTGATAGGAAGGGTGAAGCACTATAGCTCCTGTCAGAACATCCAGAAGTTAGCCTTCTTTCTTTCCAACTAGCATCTTTTATTCAGCTACATGTTAATAGATTTTTTTATTAGAAGGTTCTTGTCATATTGTACCCTTGGTGTGTAGAAGCTTAGTCATTCTGGTTGTTTGAAAGGAATGTGTTTCAAATAGATGTACACCTTTGCACTTTCTCGAGTTGGATTATTCCTCCTCTCAAAGTATTCCCGCTCAACCTATCTCACACTATAAACTCCATGTGGGTTATAGTCCCACTTATCATCAATGAGGACTAGGCCTAAGGATGCCAATAGATCTTTGAGCTCATCCTTACAAAATTGTTGCATCAGAGATACTCGACTGTTAGAAATATTGAGGGGAAGTGGATATAACTTCATTTTGTTTCTTTTGGCAATATAGATCTTGTTGACAATGGTCACCTGGTGGCATGCCTCCAATGTGAAGACTCTGTCTATCACAAATATGGGGAGTTGTTAAGACTCATTGGGAAAACTATGTAATTTGATAAATGTGAAGTTTTCACCCAAGAAATAATCGACTGGGTTTGGCAAGAATCTCATCCATTGTAGGACCTCAGGAGAGAAGCGGCCAATAGTATGAGGCAACAATTCTTGAAGCACTAGCCTCAAAAAGTGATCCACAAACCAATAATATTGCCCTGTTCTAGAAAGTACATGGGTCCACATAGAAAGTAGCTAGAGGTAGCCCCTTTTGTTTAGTCTAGATACTGGTACATTTCTCCCTAACCATTCATGATTCTAATGCAAAACCAAATGAGCCAAGAAAGAAGAATACTTGAATTTGGAATCATTTTTGTAATTTTCTACAGCTAGTTCAACATGTTTCTAGCTATTACCTTGACAAAATAATAGTGCCTCAGATTCTTCTCCCTTTTTAGCAGAAAGGCTAAGATAAACTGAAAAGGAAGAACCTAAGCATCATTGTCTAGACCAAAAATCCAAGCCAACATCAAGAACACTGAATGTGTGTCCCTTTTGAATTTCTCATATGAAAGAGGAAAGGGAAGATGACCTCTATCTAGTTGTTCCTTTGTTTCATCTTCATAAAAAAATATTCTTCTGGCCATTTCTTCCTCGAAGAGATCCATCTTTTCTTCATCAAAAAGCTCTGCATCCTAGGCCATACGAATGCACAACATATTTCATATGGCTTTAGCAGAAATAATAACCCTAATCCTACCATTCTAAATGACCCATGTTACCTTGTCGAATCTCCTAGTACATGCATCAACTAACTTTGGGCTTGGATGCATAATAGGCAACATGAACTGTGGAAAACCATAATTCCAAAGCCGAATTGAAAAACCCTCGACTGAATCATACCTTTCCTTTCTCTGAAATGCACCTTCTCTAAGACTTTTAAGGTTATCCAGCAACTTGGGGTCAAAAATATTGTCAGTGATATGCTTCTCTTTTTACAGGCTTATCAACCAACACCTTCTTGCAAAATTTGAAAGGTCGCTCCTCCACTGTCGAGGCATTAGTGAACGACTTCTACCCAAAAACATTGGCATAGCCAAGTCATTGAGTTGAAGTTGTGACTTGTCTTCTAGAGGTTGAGGGTTCCACCATGACTGTATCAAGAAGTTGTAGAGAATTACTTAGCGAAAATGGTCACTTGCCTTTTGCCTGAAAAGGAAAAACTACTTTTGAATGTAATTAATTCTCTTGCTTGTACATGTAGTTAATACTAAATTATTATTGTTGGTCCATTAAATGTTTCCAGTGAGGAAATACATGTGAACATGAGATCCATATCCCTCAGGAATGCGGAGAACATCGTGAGGATGGAATTAGTACATTCTCCCCATAGCCTCATTTACAAATAAATTTGTTGCATTGAAGGACATGCTTTTTGCTGTGGAATGTACTGAAGTGATGTGAGGTACCCCCTGGAAAGACGTGACCATTAATTTCTCAAAGTTTATTAACACATTAATCCCTATCTTTTCTCATTAGTAACCTGGTTGGCACTGATGATGGCAAAGGATACATTTCAACAATCAGCATATGAGAGCATTTACTCCCAACCACCAAATTTATTTCTCAAGGCATTCCATCAGATCCTTCGTATGATTTATCTACCTTACTTCGTTCTACCTCCAAATTTTCCCATTACCGTCCGGCCAAAAATGGAATTTCCATTCATTGAGTTCATCGGCTTATCTTTCTATATATAGCTATGCCACCTTTTGCAACATCTATTCAAGCATATAATCTCGTAAGTTAGTTGGCCTTCTAATTATTTCCATTCCACCATAATTCGTTGCTTTATCAGAATGTCTATTGGCTTAGGCACTCCTATATAGCTCCTTCACAAGAGATCACAATACTACTTCGTGAGAGAGGTCACTAGTGATCGAATTAAGCGTCTAGTGAAGAAATATGACCACCTTGTTATCACTGCGTTCAAATGAGTGGTCGGCGTAGACTTAATTATTGATGAGAACTAGCTATGGAGCAACTACAATGTGATTTCCCACTTTACAGCCTCACTGCTAGACCTGAATGTGTCCAAGCCTATGATAATTGAACTATCCCATGACATGTTCGACACCTCACTAATGGAAGGGCTTGGTGAGATAGTGCAATTGGCCATCCCCGGTGTTGGCATCCCGAGCACTATGGACCTCCACAGGAACATGGAATTTAGCATAGATGTACCCTAGTTACGCTTTCTCTCTGATTTTCACACCATGGATGTTGAGACGCACCACCACTCTTCTCATCTAGTGGCCATTGTTTTGCTACTATAGTATGACTTGGAGTGGGTTTCAGGACTGGCCTGAAGGAAGCACTTTGACTTCCTAGTGCAGAGTCACAATGAGTAGGCCTTGAATATGTGTTGTGGAGTTCACGTCTATTATGTTTCTAGCCCCTTTTTTCACCCTGATAGATAAGGGGAAGAAGAGGAAGAAAATAAAAAGAAGAAGGATCCAAGACCCGATAACGAACCTTCACAACTTTTTGAGCGACGAATGGAGGCCTTTTTTGACTATTTTTGTGTGTTTCCTCCCTTTTGGATATTTTGGCTCCATAACTCTTTTTGGGTTTTCTCGAGAGAACCTTATGTTTAAATCTAAACCTCAAGCTTGCATTATATATAATTTTTTTCATAATTATAATATAATACAAGTATTTACCTCTCCTGTGTTATTCTTCAGTTGTTTTATTCTCAAAGTTTCAAAATATTTACAATTTTTTTAACATATGGTACATAATTGTTAGAATTTTTTTAAAAAAATATGCATTTTAATGGAAAATATTTAGATAAATACCATTCACCAGTATATCTAAAGTATTTCCTTCCATATATTCAAGCTTGTATGTGTTCTTTTCTTTGCATGCACTAATTTGGAAAGGTCCTTTCCATAGTGCTTCAAATTTCATGTGTTGCCCTGGTTTTGCAATACGTTCATCATACTTTAGCACTAAGCTCCCTTCTTTGAGTACTGGGTTAGAATTCTTTTTTTTAAACCATCTCTTGATTGTCTATTAGTGATTGATCATGGCTACATGAGTCTTCTCTCTATCTTTCTCTAGTTTGAGGAGTTCTACCAGTCGTGCTTTAATCCCACCATTTTCTTCAATCTCCAAGGCTTTCAGTAGTTGTAAAGTAGGAATTTCTATGGAAATGGGTATCACTACCTCTTTTTTGTACACCAACTTGTAAGGAGATGTCTTTAGAATCCGCTTGGACGTAATTCAGTCTACCCATAAAGTAGATTATAAATGCTTGTGTCAATCTCTTATTTGTTTTGACCTAATGCATTTGATTAACCTACTTAGGTTTTTGTTGGTAGACTCTACTAACCCATTCCCTTGGGGGTAGTAATTTGATGAATTTTTAAGGGAAATCCCATGTTTGATAGCAAAATATGACATCCCTGACCCAATAAAATCTCAGGAATTATCAAATATAATGATCTTGGGTGGACCAAATCTGGCCACTATCTCTTTAAGAAAATTAACAATTTCCCCCTCTGTTGCATTCTTTAGGGCTATGGACTCCGTCCACTTGGTAAAGTAATTAGTTTCTGTAAGGGTTCTTCGATTACAATCAGGCTCAGGGGTAAAGTGACATTCTTTCTTTTTCCAATAAAATATTGGCACTGTGTACACTTCTACACCAAATGATGTGCCTCAGAAAACATAGGACAATAATATCCTACTACCATTATCTTTAAAGCTATAGTCTTTTAAAAAAAATGTCCTCCTTCAGGACTATGATGAAATTCGTTAAGAACTATTTCCGCTTGTAGGTTGTCAAGACATCCAAGCAGCACACCATCATAATTTCTCTTAAATAGTACACCCTCAATTAATACATACCTAGCACCTTGTGATCAATAGTATCTCCTTTTGTGAAGTGGGAGGTTAGTCAAGTATTACCCTTTGTGCATATACTATGTTTGATTAGCCACCTAAGATTCTTCAGACTCAAACTATTTTGAGTAGACTTGATCAATCTCTTTTTCAGCCACAAGACTTGTTTCCTATACAATGTATTTGCAAAGACCTCTTCCCTGAACTAGCTTGGTTGGTCTGATATCCACATAATATTCTAGCATATTAGTAATCCAATTTTCTCTTTTTTTGGTGATATCACCTTCTATGATCTATTCCCGCACACTAGGATGTGCTACAAGGATAGTGATCTTGTTGGCCAACACCAAGTGTTAGAACTTTTTAAAACTTTTAACTATGGAAAAAGCTTTCTTTTCTACAAAGTTATACCTAACCTCGTAACCTTTCCAAGTTCTTGAATGCAAAGAAACAAGATTTTCTCCATCATTTTGATTTCCTTTCTGAGTAAGCACTGAAGCTATACTATCCTGATCACTATATACATAAAGTAGGAAATCTTTGGAAAAATATGGATTAACTAAGACCGGAGTAGTGAAAATCACTATCTTTATCTACTAAAAATCTTCTTTTCCTTTAGGAGCCATTTGAACAAAAAATTATTTTTAAGCATTAGTGTGACAGGCCTCACAATATCAACGAAGTCTGAAATGAACCTGCTGATGAAATTGATTTTCTTGAAAAATGATTGGAGTCCTTTCTAGTTTGATGGCAAGGGTAATACTGTTATAGACCTAACCCTTTTGGGATCTATTTTTATTCCCTCTTTAGACATGACAAAGCCAAGTAACTTACCCTGAGGCACTCAAAAACATTTTTTTGGGATTTAAAGAAATCTTGAACTGTTGGCATTTCTCAAAAACCTTTTCTAGATGATTGAAATGATCATCCTTTGATATTGAAAAAACCATTAGGTCACCCAGATATATAAAAATAATCAAGTTGATTAAACTTCTAAAAGTAATATACATTGCTCATTGAAAAGTTGCACTAGCATTTGATAGTCTGAATGACATCTTGTCATATGCGAACATTCCCCACTTAGTGGTAAACATCATCTTGTGTTGGTCGCTATCCTTTACATATACCTAGTTATATCCCAAAAAACCATCAAGCAATGAGAACATTTCAGATCTGGCTACTGTCTATAGAATTTTCTCCATTGATGACAACGGGTTTAATGGTCCTTCAATGAGAGCTTGTTTAAGTCCAAAACGGGTACCAGATTTGACACCTAGGTGGAATGTTTGATCAGATAAATGATCCTTGACTCAACCAACTTGGTGAGCTCATGTGCCACCAAGGCTTCAACCTTTGGGTTGACTGGCCTTTGCTTTTGTTGGAGAGGCTTGGACCCTTCCTCCAAGTCAATGGTATATTGAATTATACTCAAGTCATAACCTTTAAGATCATCATAGGTCTAGGCCATAACTCTGTCATACTCATAGCCAATATCCATTAATATTTCTTTATCTTTCTGCATAACCTTTTTTTTGACTTTCAACTATCTGTTACTCTCAACATCAAGCTCTTCGTAATCCCTTTCATCTACAGTGAACCTTCACTTTCCATTTCTTGTATCTTCACAGTCAAAAAGGTTCTCGAGAGAAACTAACCCTCTGGGAAGCTTGTTCCCTTTTAATTGGATGAACTTCCCTTTGGGAAATTCTACTCCTAGGGGCAAATAGTTGGGAACCATTCCTCCTTTTTGTATGAAGGAAACAATCTAAGTGTCATCATCAAAGACTTGTCAATTTTTGTTGTTGTCAGGAATTGAGGGTCAAACATAAACTTGCACTGCATTTTTCTTGGTTGAGTCAGAGACTATTTCAAACTGTGACCCAACTGATGCCATCCAATCAATGACACTATTCTAAGATCGAGGAATAAATTGTATGTTGAAGGCTTCAAAACTCTCGATCAGGTCCCAAATTTGATGTCTAGATGACATCATTTGCGTGATCTTTGTAGCTTCTTGACCATTGACTTGGCTCACCACTAGCTCTAAATCTTTGAAAGCTTGCACTCTATTTATACGCTTTTTTTTGCAAGGATTAGACCATGGACCAAGGCCTCATATTCAACATCATTATTCAAGCATGAGAACATAAAATGGAAACATCTAAGAGTTTTGGATCCTATCAAATATAGTCATTGGACACCCACTCTAGAGCTAGCTTTACACTTGGTGCCATCAAAATATAGGGTCCATAGACAATTATTAGACAGGTCATTAGATTTCTCCTAATACTTCATTAGTTTCGGAAAGGCTTGATCACTGTAAAAAATAACATAGGTGCTTAACCCTATTGCATGGGAGTTTCCAAATGGATAGGAATCAATGAATTGGTTGAGCAGAACTTCTTCCTTAGGATTCCACTTGCTTGTATCCTCTTCATCTTCTAACATTTCTACACAATGTTTCTCTTGTTGGGAAATGGAAGTATGTGCAACTTCAAAGCATAGGATTGCATTGTCCACAATGTGTTTGGGATGTAAAGATTTAGAAAGAATCATCATCTTCACCCCATTCTTGGTTCTCAATATCAGGTGGGACCAGTCAAGTGCTAGGTATTCACCAAGCTTGGCGGTGAAATCTCTTGATAGACACATTCCAAAGGTTGATGGAATGTATATCACTACTACTTCTTGCATGCCTATTTGACTTGGGCATGAGAAGAGGGTCAAAGACAAATCATTTATCCAACCAATGGTCAGAACATTCTTCATGTCTAGTTGCATGATTCCTTTTTCAAGGGGATCATACTTAAGTTTCAAAGCATCTACCACTTGTTTTGGCATGACAGTTGTATTGGCTCTTGAATCAGCATGATAGTTGTACTGGCTCCCTAATCGATCATATTATTATGCAAAAGCTTATCTCCCACAATGAGTGTTAAAAATAAAGGTTTGGGATTTGGCCTACTTACCTCTTTGTTCTTTGCATTGTCCACGTCATTTGCATACACTGCAACTTTTAACACTTGAGGTTTTGATGCAGGTACCTTGTCTTTTCTTTAATCACATATTAGAGCTACTTTTGTTTGAGGAATTTTCTCTTCTTTCTTCAATGCTTCCTAAAGAAGAGTCTTTTGTTTAGGGATAGATATGATGTCTCACAATGATACATTGGCGGGAACCTTCTTCAATTGCTCCACCACATTAAGTGTCCCAACTATTTGGGCCTTGGTCTTAAAGGGTGGTATCTCCCTCATTTTTGGAAGAAAATATTATGATGTGACTAGGCTTGGTGTTTCACTCATCTCATTCTCGGGCAATGGTAGATTACAGGGATGTGGGATTGGACAGATTGCAAGTGGTGGAAACTGCTTCTCTTGCGACAGTGGTTGACATGGCTAAGGTCATAGTAGAGGTTGTTGCATGTATTCTCTAGTGAGCCTTCTTTTAGACCTCGTGTTGTAAACTGACTATACTTGCAGAGTGCTAGTCATTGGAGCTTTGTTAGCAAATACTGTCTTCTTCCTCCATCCATGAGAACAATGCTTGATTAGGTGAAATTTCTAGCTCCTACTCCATAGACATCCCTTTCATTTGTGCTCTAAAATGATAATTCTCCATTTCAGATGATTCATACTCATCCACATTTGGGAGCACACCTTTTCTTCTTTGTTCTACTATCTTTTCTTGCATATTTCTCCTAGGGAAATTTCAAGGAAGGTGACTATTGCTACATGGGAAACACCATACATTCTCCTCTTCTTCCAAATTTTTATGGCCTGGGCTCATTTCTTTTCTCTAGCTATCTTTTACCGTATAAAGTGGCATGGTGACTGAAACTATATAGTTCGTGGATGTCGTAAGTTGGCCTCCTTCTCGGGAAAACCCCTGGTACATGTTCTATTAATAGGATGATCTGATTTCACTGTAGGTCTGAGTGTTCAGCTTTAGAGCCATCACTTGCTACAATTTGATGATACCCATCTCATTAGAAAAAGTTTGCATGAGACTCTTCATGTCGTTATTATCCATCGTAACTGAGTTGCAGCCCAACATACTGCTTTGTGTGGTGGGATACACATACATGGACTATGGCATGCCCGATGTTGATTATGTAGTGAAAGTGATTGAAGAAGCTTCTTCTAGATAAGTTCCAGAGGGTTCCATGAACATAGGCATAGGGGGTCATAGTGGGAGATTACCAGTATCGATTAGGTTGTTCTCTATGCGCACCGCTACCTCATATGCATCGGGCAAGATATCCCCTCCCATGGAGGTTATCATTACTGCGATGTCTAAATTGATAGCCTTCAGATAGAACATGAATGTCATCACGGATAGGGGTCGATCACTCATGGGGATCCTCTACAATTTTTTTATCAAACCTAGTGTTGAAATCATTCATGGCCTCTTGTGGGGCCCTCTTGATGGTGATTAATTGATGTAGTAGTGAGAAGTGATCCCCCTTTTCTAAAAAGTGTTTGAACAACCTATCTTCGAGCTAGTCCCAAGAGATAATAGAGCTTGAATCCAAAGATCGATACCAATCTTGGGATTTTCCTTTGAAAGAGGTGGCTAATAGCCTTAGAGTGATATTTTCCTCCGCTATATTATGTACCCTCTATACTTATGTTATATCTTGAAGGTGTTTGAAAGGGGTTTTAAAGTCTTCTCTAAACAATTTTGGGATAGCCTTAAGGGCACTAGTAGGTATGGAAGGTCATACATCTAGGGGCGTGGGTGGTTGTAATGGACTACTGCTATCCCATGTTATGAAGTTTCTAGGAGTAGGGGGGGCTACGTGAGCCATAGAGAAAATATTCCTATGAATCAAATATATAGGTATTATAATTTGGAAGTTTAGGCCTTTGGGTGGAGTAGACAAAGTTCTGGATACTGAGCTCTTACTTCTTACTCTATTACTCCTTACAGGTGATACAAAGCATGTGAGTCTTCTCCTTCTAGGTATTGAGGTAGGTAATTGAGAGTATTGAATGTGACCTCTCAAAGATGCTCTTGTTTGGACTCTAGGCATGAAACTTCCAGTTTCTTTCCTTGGCCTAATTCAAGAAATATTTGACTTTTAATCAGGCATTTTGAAAACTTTTTGTCCCATTGGGTGTGCTAGAAAAAGAACTATTGATCATCAAAGTTTTCACCTCTCCAACAATCTTATGGGAAATTCAGTGAGTGGGGGACAAATTGTGTGTCACTAAATACCTTCAAGATTTTTATAGAAAGTCGCCTCTTCTTTGGGGTTTGGAGATAAGAGGAAAAGGAAATGTAAACATAAAACATAAAAGGTGATGCACCAAAGCTTTTACAACATTTCAAACCCAAATCATTCCTATGAGTGATATAAATAGACACAAAATGCCACAATCCTTCATTGTTGGAAAGAGAACAAACAAAAAAGGCTAACTTCAAGCATAGTGCAGACTTTTAAATCTTTTTGCAGGTAGTGTTCATTAAGGTATGATCAAACATAAATATTTCTTATGGGTAACATAACAATACATCAGAAATAATATGAACTCTTTCTCCTAATACAACATAGCACAACAAAACAACTTTCAGAGAAACAAAGAAGTCCAATGACATAATCCAGTTTTCTTAAATTACTACTCTATCATACAAGCATACAATATGGAAGTCAACTATTTAAACTATCCAAATTTAGCTTGCAAGACATAGTGTTTCATCCAAAATGATAATATAAAGAAAGAAATCTTGAAAAAGGCCATACATGCACAGTCTCAACCATTTCTCCTCAATAATTTGTGCTTTTAAATATCAAATGAACTTTGAAACAGAGGTCGGATACCAATCCAACAATATTTTAAACCTTAATAGATATAACATGCCAAAGAAAAGTAGTTTTGCAACTTTTCTTCTGAAAATAATTCTAAAACCCTAAGAAAACTAAAGAAAATTTTCTTAACAAAGAAATTGTAACTTGGAATCCAACCCCTCATTGTGTTGTTTCCCTCCTTATATAGCCATGAAAAGAAGAAAACATTGCCTCAATGCATAAGTAATTGTTGCTAGATGTTGATACTTGATAGCTGATGATCGTATATCCTTGGTTAGGTTGCAATGATTTTTGCTCATTAATTCTTAGCTACTTCATTAATGTCCTTTAGATATTTAACAAAGACAGAAGCTTGTAAATGATCAAATCCTAAAATCAATATGGAAAAAGGGTCCAGTTGACCAATCACATCAACCTGACACACCAACTCTAAACTTCCATCCAAAAAACCAAGAAAAGATAGGACAACAAGCTCTGATAGAATCCCAAAAGAAATTGTCTCATAAGATGTGCAATCCTTCTATAGCAAAGAGATGGCACGTCACTTTAGTGGGGATCCTATCTTTTCCAAAAAATTGTTTTGGGAAAACATCCACCAAGCTAACGCATGTCCCAGGCCCTCCTCTGAAGGGAAAAAAATAAAAAGAAAGTCATGTAGCCACCACATGGAACATTTCTTGTCTTTTTGACCAACCTTGCATAAACACGGACATCTCTGAAGCCAAAAAAAAAATTCAAAGATCGAAAGACTAAGGAAAAGAAAAATGTCTCACAATATATATGGTAACAATTAATTTCAAAATATTGTATAGGAATAAAGTATGAATAATTTTGAATTGGTCATTTGAATCCATAGTTATCTTTACATAAGATGAAACCATTGCTAATCTAAACACTAATGAAGTCAACATTTGACTCCACAAGTTGTTTGTTAGGGAAGTTGTGTGACCTAGATAAATATAAGTATGGAACTTCTCCTTAGTTGTAGTAGGCGGTGGAGGCATTCCACTAGAACACAGTGTGGTGTATGGGCGACATAGTGATAAGACCTTATTGATAAAGCATCATCATGAATTAAGAGGTTGTATGAATCTAAATTTATTACACAATTTGATGGAGGCATATGAATGGTGCAATAATTTACCACCATTTAATAGCCACTCATGGGATCATTTAAAATATACATTTATAAATAAATATGGAAAATTTCTTGATCCAAGAGACACACATAGTAAAATTTTGAAAATTATAAAATAAGCCCTACTAAACCATTTCCATGTTTACTTTTAGATTCTCTAAGACTCTTGAAAGCTAGGATAAATCTTATATGCCTATGGAAATAAAGTTTAGAATCATATTCGTAAACATTATTATCTTTTTACAAATATTTCATCAACAACACATCAAGGTAAACACCATGCAAATAATTGTGAATAAAGATATTGTTCACTTGCACACATTCCCCATACTTTGCAAAACAAAATGGGGACCCCCTCTTGATTTTATTAGAGACCTTGAGTAAATATCTTCAAGGTTCTATAGGTCCAAGTTTGGTTTCAGTACTTGGATTGTTTTATTTGGTGTCATTGAGTAAATCTAGTGCACTTACTATTATTATAGGTCTTATTTGAGTTCACCTGATGGTCTTAGCTTGTTATTTTCTTGAAGGAGCTTGCTTGAATTGAGGATTTATTTTATGATTTGGTCTCTTAGAAAATATATTGTACTACTCTTAATTATTTATTTAATTAAATGGATCTAATTGATGGAAAAATGTTGATTTTATGTCTATTTCTAGCTTATGTGAGGCTCTAGAGTCCCCACAAGCCTTCCCAACCTTCTAAAATACAAAAAATACTTTTAAAATATAGTTAAAAAAATAAAAATAGTCTGGGAACGATAAATTTTTAATTAAAAATGGAGGGAGTAAGATTTGTGCAACTTTACTTTAAATCTGGGTCATTTGATCTTCATCTCAAATCTTAGCCATTGATGGCGCATTTAGTTTATTGAACTTTTATGTTATAATTTTTCATTTCCTTTTGAAAGTAAAATTTGACAATCCCATTTTATTTGTAAATGATAGCCAATTTGCACTTCACAAGCCTATGTCCATGTATTTTAAATTTCACAATCTTTTGGGTAGCATTTAAAGGTTTTTAAGCATTGAAAACAAGAAATGATTTTACATTTTAGGCATCTAGCTTTATCATCCTATGCCTACACATGTGAAAGAGATATTGGGATGTTGAATACACTGGAATACTGAGAGGGGGGTGAATCAGTATTCCATGAAATCTCAAACCTTTCAAAATAAATAGATACTTTAAACTCTATCACATAAACAATAACATGAAATATGAAGACAATGTAGAACACAACACTAGATATACATGGAAAACCCCTCAGGGGAAAAACCAAGGTGAGAAAAGCTGCTAGGAGCTACTATCATAATCTAGCCTCACAAAGTGAACAACATTTACAATTTTATTTTAGGTCTACAACCTTAGGAAGCTGCAACTCCCTGATTACAATTTTAGGGTTACACCCAAGGAAGCTAAAACTCCTTGGTCATAGAATACACTCAGGAATTATTATAGAATGATAGTTCTTCCACTATCTAAAACTAAAAATTAGGCTTTCTTTTAATGATTGCAATTCTTATTTCATTTAGCTCAATGCCTCCAGCAAAAAATCAAACACACTTCTTTAATTCCTTCTATCATAGGGATATGATGAAAATGAAATAAGAAAAGAACTACCACAAATACTCTTTCTATTATAAACACTTACACAATCATCATCTTTCCACTCCCTAGAACAACTATGTTTAAAATTTATACATGATATTATATTGATTACATTTCACATGTTGACCCCATAACAACAAAAATATTACATCTATAAGTTGGATAGGGATAAAACAAACAACATGAAATGTGTAGAGGGTAAGATCCACAAGACTACAATAACACTAGAAAGAGGAAAATTCCTTGGGGATCCCAACACACACTTAACCTAGTCCCAAAATAGTCTTCAAATCTTTGATCTTCTATAAACATCATCTACACACTTTGAAAATGCAAATTAGGTCAGTCATAAAAAAGAAAATATGTAACATGTAGAATGTCGGCCTTCACATCCATTAATGGTACAAAAGAATGATAAAAAAATATTTTTGTTTCTCCCAAA
The DNA here is from genome assembly GCA_007258455.2 of Sequoia sempervirens. Taxonomy (NCBI): domain Eukaryota; kingdom Viridiplantae; phylum Streptophyta; class Pinopsida; order Cupressales; family Cupressaceae; genus Sequoia; species Sequoia sempervirens. The sequence continues at coordinate 156,128,961 of VDFB02168118.1, forward strand.
TGAATTGGCATGACCCATACAAATCCTTCAATTATTCCTTAAGCTCTGTACAATCTTGAACTTGTGGTGCACACCATCAACATACCTTAGTTAGTCTTAGTAAAAGAAAAATCAAATAAAACATTCATTCCATACCACAACCTATATTGGAGAAGCTAGAGACCACTTCACATAACAACAATAGGCATCACATAATATTCAAGAAAATTTTCATACATCCCTTTCATAACTTCATGTAGTAACAAGCTAGCACAAGTCAACAAACATTTAAACTAGTCTTTGAACAACATAGTCTGGTACACTATCATCTCTAACTTCCTCTACAAAAGGATTATTGACATGAAAATTTAGATATAACACCACGTCTTGATGAACTTAACTTCTAACCTACACAACTATATCTTCAAATGTGGAGATATGTAGGGCCAACCTTTATAATTCTTAGAACATCCTCATAGAATCAACACGGCCTTCAATCTACCACTCTCAAAACACCTTTTTGATAAATCAAATGATTTGAAACATGGATTAAACATGCTTTGACACAACAAAAAGATATCCTCCAAACTACAAGATCAAAACATCATTAGCAAAGAAATGCAGAGCATTTCTTAGAGACTCTAGAAACCAAACAACCACATTGCAACACCCTTAAGAGAAATTTTGACATCAATGACAACCAAACTGCAACATGGGAGTAATATATTATACTGTACTAGAAGCGAATTTGAACCCCTTATGCAAATTCTCCTTTCACTCACCCTCACCTTATAAAATTAAATCCGAAGGAAAAATTCCACATCACCCAACTGCCTTCCATCCACTTAGAATCTTTCCTTTGTGTCGGTGAGAATGTTTTTTGGGAACACACACGTGGTCTGTAGAAATTTGTGTGGCGTACTAACGTCCTTGATGGATTCCTGCATCTAAAGTTGGTAGAGGCATTACACACCTGATTGGGCTCAAAATGTAACGCCCCTCTTCAATCAATTGACCTTGAAAATGGCATATTCTTCTTCATTCTCCTTCAAAAAAGTTCATTCTCATCTCATCTCTTTCTCTAAGTAGTAGATTCAAATTCTCTTAACATTTTTCCCACTTCAATTCACTCTCAAGAAAGATTCAAACACTCTGTTATAGCAACATTTGAAGCTTCATCAACTCCACATTACAAGTGTGAAGCAAGCCATAGAAGTTTGGGCTTGGAGTCTTGTGAGACCTCTCTTCATCACAATTGTGGTTGTGGTGACCTTGCCAATTCCATATTTTCCTCCATTGGCTAGTGAGCTTTTGGGTGGAGGTGGTAATGTTTCATTCCTCTCCTTTGTGATTTGATAGAAGTAGCATAATACTGTTTGTAGTGATTTTGGTTCTCTCTTCTTTCATTTATCACATATTTCTACTTCGTCGCTTTTTGGTTGCCTATGGAGGTGGAAACACCAAAATAGGGCTCTAACTGAGATAGGCTCCTATACAGCCTCAACAATTTTTCCTCTTTCTTGTGTTTAGGTGAACGCATGAGTGGAGCTAGCTGGTGAACAAGCGCTTTTGTGAGATTGTCTTCATCACCCTAGCTTTTATCTATTTGTTTTTATCATCTTCATCTCTATTTCTCATACTTTATCATTTTGTTTTTTTCATCAAAACCAACTAGCTAGGTTGTTAGTTAGTTTTTAGGTAGTTTGTATTATGTTTACTATTTTCTAACTGTATAGACACCAATGTGCCACCCTGTCATCCTAGAATTGTGTTGCCATCCTCAAACAGATAGCTATCTAAGACACAATACTAACTTCAAAAACTAGCTCGCCTAGCCCAAACCTAAATTTGAGATCTATAGTGTGATTGAAGTATGTTATAGTGCTCATCATTCTTGATCCTTATTCCAATGTTTCTTTTAGAGTGAGCTAAGTTAGGGCAGCCCTCTGCTCTTGGCTCTCTGTAACCTGGAACCTTCACATGGTTGGTCCCCCTCTCTTACATTTTTGGTGAACTTGACGTGAACCATTTTGGTTTTGTTAGGCAGTACTGAAAGATCCTTTCCTCGTGTTTGAGAAGCATTGTAGGTGTGAATTTTTTTGGGCCATTCACCTTGCAATCCAACCTATAACCCCTAGAAAGGGTATTTGAAAGGTTCTATAATTGTTGTGTAACTAAGCCTTAACTGGGTCACTATCCCATCTTACAACCTTTGGGGGGCTTTATGAGAATATCATTTAGTGTGTGTGATAGCCTCTTTTCTACATCTATCTATCCCCTCTGTGTAGCTTACGAGTAGTAGTATAGGTATAACTTTAAACCTCTAGGACGTACCAATGGGCTTTAATAGAGAACCATCTCCTCTTTTTATCCCTACGCGAATCAACGGGAACATTGTAGTAGGTGTCCTCATTGACTTGACATCTCAGGTGAACATTATAACTGAGGAGATCATGATAATTAACCTCCTATATAAATATGGGTATGACGCACTTGTGAGAACCATACGTACACATAACAGATTTTCTGTACCTCCCCTTGGTAGAATCATTTTGTCAGTCCTTGTCAGACCTAAATCTGTAAACTTGCTATTTGACATAATCCCTGGGTCTAAAATCTTCAAAGTGAAGCTAGGTATTCCTTGGTTAGTAGCTATTAATTTGGAACTTCCCTCGATTGTTCACAAATTCTTGAACTTTATTCATGAGGGTTCCATGCATGTGATCCATGACATTGGTTATAGACCACTAGTTGCATGTGACAGTTATTCTTTAGATCACTTTTGGCCTGCACCTATTGGTTCTCTCCCACCTAGAAAGGACCTATTGTACCAGACATATCAAAAGTACAAGAAAGGGAACTTAATTCCTAGAGTGAGATACCCTCCATCACCTTATGATGTTTCACATAGGGCATACCTAAAATTTGATAACTTGATGTTGCCAAGGCCCATAGAAGAGAAAAAGAAAATCCCTCCTAGGGTTCCTCTTCTTCATCTCCCATTGTTCAGCATGACTCTTCCTCTCACCTTGTTGTGGCACCATTAGATTTTGTTCCATGCTTGTGAGAGAATCCTATGGTTCCGACTTGGCGAAAACCCAAGCATCTCACATTCGATCTTCCTATTCTGCCCATGGAGCCTAGCCCCATTTGATATGGAAAATGAAAGGGTCCCTATGGGTAATACTCTATGTGTTAGCCTTTGTGATCTCCTACTACTTCTTCTTCAAAAGTAATAAATGGGAAGAGGCTTGCCACCGAGGCACTAGAGCAAACTCCCCTCATTTCTCAACTTGCTCCTCTTGCTCGTGTTTAGGAGTCCATCCCTCTATTGAAAATGGCTATAGTGGACACTCCAATAGCTAAGCAGGAGCCTTCTATCCCTTCATAGCTCTTGGCCTCTAACTTGAAGAGTCACAAAAATTTCCTTGCATGTGAGTACAAGTGTCGATGAAAGGCTCTGGCAGCTGAGTAGGCCATGTTGTAGAAGAAGGAAGAGGAGATGACCACCCCTGATTTAGGGCCTCCTATTATGTCCTCCTCTCTCCTCCCCTCTGCTTCTATTCAGTCTAGTTCAATATCGCTTCTAGCTCCCCCTATGAGTATGAATGTGCCTCAACCTAAAAAGGTGCAATTTTTCAATGCTCCTTCGGTTGAGCTGCCCTTATTGATGTCCCTCCTAAACATCGTGCCATTCCCTAAACCTGTGGATATGTCGAATACATCCATGGTATCTGTCATGATTTCCTCCTCCTCTTTTGCACCTTTTGCCTCCTTTGTGGGGATTTCGCATCCCCCTATGAAGTAGAAGGTAGGGGTTGGCCCTTCCAAAAATGGAGGGTGTAAGAGGATCCCACCTTCTCTGAAGGGTGGTCCTGCATTAGCCTATTATGTCCTAGTAATAGAGCAAGTCTCGGCTTCCCTTAAGTTTTTCACCTCTCCCAAGTCACTCAGTGAGGAAAGAAATGAATCTCATGCAGAACCTTCTCTGTCCATTAAGGTATGACATGCCACTCCAATAAAGTGCATGTTTAACTCTCTAGATGAAGTTATAGCTTTGTTAGTGATCTTTGCAAAATCGTTGACCATAGCTCCACAAGAGCCTAGTGGAGAAGACCTTGTGGGGCCTTCTTCCTTAGCTGTTGTTGTGAGAGGGTCAGAAGCTCCTCCCCTTAATATTCCACCACTATAGGACTGTCCTCCTTCCCCTTATAATGATCTAGATTGGGAAGCGAGTGACCTCTTGGTTGATGAGTGTTAGGGGGAGGCCTCTTCTTTATCTTTAGATTAGATGTGTGTGTTGTGATGTGTTTCCACATGATTGTGATATGTGTTCCTAGATAACCTTTGTCACCCTTGTTGGTGCTTAGATACAAGAGTGATTTTGTGTCGTAAAGCTTCTTCTATTTGTATCATCATTCTTCCATGTTTGTGTTTGATTTTCAAAAATTGGGAACGATGCAAAGTGTTAGGGGTATTTAGGCTTCCCTTCCATGTTGACCCAAATTTTTATTTTCACTTTGTTTTCTCTTGCATTCTTCACATGGTCTAATATAGTACGAGGTTGATGATAGTTCATTTATATACTATTATTATACTTATATATATATATATATATATATGAGCAACTTTGACCCTAAAATATCATCTCACCCTTGTGTCCTTTGTTTGTGATTATTCATTTTTCACTCTTTTCTTATATTTATATCTTCCTTGCTTGATTTTTCCCTCGCATGTGTGATAACGCGATTTTTAAAAATGCATTTGTTTCCAACAAATATTTTCTCAAGAATCTTTACAAACCTTTTTCAATAGAACATGTTTCCTTCATCATGGGTTCACAAAGAAAGAACTTAATAACTTTCCTTTGAGGTGGGAGAAACTTTTCCCTTCCCCTCATGAGGGGGAATTTTTCTTCCTTTTGAATTCCTTGATGAAATGAACATCTTTCAAAAGTATTCCTTGGTGATGAATCAGGTCAAAAAAAATCTCTTTTGCACTTCCAAACAGCTCATCCCTTGAGTGGACCACTCTTCACATCGAGTTCCCAAGGGACCCCTTTGAAATCCTTCCAATTTATTGATGGTCTATGTGACTATCTACTTATTTTCCTATGTGGCCACTTTTTTTTTGAACATGTTTCATCTGTGGGTAAACATTTCACTTCGTAGGTGTGCTTGTGAAGCCACTATTCAACTCTACGGAGTCCCCTTCTCTGGGTTTCCTCCATGTGAGATATCTTAGGGGATGCCTCCTTGCAATTTTGTGGGCCTGTAAGGCATTTACTTCTTTGGGTTTCCTCCTTGTAGGTTTGGGGCCTGTAAGACATTTATATCATAGGGATTCCTTCATGTGAGAGATCTTGGGGATTTCCTCCTAGTAGGTTTGTGCACCTATGATAGCTTTCATCCTACAAGATTTTTCCATCATTGGTCTAAGAGAATTTGGTGTACGTTGTGCAACTTCATACTTTTGCGGGGCTATGGAGTCTTTTGTTTGAAACTCCTCAAGGAGAGTACCTGTAGAGTCCTTTTACTGTCTGCACTTTTGAGCTTTCTAGATCAAGGTCTACTTCCTTCATGGTACAGGTATAAATTTCTAACCCTACTAACTATTTGATCTACTTTACCAAAGCACTCATCAGTACTCATGCTCACTAAAGTGGGGGAAAAAAGTATAGGAATGAATTTGCACCCCTTACACAAATTCCCCTTTCACACACTCTCACCTTAGAAAATCCAATCCAAAGGGGTAAACCCACAAAATTGGTTTACAATTACAGTGAGGAAGGAAAATTACAAAAATGCTCCTATGGAAAAAAAAAAATTTAATGGGTTCACACGAACTAGGGTGTTTGAATGGACACAAAAGGGGTTCAAATGGACTCTGGTTTGAGTGAACCATATTAAATTATGGGACTCACTTTTTTTGTATTTTTTTATGATTAATACAATGGAAAATTGACTACAACATGGGGTTTGCTCAAACCTAGATTCATTCGAACCCTCCTTTTCCCCCCTTCTCCCCCTTCTCCCCCTCTAGCACCAAATTTTTTCAGAAATTTTCCCTTCGAAGCTCAAGTTGAGAATGAAAATGGAGGAGGCTTCATAGACCCAACTAAATGATGGTAGTCCTTGAAATGAGCTATCCATCAAATATAATTTTAATATGTTTTGGTTTTATTATGTATTTCTTTTTTTAGTTTGATTAAACATAGGTTTTTCAATGAAAATCAAGCTCTCTATTTTGCAAATATGGAAAAACAGAAAATTATCAAAATAAAATTCTAAAAAATATTTTCAGGCTAGGTATTGATGTCCTTGATCTAGTAAAAAAAATTAATTTTGATGCATACAAAAAATGTTATATTATATATGGACTACCTATGTCTAAATTGTAATTGGTTTGACTTCAAAAATTTATTAAGGAAACAATATTCAATAACACACTATGAAACCAATTGAACTGGTTAGATATCATAGTTATAAATCTAAATTTGAAAAAAATAGAATTTTATCCTTCATAGAAAAAAAGTTATGTTGTATATAGTGAGTATCACTCCTTAAAAATGGTGTTTACTAATAAAAACTAGTTTTTGAAGGAGATGGAAAAAGAACTTGTACAATCTGATTCCAAAAAAATTGAAAAAAAAATATTTATAATCTACAGACAAAATTTCACAAATCACTAGTTTGCATCATCTTCAAATTCCTCATGCTTTAGCCGCTATAGGTGCTCGAAAGTGAAGATTTAGTTAGAAAATATTAGTTCAGTGTCCAGTTTGGCCAAAAATTGTAAACTAGTATTGTAGGATCACCCGAAGGTGAAATTCCACATCACCCAACTTCCTTCCATCCACTTGGAATCTATCCTTTGTGTCAATGAGAGAATTTTTTTGGGGATGCATGCATGATGCGCAAATGTCCGCGCAACATACTGATGTCCCTAATAGATTCCTACATCTAAAGTTTGTAGAGGTGTTACACACCCGATCGGGGTTGAATTGTAACATCCCTCCTCAACCAACCGACCTCGAAAATGGCAGATTCTTCTTCATTCTCCTTCAAACACATCCATTCTCATCTCATTTCATTCTCTAAGTAGTAGATTCACATTCTCTTAACATTTTTTCCACTTCACTTCACTCTCAAGCAACATTCCAACACTCCATTAAAACAAGATTTGAAGCTTCATCAAATCCACATTGCAAGTGTGAAGCAAGCCATAGAAGCATGGCCTTGGAGTCTTGTGACACCTCCCTTCATCACAGTTGCGGCTATGGTGACCTTTCCAAGTCCATATTCTCCTCCATTGGCTAGTGAGATTTTGGGTGGAGGTGGTAACGTTTCATTCCTCTCCTTTATCATTTGATAGAAGTATCATAAGTAGGTTTGTAGTGTTTTTAGTTCTCTCTTCTTTCCTTTATCACATATTTCTACTTGGTCACTTTCTAGCTATCCATGGAGGTGGAAGCACCAAAATAGGGGTTTGACTGAGTCAGGCCCCTATACAGCCATAACAATTTTCCCTCTTTCTTATGTGTAGGTAATCGTACGAGTGGAGCTAGCTAGCGAATAGGCACTTTTGTGAGATTATCTTCATCACCCTAACTTTCATCTATTTGTTTTATCATCTTCATCTCTATTTCTCATACTTTATCATTATATTTTCCCATCAAAACCAACTAGCTAGGCTCTTAGTTAGTTTTTAGGTAGTTTGTATTGTGTTTACTATTTTCTAACCATACAGACATTGGCGAGCCTGAGAGACGCCATTGCGCCATGTTGTGGTCTTTGTACAAAGAGATTTTGAGACACTGTACCAACTCCAAAAACCAGTTTGCCTAGCCCAAACCTAAATTTGAGATTTTTAGAGTGATAGAAGTACGTTATAGTTCTCATCATTCATGATCCTTATCCCAAGGTATCCTTTAGAGTGAGGTAAGTTAGGTCATCCCTCTACTCTCAGCTCTCCTTGACCTAGATCCTTGATGTGGTTGGTCCCCCTCTCTTACATATACATCTTTATACTTTACCTCTATTTCATCAAAAAATTAAGGCATAGCGAGATAAAATATTTATTTGATTGTTGCAATAATCTAGTAATGAAAAATAGCCAAAATGCATTAATAAGTTCATGTTTCAAACCTATTTTAGGATATGCATAGGTGATTATCAAACTGAAAGGATTGATATAAGTTACTTTCAATAATATCCAATGGTTTTATTTAGTTTCCTTTCTATTAATTTATTTATAAAGGTATGAAATGAAGACCTAGGGTTTGGTTTCCAATGAATACCTATCAAACCAAAGGGTCTAGGGTTTTTCCTCAATGAAATATTATTCATTTGATATCTCTTTTATTATATTTTATTTTTAGGATTATATCTAATTATTTTTTTGTTTTTAATGAATGTATGTTTAGGGTCCTATTTTTTAATCAAAAGAAATAACACCTTGGGCCCAATATTCAAAAGATATTATCATGGATTTTATAGGCATGGGAAAATAAAATGTATCAATAAAATTATGTTAATTCTATGAGGATCTTTATCCTAAAGTTATCAAGAGGCCATGAGGTCAAGTTTAAGTGACTATAAGCATGAAAATTATTTTATATGGTTATCCCACAATAATTTATCCCATTTTTTGGCCAAAGAAATACATTGAAATCAACATTTTTCACCAAAATTTCACTATCTAACACCTCTCTCTCCCTCCCTCCCTCTCTCCTTCCATCTACTTCTCTTTATCTCCCCCTCCCTTTCTCTACCTACCTCTCTCTTTGTTTCTCTCTCTCTCTCACCTCTCTCACCATCCCTACCTTTCCCTCCATCTCTCCCCCCCTCTCTCTACTTCTCCCTACCTACCTATCCCTCTATACCTCTTTCTATCTCCATCCCTCCCCCTTCCCTCTCTCAATCTCTCCACCTTCATCCTTCCCTCTCTAATTCTCTCTTTGTCAAATATCTCTATCAAATCTCTCTCTCCCCTTCCCTCTATACTCTCTCTATCTAAACTCTCTCTCTCTCCCTACCTCTCTCTTTGTTCCTCTCTCTCTCCCTCCCTCTCTCTCTCCCTCCCTCCCCCCTCTTTCTATCTCTCCTCTCCTCTCTACAGGTACTCTCTCTCTACATACCTCTCTCTCTACTTCTATCTATCTTAAATATCCCTCTTTACCTCTCCATCCCTCGCTCTCTCTCCCACCCTCTCTTTCTATCTCTCCTCACCCTCTCTCTACCTATAGGTCTCTCTCTCTACTTCCATCTATCTCAACTATTCCTCTTTAGTTTTCCCTCTATCTTTGTCTTTGTTTCTCTCTATCTTAGCTAGAGAAAGAGGGAGAGGTGAGATAGAGAGAGTAGGTTGGGAAGGAGAGAGAGGGAGGGAGGGAGAAGTGAGAGAAAGAGGTGATAAAGAGAGAAGTGGAGAGGGAAGGAGGAAGGTGGAGATATTGAGAGAGAGAAGGGAAGGGAGGGAGAGAGAAAGAGGGATATAGGGACAGGTTAGACAAAAATAAGTAGAAAGTGAAGGTGGGTGGAAGGAAGGAAGAGAGAGATAGAAAAACAAAAAATAGATAGAGATAGGGAGAGATGGGGGAGGTAAAGAAAATTAGAGAGGGAAGAAGGAAAGGAGGGAGAGAGAGAGAGGTTAGATAAAGAGAAGTGGAGGGAAGGAGAGAAAGGGGGGAGATAGAGAAAATTAGAGAGGGAAGGAGGGGAGGGAAAGATTAATAAGATAGAGGAATAGGTTAGATAAAGATAATAGAGAGAGGGAAGCAGACAGATAGAAAAACAAATAACTAAAAGGGGAGAGAGAGAGAGGGTTTGAGAGAGAGAGAGAGGGGGGGGAAGGAGAGGTAGGGAGAGAGAGAAGTGACATAGAGAATAGAGAGAGTAGAGAGTGAAGGGGAGAGATAGATCGATAGGTAGAGAGGTAGTTCTTGAGCTCAAGGGAGAGAGTCAAATAAAAGGATGAAGATAGTGTGAGAGAGGTCTAGAGCATAAGAGATAAACAATGAGTAAGATATAGAGAGAGAAAGATGATTCAACTTGCTAATTACTAAAATTTCACCTCCTAATTATTGAAATTTGACATGTTGATTACTAAAATTTGATTAAGTTCAAAAAATTATAAGATCTTTCAAAAATTAGAATTTTCATTATAACTCCAAAAGATGTGAAACCACTCTCTAACATCTTGGAACTATATAGATGAAATATAACTTAAAGTATAATAAATTAAATGTCCATATGTAAATGTCAAATTTGGTGCTCACCAAATAGTCATTTTAGTTAAAAAACAAGTGGAATATTTTTTGTGTCACAGATCAATGGACATACCTGTAACTAAAAATTGAGGGGCACACATCATGCATTATGTTATTTTACTAAAAAATTAGGAACACTTTTGTGTGTGCAAAGCATTTGATCCTCTTAATCTTATCTATTTTTAAAAAACTTTAGCAGTTTAGAAACTAGATTTAGAGTACTATAATCCTTATTTTTTTTGGTGTCTTCAAATTTTGAGTGCATGAATCTCAAATTACTAATCCAAGTTTAGGTTTATCTGATTTTAGATAATTAAAAAAAAAAGTGGCCACTTTTGACCTCCTTTTTGTGTACCATCTTAGTTCACTTACCCATAACCAATTTGATATAGAGGGATGTGAACATATGGCACACATCACCATCATGGAATGCATTTAATTTTATTATTAATTATTTCATTGAAACAATCTAAAATCATTTATTTCCTTATCAGTTCATAGATTTTTTTGGTTACAATCAATCACATGTGTTATATACTTACCGAGAGGAAATCTAGAGTTTTATGCTAGATATTGCTTGTATTAAGACACAACACTAGTTCTTAGAAGGCATGATGACCTTGAAGATCCCCTTGATCTAATAACCTTGTGAAGGTTAGGGCCACTTCGTAATGGAATGTGTGTGGAGGACTGTTGTTTTGTGGTTGAAAAAAGTGCTTGACTAATGCTCTCCCTCTTGTAGTTGATGAAAGTTGAAAACTTGGTTGTTCTGAAAATATATTATCTAAATTTCAAATGACATTGTATTTTTGATAAATTGTACTTTATATCATCATTATGAAACTTGTAATATATACTTGTATACCAAATTATTGAGCAATATTTTGTAAGATGTAATATTTAATGAAAATATAGATGTTCAATTAATGTAATGAAATGTATATTATGTTTGGAATATATAATCATTTCTTAAAGAGAAATTGTAATGTATCTCGTTATGTTTATTTATTTAGATAAAAAGGTCTTTGTTAGAGAATTTTTGTAATGTTTAGAATAGACAAATCGATGTTCATCACACAATTTTCCCAAAGAAAAAAAACAACCTACTTAAGAACAAAATAACAACTTCTTATGCATGCATACATACATACATACATACATACATATATATATAACAACTATCTTCTTACACATAGGACCATATATGCTTTCTTTCACTTTATGCCAAGTGTCCAAAGGTGCTATCATTGACCAAATTAAACTTCCCTGCTTAATGCCACCTTAGAAAAATTCCATGTTCATAGAAAATAATATTTAACTATGTTAAAATTTTCCTTCTATAGTTCTTGGATTCAAATGAATAATAACCAACTATTAAAATATTAAAGTTACATAGGACCATTAGATTACATGATTAATATTATCAATCCTAAAAAAAAAATATTTTAAACTAAAATAATAAATATAACAATGTATACCACTTATCAATATATAATTACATTAAAATATTCCACTAAAATAAATCCTAAACTAAATCATAGTTTATATAATATATGAATTTGACCATTACATTAATACTTAATTATAAACTTTAGGGTATGTGCAGGATCATCATGGAAAAAATAGGCCCTTAAGTGGCAAAAAATTCAAAAAAATTAAAGTTAGGCAACTTGACATAAAAATTTGAATAAGTTATCTATATTATTTAAAAAATATGTAAGAATAGAATATGTAGCAAATTGAATGTAGTTTCTACACTACTAGGTTTTTTTTTTTTTAAATATTTGGTGAAAATTTGAAATTTCAATTCAGTAGTACTTAAATTTTAAAAAAATAAGTAGGTGTCTATCGACCACCCTAATCACAATAAAATGATAATATTTTTTATAATATTTTAGATGTAAGTAAAGGATTCATGTCTCGATGTGATGCATATTTTTTATAATTTTTTCTAAGTAAATAATTAATTATGAATTTTTTATTACAACTTTTAAAAAATATAAAAACTTGTATGTCTAACCACCTTAACTTGGTCAAAACTTCATGAAATTATTATTTTTTTTAACCGTATAGTATGTGAAGCATAGAATGTGACGTATGTTTTATATTCAAAAAAATTGATACGATTTGAAAGCTATAGATAATTTTCAATCAACATATCAATCAGGACTTAAGTCATAATTCAAATGGAAAATGAATAATAATTATTATTAAATTAAAAGTAAAGCATATTTTATATTGGTGGAAACTTTAGAATCTCCTTTAAAAACCCTTTTCGTTTCATCAATTTTGGGTAAAAAAAAGTTGTCAACCACATGGGCCATCATATCACTTACATATCATCACTTTTTGGCCCATCATGATCCTACACATACCCTTTACTAATACTCAATATATTTTTCTTAATTATTTGAATTAATAATTTTTACCCCCCAATACGTTTCTTAATTTGAAATGAGTTAATAAGATAGCTAGAGGAAAGGTCCTAGTTACTGTCATAGCTAACTTCACACAACCATAGCTCATAAACCATATGTCAAATCAAAATATTTTTTGGGTTTTATTCACATGCAAGTTAATACCTTATAGCTATTGTTTTGGCTTGTGAGAATTTCTAACGAATGTGAAAGAGTTCGATAAGCACGCAAGGGTCAAAAAATCCCCATTTAGACCTCTTTCCTTCTCATAGCCCTCACATGCCCCAATTTCCACCCACTATAATCACCAATTAATATTTTTTAAAAAGTCCCAATTGTGTCAATATTAGGGTGCAATTATAACAATTTTATCATTCATATATGCTCAAAAGTGAATGGGTTGAATTCACAGGTTAACGTTGGAGGTTTAGGTTAGCATTCATAATAGTTTGCACCTACACATTATTCGCCAAGCCTTAACACTGAACACCACTAAGAATTCACTCCAATTAATAATCACGTCGGGTCCAATGGTGGATTATTTCCCACAATTTTTGGGGGTGAAATGATTATTTAATATCATTTTACCACACACTCACGTTTTGGAAAACCTTAGAATGTTTGTTGTTGTTTGCTCTCCATGGTGTGAGGTAATGATAAACATCATTCTTCTTTCAAAATGCAAACAATGTTACTCCTGAACCTTTTTATTTGACATTTTTGTGGACCCGTGAAGGGTTTCTTGGTTGATTGAATAATGATTGCTACTTGGTTTTACTGATTTCATCATTCCTTTTCATGCCCTTTTTTCCATGTGATGCTTCACGTTTTCGGGTCTAATGTGGATTATCTCCCACAATTTTTGGGATAAAATGATTATTTCCTACTCTTAATTTTATTACGTGCTCACGGTTTGGTAAACCCTCCATAGTTTCATGATTTTGTCTAATAAAATGATGTGGCATCTCGCAAGTTTGACCACATGTTTGTAGAAAATAATAAATTTGTTTGCTTGGAACTTTTCCTTAATAACCCATGTGCATTTGGGCATATATCTACAAACCCACGTCTCATTTCATCTGGTTAAGACATTATTGTCATGAAACTATTAGCATCTTATAAACTTTTGCTTTTTTGGGCATTTATCTAAAATCCCTCATCTATATTTCTCTTATTATAGATTTTTTAGGATCAAACCCTAAACTACTATAAGAAAATATTGCAAAAAATGTTTGCTTATATCATTTTGGGCATATATCTAAAAACCACTTTCTAATTTAGTGTGATTAAGTAATTATTCTCATGAAACCCTTGCTTGGCTTTTCAACATATATCTGAAAACCCATGTCTATTTTTTTGTGACTAAAGAATTATTATCATGAAACCCTTTCTTACTTTTTTGAGCATATATCTGAAAACCCAAGTCTGTATTCATTTTATCTATGTTTAAATTTCTATCCTTTGGTTGTCCAATACAACACAATTGCATTTATTTACTATAAAATATGTTAGTAATTGTCTACTTTACATTGCACATACAACAAGGCACCATACATAAATAGGATGAAATTTGTATAATTTTTTCTTTACTTCACAAGTTACATTTTCATGAATTGTGCATTCTACATTCTACTTAAAGTTATCCTCATGAACTATGCATTTAACAGTTATATTCATGCAGTGTCTATTTATATGTTATAAGTAAATGATGTTTTTTTTTTGTCATGAGTTATTCCTTACAAATCCCATTTACAAATTCAATAAACTATGTGTTCATTTAATATTTTTTAGTTTTTTCTTAGGGTTTATATCTATGAGTTATTTCATAAAAGGCTCCTGGGTGATCCCACAATAGTGGTTTACAATTTTTGGCCAAACTAGACACTAAAATTCTTATTTTTAACTAAATCTTCACATTCAGGCACTTATAGTGACTAAACCGTGAGGAATTTGAAGATGATGTAAACTAGAGTCTCACCACATTTTGTCTGTAGATTCTAAAAATATTTTTTTCAATATTTTTGGAATCATATTTCAATTCTTTAACCATCTCCCACGAAAACTGGTTTTTTTCAAAAAACAACATTTTTAAAAAGTGACGCACAGCGTATAATGCATAACTTTTTTTCCATGAAGGATAAGATTCTAATTATTTCGAATTTAGATTTGTAACTCTGATATATAGTTCTTCCACTTGGTTATATAGTTTTTAATTGAATATTTTTTCTTTAATCAAGTTTCAAAGTCAAACCAACTACAATTCAGACATAGCGCAACCGTAAAATGCGTAACTTTTTTGTATATATCGAAATTCAATTTTATTTTTTTTTTGTTGGATCAAGGACTTCAATATCTAGTGTACTCATATTTTTCAAAAAAAAAAATTGATAATCTACTATTTTTCCACATGTGCAAAACAAAGACCTTCATTTTCGGTGAAGAACCTATGTTTAATAAAACTAAAAAAATATATATATAATAAAATCAAAACATATAAAAATTATATTCATTGGATAGCTCATTCCAAGGACTATCTGATTCCAGAAGGGTTTCTAAAGACTTCCCCATTTTCATCCTCAACCTGAGCTCCGAACTATAAAAAATAGACTTTTTTGTGTCTCGGGAGGGGGATGAGGGGCAAGGGGGGTTCGAATGAACCCCTAGGGGTTCAAGCAAACCCATAGAGGTTCGCTTGAACCAGGGTTTGGCTGAACCATGGTTCGAGCAAACCTCTTCAAGGGGGTTCGCTCGAACCCCCTTTGCTATGCATTTGTTTTATTTTTTCATGGCCAAAATTTAAAGGGGTTCACTCAAACATTGGTTCGAGCGAACCCCTAATGTGTTCAGTCAAACCAGTAGGTTCGTACGAACACCCAAAATCACTTTTTTTACTTGGGGTCATTTTTTGTGAGTTTTCCTTCCTCACTTGAATTGTAAACCACTATTGTGGCTTCACCCTCCTTTGTATTCTATGTCTCTTTTTCATTCAACAAATTGATATAAGCATGATGAACCACCATTTATATATCTCAATTAATTTTTATAAGGCTCTGCAATATTAAAAAAAAATTGTAGACATTAGCTTACATTTTCAATATATATATGTATGTGTGTGTTTGTATTCGTTTTACTTGTGTTTAAATTTCTATCCTTTGGCTCTCTAATACAACATAATAACATTCATTTGTTGTATATCCTATCATTTCTAGAAACACTACGATACCTGAAACATTTGGTTTTATTAAGGCTACAAAGTTTCCCCCTCAAGAAACTACCTAATTTTATAACCGCTCTTAAAAATCATTAGATAATTGGTCTTATTGGATCTAGAATTAGGGAGAAGCCATCAACATTGATAAACTTAGCTCTCTAAAATTTTGGATATTCGATATTGTAAGGAATTTTTGTCTATACCATATACAATCTCAAAGCTTAAATCTCTGGAATACTCTAGCACAGCTGGTTCAGTAAATGCATTGATGAGATTCAATCAAAATAAGATTAGAAGAAATCTACTTTCGATAAATGATTTGGGCCGTTTAATATAACTCAAAAAGTTGAAGGTGGAAAACAAAAAGGAAACAATAAAGCGAGGAACATTAGCAAGAATGAAGCAAAAAGAATATTTGTGCTTGTCTTTAGAAAAGATGGAAAGCTTACCATATGACAAAATTGCATTGTCAAAATTGAGGAAGCTCTGGCTAAACTGTGATCAACTAAACAAAGTGGAAATTACATTTCCTCAATTTCAACATTTGAGTTGTATTATTTTGATCCATTTCAATATGTTAATAGAGTTACCTAACTTGAATAAGCTTGCAATTCTTAACCAACTATAGATCATTGCTTGCTCCAACCTAGAAATGTTACCCAAAGAATTTGGTGAGAGGAGACCTTTTCCTATGCTAGAGGTATTTTCGTTGGTTCAACTATACAAGCTACATGATTTTCTTGTAGTGGAGGAAGGAGCCATGAATTTACTTACAACCCTTACACTAATGCAATGAGAGGTATTGAAGATGCTCCTAGAGAGTTAATGGAATTTACAGACATTATAGAAAATAAGAGTATATGGTTGCTCAATGGTTCAACAATAGTTCGTCTAGAGAAAAATAAAGGTGCAAACTGTGATAATGTCTACCTTAGACACTGAATCATTCCTGTTGCAATGGGAAGAAATGATTGAGAGAAGAAAATATATGAATTATGGTCAAACGAACTCTTTGAATTTTTGTATGACATTGTTTTCACTTCCTATTTGACTAAATATATTCTTATTTTAACTGTCCTTCAAAATATGGAGGAAAGGCTTATTTTAGCTATATTCTTGAACTACAACATAAATTTCAATCCCTTCTTTATTCTTTCCAATGTGATGGAGATTTTGGTTCTCTAATACCCTGCTTGTGAAAATTCTATTACAGTTACTAATTATTAATCTCCTATCTAATATAGATTATTGGACTGTCAAAAAATAATTCACAACAAATATTGAAAAATAACACAACTGCAACTTCACAAATAAAACTCACAGGAATAGAGAAGAAAACATGCAAAATAATAAACATAATTTATTTTTGGACAAATTGTCCCTGGAAAAACCCTGAAGGGAAAACTAGTACTATATATGAGGAATTTTATTAAACTTCAGCAAATTAAGAGATACATAAATTGCTTGCCTCTTACTAGTAGAGCTCGGGAAATATTCTTCTCTATAAATTCTTCCCTCAATTTCTCCTAATGAAATTCCATAGCTATTGTCCCCAACACTATCACAACACCCTTGCTATCACTGCAAAACTATTTGCTATCACTACAAATTTATTTTCTAACACTACAAATGTACTTGCTATCATTGCAAGTTTTTCTCAAGTGTGTGTTCTCCAAATTCCCATTGATCCCCTTTTATACATTTCTCATTGAAAAACCAATGGCCATGATTTAATCTCAATCAATGACTAAGATTAATTACACTCTATCAAACCCTAACTAACAAGATTCTAGAAGTCTCTAGAGGAATCAATTAATTAAATAAATAAATATCTAGACAACTAACTCCTTTCTAGAAGTCTCCAGAAAAATAATTAAATATTCCCTGGGAATGGAGACACCTATCCAAGCTACAAAACTTAACACGCCCTCTTAGGGAGGAAGGTGTTCTACATGACACCCAACATATCTTTGAAGAAGATGAATTTTTCCTTCCCCAATGCCTTTGTCAAAATGTCTACTACCTGCTGATCTATAGGTATATACTATAGTTGAACAATCCCCCATTGTACACAATCACTGATGAAGTGATATCTGATGTCTATATGCATATACATATCATGAAACACCAGATTTTTAGACAATTTGATGCAACTTTGATTGTTGCAGTGCATCACTATAGTCTCAACTCTCTAACCAAGCAAGGCCACCAAAAACTTCCAAAGCCATATATCCTCACACATCGCCATGCTAGTTGCTATGTATTTTGTCTATAGAACTCAAAGCCACAAACTTTTGTTCCTGATGCTTCATACTCTACAAAATCTCAGCACCCAATCTTGTGCTTGTACTAGTAATTGTACTTGAGCTTTGTTGCCCTTGATTTGGTTGAACAATCCTTGGAGCTTCTACTGGCTACTCTCTTTGATCATCTGCTGGTAAATATTTGGACCTCCTAAATTCCTTTTCCTCCATGAACTTGACATCACGCCTAACTATAATCTTCCTAGCCCTTGGAATAAATATATGATATGCCTTTGAGGTTTCACTATACCAAAAAAAGTACCCTGTAGTCTGATCTAACTTGGAACATGTAGGTCCTCGAATGTGACAATATTCCAAACTCCCAAATATCCTGAATTGGCTGAAATTTGGCTTCTTCCCTGAGAACACCTCCTCTAGTGTCATCCTGCCCAATACCTTATGTGGAACCCTGATTTATTTGTATACTATCATACTACATGCCTCTGCCCATAAGTAACGTGGCATATCCTAGTCATACAACATAGCCCTTGTTGCCTCTGATATAGACTAATTCTCCATCTTAGTAATCCCATTTTGTTGTGGATTGTAAGGAAAAATCCACTCTCTCTTGATTCCTTCCTTGGTACAGAACTCCTAGAACTCTTTCCCTTTGTACTCACCTCCATTGTCTGACCGAAGAACCTTTATCTTCCTGCCTTTCAAGTTCTCCTCAAGAGCTTTGAACTCTTGTAAATGACTGAAAACCTCATTCTTGGTCTTCAATAAATATATCCAGGTCTTCTTGAAGAAATCATCAATAAAAGTAACAAAGTACTCATATCCTCTAAGATACTTTGTCGACATTGGTCCACATCTATCTGAATGCACTAGATCAAGAACACCCTTGGACTGGTGTCACTCCTTGGAAAAGTTGCTTTCACAAACTTCCTCAACACACATCCCTTACATACATCATCATGCTCTGTGCTTACCTCTGGAACACTTTTCACTGTCTCACAGAGCAATTTAAGTGCTCCATGATATATATGGTCCATCCTCCTATGCCATAACTCTCCCTGATCTCTAGAATTATTGTTGCTCATTAATTCCTTATGAGTATCAAACTGCAACCTGTAAATTCAGTCGCTCCTAACTCCAATAGATATGGATGATTTCCAATCCTTATGCCTGATTAACACATTTTCCCCTCTAAGGAGTACATTGTAACCTTTATCTTGAAGGACGAATACATAAATCAAATTCATACCCAAGCTTGGAACATGTAACACATCATGAATGGAAATCAACTTTCCATTCTCCCTCTGAAATAGAATGGTCCCTGTCCCAACTGGATTGAGTTTGGACATGTTCCCTATAGAAATATGGATTCTAATATCCTCCTTATAACTGGAGAAGTACTCTCTAACTGCTCTCATACGAAATGATGCCTCGCTATCTATTTACCAAACACCCTATGAGGTTGAGCTAACCATTCAAGCAATGAGTGAAAACTCATCCTCCATTCTACTAGAGAAATCATCTACACATGTTGAAGCTATTGTCTACTTCTTTTCTTTCTTTTCATTCTTCTTCCTTTGCAGGCAATCACTAACATAGTGGCCAAACTCGTGATAGCCATAACACTTGATCTTAGACAAGTCCTTCTTCTTCTCACTTTGTGGATTTGATCCTTTGCTAGAACCCTTCTTCACTTTCCCTTTTCTAGCTAGGGAAAAAATTTCCTATTCTGTTAGGTATGTGTAGGATCATCATGGAAAAAATAGACCCTTAAGTGGCAAAAAATTCAGAAAAATTAGAGTTAGGTAACTTGACATAAAAATTTGTATAATTTTTCTATATTATTTCAAAAATATGTAAGAATAGAATCTGTATAAAATTGAATGTATTTTCTAAACTACAAGGTTTATTTTTAAAAAAAAATCTATTTGGTGAAAATTTGAAATTTCAATGCAGAGTACTTAAATTTCAAGGAAAAAATAAGTAGGTGTTTGTCCGACCACCCTAACCACAATAAAATGATAATTTTTTATAATATTTTAGAAATAAGTAGAGGACTCATGTCGGATGTGATGCATATTTTTTGTAATTTTTTCCGAGTAAATAATTAATTATGAATTTTTATTACAAATTTTTAAAAATATAAAAATTGTATGTCTAACCACCTTAACTTGGTCAAAACTTCATGAAATTCATTTTTTTATTTTTTTAATCCTATAGTATGTGAAGCATAGAATGTGATGCATGTTTTGGATTCCAAAAATGTCATACCATTTCAAACCTATACATTATTTTCAATTAGGCAATCAATCAGGACTTTAGTCCTAATTCAAATAGAAAATGAATAATAATAATTAATTAAATTCAAAGTAAAGCATAATTTATATTGGTGGAAAGATAAGAATATCCTTTAAAAACCCTTTTCATTTCATCAATTTTGGGTAAAAAAAGTCATCAACCACATACCCTACAAATACCCATCATATTGCCACTTTTTGGCCCATCATGATCTTGCACATACCCGCCTCACTTTTCCAACTCTTATTGTTGGTTCCACTGACAATACTTAGTCTAAGCTCCTCCTAAGTGAAGTTACTCCATATTCAATCCCAACTTAGTAAGGTGTCTTGTCCATTGATAACTTGAACAAAGACATCCCACTACTTAGTAAACCCATTTAGGGCTATTCGTACTAGCTCGTCATCATATGGTTTATCTCCAATAGTTGCCAACTCATCCTTCAAAATTTTGAGTCTGGTGAGGTAACTTATAACATCTTCTCCTTTGTTCATCCACGTATTCCACAAATTTTCTCCAAGAATCATCTTTCGGTTAGTGGTAGCATTCTGGTACAGATTCAAAATGGTGTCCCACATCTTCATTATATCTAACTCTGTGATATGTGGAACAATATGGTCCTTGTCACCATCAAGATTCAACCTCCTCACCTTGGAATCTTCCTTCTTATATGCTAAGAGTTGTGTTGGATCTGTAGGTACAACTACAACACTGGTCATATATTCCTTGATACCATTATCTTCTAATAATAAAGAAATTCTAGCTTTTCAGACACCAAAATTTGAGGCTCCATCCAATCTGTTCTAATCTCTTAAATCTACTGAGGCCATCTCAAAATAAAATAATAATAATAATAATAATAATAATTTTGAATAGGTAGAACTAAGTTTTATAAACCCTCAATTTTTCCTTCCTGTGGTAAGCCTTTTCTACACTCGGATCAGCTCTGATACCAAGTGAAAATTCTATTGTAGTTACTGATTATTAATCTCCTATCTAATATAGATTATTTGACTACCAAAAATTAATTCACAACAAATATTGAAAAATAACACAATTGTAACTTCACAAATAAAACTCATAGGAATAGAGAAGAAAACATCCAAAATAATAAACACAATATTTTTGGATAAATTGTCTCGAGAAAAACTCCAAAGGGAAAACCAATACTATAGATGAGGAATATAGATGAGGAATTTTATTAAACTTCAGCAAATTAAGAGATACATAAATTTCTTGCTTCTTACTAGTAGGGCTCTAACCATATTCTTCTATGGAAATTCTTCCCTCAATTTCTTTTGATGAAATTCCATGGTTGTTGTCCCCAACGCTATCACTGCACCCTTGCTGTCACTGTAAAAATATTTCCTTTCACTACAAATTTATTTTCTTACATTGCAAATGTACTTGCTATCATTGCAAGTTTTTCTCAAGTGTGTGTTCTCCAAATTCCCATTGATCCCCTTTCATACTTTTCTCATTGAAAAACCAATGGCCATGATTTAATCTCAATCAATGGCTAAGATTAATTAAACTCTAACAAAAATTAACTAACTAGATTCTAGAAGTCTCTAGAGGAATCAATTAATTAAATAAATAATTATCTGGACAACTAACTCCTTTCTAGAAGTCTCCGGAAAAATTAATTAAATATTCCTTGGGAATTGAGACACTTGTCCAAGCTACAAAAATTAGCACTACTCCATTATTGATAAGGAGCACCCTCAATGCATTCCCTTCCACTTCCTTCAGTTTTGTGCTTGGAGTGTTTATGAAATTTTATTGTGACTTTTGTGTTTAGATGCATAACTATTGTAGTTTGATTTTACTAATTTTAGTAGCGTTTTTTTTTGTAAGTGCTCAGTTCTAGACTTGATATCCATAGGATCTCTGTACATAGTTTGTAAAGATAATCTATGTTGCAGTTTAAATTTTTTGGTTTCAAATCTTACATGCATCACTTTTGTGTATGTGTTAGATTTGAGTTAACAAGTTTCATATGTTTTGGCATGAGTTTGATATATCCAGTTTAGTTTGGAGTTGCATCAGTATTAGATTTGTTGAAAGTTCACTCTTTGGCATAGTTTGAATAGCTTGATAAAGTTCATACTAGGCTACAAATATACAGATTTGTTCACACAAACTAGTTACCTAATACTTAAACTTTGAGGAATACAGATTTGTTGCAAGTTCCCAAGCACACATAGGTCCAATCAAGGTGGACCAAACTAGGCTTGTTGCGAAGTGGGTATATATAAGGGAATGACTCCAAACAAAAAAAAACATGTCATGTGGATTCCCAGGCCTATAAAAACTCCTAACATCATGTTACAATGATTCCATATCCTTCCTTTAACAATCAATGCATAGATTTTCCCATCCAATATTGAACATAGGGTTTTGGGGTAATTTCTCACAATTGCAGCCAACTATCATTGAAAGCTTCTTCTACACAATGATTCAAAAACCCTCCTTTTTCCAACTTTTTGGTAGAGTGGAGATAGATATTTCCACCAATTCTTGTGGTTTTTCATCAGTGGAATCTTTCTCTACCACATTTTGTTTGTTTACTGGAACCTTAGGCTAAGTATTAGCCTGTTTGCACAAAAAATACAATCTCTCATCAAACTCAATGAAAATTGCTCAATTAAAAACCATTTGAAGGCTCTAACTAATATTCAACTTCCTACATCACCTTCAGGTCCGTACTTGACTGGACCAAACCATGCAAAATGAATTACAACAAGTTTTCATAGAAAAAAGAAAAATTCAATCTGGAAAAAATGGTATTCTTCTCATTCAAAGCTTCTCCAACCCTACAGATCATGTTTTCAATACATATTTATGTTGTTACAAGAATTTTCCAATCTCCAACCAACCCACAATAGTTTTTTAAAAAATATTGCAAAAGTTGTCATTACAACATTAACAACATTTGAGCAACTTTACCTTGGATTACCTTTATGCCTTAAACCTTTGGAATCCTTTTGGTGTTCGCTAGTTGATAGGTTCAGTAAGAAGTTGAAAGATGGAAAGGAGCTCTTTTGAGTCAAGCAAGAAAAAATTAGCTCCTCAAAGCTTCTCTTCAGAATCTCCCGGTTTATGCATTAAGCCTTTTCAAAATACCTACTAAATATGTGGAAGCCATTGAGAAGATCCAAAAAAATTCCTTTGGTCTGGTGTGGAGGAGAAAAAGAGGATGCCTCTAATAGGATGGGATTTGGTTTACAAACTGAAATCCTTGGGGGGATTAGGTCTTAGAAAAATCAGAATGATTAATAAGACTCTTCTTGCTAAACAAATATTGAGATCCTTTTTGTCTAATGGGGAATGGAAAGATATCTTAGAAAGTAAATATATGACCAATTGTGTTTCCCTCAAAGCCTCGTTGGATTCTCCTATTCTGGCCCATGGTTTAGCTTGCTGCAATGACATGATTGTTGGTAGAAATATTTTGGAATTAGGGGTTGGTTGGCACATTAGAAGCAGTAATCTAGCTAGGTTTTGGGAGGACAGATGGCTTTTTAAGGATCCCCTAATCAAAATTCAAAGATTCAATAGATGGGATGAAATTTTGCAAAGCAACTTTTGGAGAGTATGTAAAAGATTATTAGAGTGAAGGATATTGGGTGGATTTTTGTATGGTTAGCCAGGATTTGGCTCCGCTTCAATCTTCCTTGATGGCTGTTAGATTGGGATAGAATCAGTTGGATGATCATCTTGTCTAGATGGAAAACCCTTTAGGTAACTACTTTGGTTCATCAACTATCTCTCTATTGTTCCTTTCTCAAGCACCCCCTCCTTTCTAGTCTAAAGCATGGATAAAACACTTGACTCCTAAAGTCAACATTTTCTTATGGCTTTTGCTTCAAAATAATGTGCTCATGGTGGATAATCTTTGCAAACAGGGATTACAAATCCCCAACAGATGTTACCTTTGCAAGAGTGAAGCAGAGTTGGAAAACCATTTTTTTCTCCACTGTCCATTTGTTGCTACAATCTAGGGTAAAGTTTTGGCTCTCTAGAATATTTCTTGGGTGTTCCACTTGTCTATTGAAGATTTCTTCTCACAATAGAAAGCCCCATCTCAAAATCCTTTCATTCGAAGGTTATGCACTTTTATTTTCCCTTTTGTTGTTTTGGGAGTGTGGAAAGAACATAATAACAAACTTTTCAAGGATAAGGAGATGTCGGAGATTAATGTTTTTGAAAAAAAAAATAGGCTAATAAAGGAAAACTTCAATGTTATTCCCCAAAAATCTTCTAATCTTGAGGTTGTAGTTTGCACTCCCTATGATCTAATTATAGCCAAGGATTGGAATCTCAAAATGGATGTATCTAAGGCATCCAAGCCAGCTAAGAAAGATAGGGAGGGTGTGCGTTGGACCTTTCCACCAAATGGCTAGACTAAATCCAACTTTGATGGCATTGCGAAGGGAAATCCAGGGATGGCCAAAAGTGGAGGTGTGTTAAGGGACTCAAATAGTAACTTTTTGGTGGTTGTGGCCATTTCCCTTTGTTCTCAAACCAACCATGTGGTAGAGGCTATATGAGCTTTTCAAGTTTTAAATTTAGCACATAATCTGAATATAAAATATTTATGGCTTGAAGGGGACTCCAAAAACATCATTGACTGTATCCTAGGTAGGACCCCCCATCCTGGTCTATTAATAATTGGATTGAAGATACTAAATCTATCTTAGATAAGTTCAAAAAAATTTAAATTTGTCACATCTATAGGGAAGCTAACAATGTGGCGGATTACTTTGTGAATGAGGGGGTTAAGTGGGGAGGTTTGAACACATAGCAGAATTTTAGTGACTTGGGAGCTGAAGTCAAGGCCTTATTATATTATGATGTTACGCATGGGAAAGAAGAAAATATCTTTAATGATGATAGGGAAAAGGGCTAAGTACATCAAAATCAAGAGATTTGATGGGGCCGTG
Organism: Sequoia sempervirens; assembly: GCA_007258455.2. Classification (NCBI taxonomy): domain Eukaryota; kingdom Viridiplantae; phylum Streptophyta; class Pinopsida; order Cupressales; family Cupressaceae; genus Sequoia; species Sequoia sempervirens. The sequence goes on from VDFB02168118.1 coordinate 156,154,343, forward strand.
TCAAATAACTTAGCTAGTAAGAAAAAGCGACACGCTTTGTGGGTTCATTGGAATGGTTGCATAAATTTGCAACAGGTTTTCGACACTGGTAGAGATTGCAGTGAGGTGCATACAAGAATGGGGGGATAGGAAAAGAATCGAACCAAAAATCTATGAAATGCACACAAGGAATGTTAAGGTATGGAAATAGGTTGAGCGAGGTGGTTTGGTTCCATTCCAGGAAAAACTTCATGGGCATAATCCTAAGGCCATTGACTACTTTGAGAAGAACTGGAATAATGGAGAAATTATCCTCTTTGGGAGAAAGGTGAAACTAGATGAGCAAATCATAGGAGAGGTGACTAGAATGTCCACTGAGGGCATGAAATTTTATCGTGACAAAAGGTATTTAGATGAGGCAGTAATCAATTTCCCAAAGAAAGAAAAGGAGAAATTGAAACTAGTCAAAGTTTCCAATAGCTATTTTGAAATCGACTCCATCAAGGTGCTTTGGAGAAAGGTGCTTCGTGTCATTATGGAGTATATTGCGTTGGACGAGAGACTCACCAAAGTTTATTGTTATCATTTTTCTCTCCTTAACCACTTCCACCATAAGGTACAAATTTATTTGCCTCATTACTTGTTCTACTCATTGAGAAATAGCCTTGAGGACCACAAGAAAAATTCTAGGAGATACCCTATTCTTCATCCTGGGCTTATTAGGTTGATCTATGAACATTTTCAAAGCCTATTGGATTTATCCAAACCAGTTGCCTCCACGGTGTCTAAGGACTATGATACAAACAATGGTGGCTTGGAGAATCATTCTAAGCCTAACTCAAAGAGAATTTTTGAATCCCATCTGTCCCCTATCCTTTCTGGCAAGAAAACCTAGCTTTGTAAACCCCAACACATGAAATTTAACCCTGAGAATTACCCTGACTGCCCAACCCCTTTAAAGAAACCCACTCTCAAGGGTTCCCTTGCCAATAAGTTGGTTACCTACTCTGTGAACTCTCTAGAAGACAAAACTAAGAACCTTGAAGCTAGTAGAAATTATGTTTCTACCCTTCCTTCCTCTTTCAGAGATGTTGGAACTAGATTTCCCAGCTCCGCTAACCCAAATGATTTCAACCTCATTTTAGATCAGGATTAGTCTAGAGATATCCTTGCCTCTACTAGAAATGGAGTTGGTGATATTTTCAGGGCTATGAAATGGGCCTATCAAGAAATCAATGATCTTAACCTCAAAAATAGGGATCTAAATAGCAAGTTATAGGAACTGGAACTGAAGTTATCAACTCTAAACAATGAAAAAGGAAAACAAAAAAAGAACAATACAGGGACGAGAGATCGTGACATTGAGGACAAGTATAAGACTCTGGAAGTTGAAATTGCTATAGTAAAAAACAATATGAAAATTATTGTGGAACAAAACCATAGAATGGCAAGGCACAATGCCCAAGTTATCATTAATTCAATTTCTGAGAAGTTGGAAAAGTCACAACAGGGCTCGTTGGTTGTTGACCTGGAAGAGGACAAGGATAAAAGAAAGAATGAGGAAATTTTACATTCCTTGTTGCTTCTCTTCTTGAGTTCTTTAATATCAATGATACACTCCAACTCCATAGGCTTGCTAGGTGGAAGATCTAGAACCCAACCAACATCTAGAAATGAAGATGAACCTGCTCCATCACCTACAACAACATCCCCTTTGAAAGGGTGCAAATCAGAAACATTAAATATAGGAGAAATACCAACACCTTGAGGCAACTTAATTTTATAAGCATTGTTTGCAAATTTTTGCACAATCTTGCAAGGCCCTATCTTTTTTATCTACAACTTAGATTATTGACCCTTGAGGAATCTCTTTTTCTTGAGATGGGCTAAAACCAAATCACCAACTTTGAATTCAACCTCTCTCCTCTTCATATTAGCCCTTTGTTTATACTTGTCAACACTACTTTAAAATTGTTCCCTAACTTGTTGATGGATCTCTTTCATTGCCACACCAAATTGTTCTCCTTTAGTACTTGGCCTTTACATTCCATTAATATCCCTCAATTCAAATACCCCTCTAGTATGCAAACCATATACCACTTGAAAATGACTTTTTCCAATACTCCTATTCATGGAATCATTGTAGGAAAACTTTGTCTAAGGCAAGACAAGATCCCACTAAGTAGAATGTTCTTTAGAGAGGCACCTTAAGAGGTTTCCAAAGATTCTATTAACCACCTCATTCTTCCCAATAGTTTGGGGATGATAGGTAGTGTTGATGGTGCCAGGTTGACCCACAACATGTAGGTAAGATAAAAGTGAAATATCTCACCTCTCCTGAAAAAGACAATCAGCAATCAAATTGATCACCTCCCAAGGTCTTTGATATTGGTTCACAATGTTGTTGTTTCACGAAGTGGTCAATATGGCTGTAATGTTCAAGGGGCCTGTTGGTATTGAGCTTATGGATTGTTATAAGATCAAACATATATTTAAACCTACTTTAACTGGTGGTTTTAAAGAAATATAAAAAGATAGATTAAAGCTTTTAAACTAAAGAGAATGTTGATTCATCCAACTAATCAGACTTGTTACCTTCCAAGGAATTCCTAAACTGAAACTGCAAAATAAAGTTAACTTGTAATTAATACAAAGTTTCATTCATTCACAATGCAAACTTTAAAATTAGATTGCAAATCATCATTTAAGCAAAACATAAGATAAAATTTCATTTTTTGAAAGCTTTCCAAATCAAATAATTAACCCAAGATAAATACCATTCTAGAGAACAATATGAAGTAGATTTAAAACTGGTTGCTTCTACTGTTGGTGAAACAGATAAACAACATTTAAAAATCTAGCAAGATCACAAGTGTAAAAAAACCCATGTCTTCGAATTATCTCCATCTATACTAAGAAAATCTGGAAGATACATCTCCTCCTCTTTCTATTGAACTTAAAATTTCTAACTTTATGTAAAACCCTAGCTTGTTAATTCTTAACCCTAAAGAAAAAGATGAAAAAGAAGATCCCCCCTTATTCTATACTCTATCCTTTACAAAGAGGAGAAAGTGCCATATATACAAAACACGCCAAAAATGTGTTAGCCTCATTTTACGGTTTACAAAATAAGTCAATTACAGAAAACGTCGACCCTAGAAGAGTTTTGGAACAAAGTCAAAGATGCATTAAATTCATGCACTCTATTTATGTTGGTGAAAGATCGCTCTCAGGCATGGTTTCCAGATCTTTTACAACCATCCTCATTAACTCACAGCCCTCGTGTCTACCACTAAGACTTCACGCATTTCATCCTTGACCTCAAAAACTGCTCTACAGAGTTGCTTTGAATGTTCTAAAGCACTGTCAATAATGTCAATCTACTTTTGCCAATAGACATCCAATCTGTCATTAAGATTCACTGCTTCTTCCTTTTTTTCTAGATCTTTCTTTCTGATGTCAATTTAAAGCAACATATTCAATGATCAACCTTGTATAGAACATTCCAGTTACAATGCTCTCTGAATTAAATTCATACACACTGATCACACACTGACCACAAACCACTATTCACCAAACTGATCATCATCTTCAATTACAGAGTATACCCATATCGCTCATAGTCTATTGACCTTCCTCACAGGTATGGTCACAATAGTCTAACTGCCAACGGTTCTCCTTCAGCTTCCTTTGATTGTTTGAACACATACCACGTAGGATCTTCAGATGGTTAAAATTCTTTCAAGCAGAATTGCATGTCGATGAGACACTAGTCATGTCTCCCCGATGCTACAATGCTCCACTGAGGCTATCGGCATAACTTACCAGTATCAGAAAGAGGTCATAACGAGCTGCAAGAGTCATACTGATATCCAAGACTATCGCCTAGACTATCGCCATCGGCAAGATCAGTGAGACCTCTCACTGAAGTCCATAGCAGACTCATCGGCAAGACTATCGCATTCGCCATGAGTCATATAGAGCCCTTAAGTCTTACCAATGTCAAAACACCTATCGACGAGACCAAAAGTTAGAGCAAGGTCCTAGCAAGCCTCCATGTCACACTGAAGTGTCCTTCCATCGGTGACACTTCAAAAATTGCTATGACTCCCAACAAGCCTTCAGGTCACACTGAAGAGTTAAACCATCAGTGAGAGATCTTCAATCAGTAAGAGTCTCCGAAGGTCACACCTCTCCCCGACGCTACCTATCGCCAGGAGTCTCACCGAAGACATATATACCCATCGGCGAGACCACAACCATCAACAGCAGATCATACCGAGTGTAAACCTTTCCGCCAAGAGTCTCCCTGATGACAACCTTGTGAAAAATTGTCGGCGAGAGTTCTCCTCAAGCAGAGAGAGATAGAAAAAATCACAACTATCGAAATGTCTTGCCGATGACTCATGTCGGCAAGATAGAAACAACATCTCAGAGACTCGAGCATTTCAAATGAATTGAGTACAACTGCTAGTCGGCAAGACTTCCAGAGGATCTCATCAAATTTACTCTTTCAAGAGTTTCATGCCAGTAAGATTGAGGCTTGTTTTCCAATAGACTTCCATGAGAAACAATATCATATGTTCTCAACATGCTTTAATCCTACAAAAAAAATCCTTCATTAGTCCTCTATAGCATAGAAAATATCATCATTCATCACACGCTTCATACATCTTTCATTTAATTATACTTATCATATAGAAACTCAACTCTAGTGGAGGTGGAACCAAAATGAAATCAGAACCAGGACCGGAGTCGGAACGGGAAAAAAAACATGGAAATAACCAACATTTCCAAGTTCAACCCACATTCCAGCTCCACATTCACAAAAAGCAAAGTAACCGGGGACCACAGTAGGGCAAGGGTAGAGTCAGAACCAGATGAGGAAAGTGAAATTGGTAACAACTCCATATCCCAAATCCTTCTCGAACCCGGTCCCGCAAAAGAGACCAAACACAAGGAAGAAACACGAAAACAAACGCAAGTGGGATTGGACCAAAAATAGATCCCGGGCGAACCACAACAGGGGCGGGAAGGAAACCAAATCCGACATTGAAACTTTTCAAAGTTTCAGGTTTGAATCCCATCCCGACCCTGCCTCCGACAAAATACAAAGAGATAACGAGAGAATAAAAAGAAGGGAAGAAAACACCCCACGACCAAAAACAAAGAACAAAGGAAAAACAAACAAACAAGACTGGAGGAACTGGGACTGGAACGGAACCAGAACCTAGAACTTTAGAAAAGTTCTAGAGTTTGGTTTCGGTCCACATCCTGCTTCCACCAGAATAAAAAAGAACAAGCACAAAGGGATGAAACCGGAACCGGGAATGGAACGAAAATCGAAACTTGGAAGAAATTCCAAAGTTCAGTTTCAGTCATGATTCTGTGTTCGCCAGAACAAAACAAAAAATGCCTAAGGCAGAGAATAAGAGGGAAAAGAAAACATAACAGAACAAGGGGGACCTATTTTAAACAAGTTTAAAATGGGGTGGTTATGGAAGGCATAAAAATTGATGACTTGGCTAGGAAAATGGTTTAACCATTTTCAAGAAACTGAAGGATTCAATCACCCAGAACTCCTAGTTTATGGACATCATAATTCGAGTTAGGTTAGTTTTAACAACCAAGGTTGAGTTAGAATCTCAAATGTAAATCAACACTGGCTACCCCTAAATCTATGTGTGTGCTTGATGGTGCATCACCCTTTTACAAAGTTTTCCTCATCTTTTGAACAATAATGTGCAAGATTTGAACTACATGAGTTGATTCCCTTTAGCTATTGTGCAATGATATCCTGGGCATTTCTTCACTGCCATTCAAGTGTCCATAGCTCATACAAAGATACCTCTATTTTTCTCACAGCATTGCTCTACTCCTATTCAGGCATCCATAGCCGTGGTAGAGATTTTGGAATCACCCATTCATATTGAGTTTTCTTTTCTTAGATAGTTCTCTCTATTTTTTTTTCTTTTGGAGTTTCAGATATTTCATTCAATTCTTTCTCAATATGTCAGATGTTTGACATCTGTTTTGGGTTGAAAACTACCATGGACCTCATAACAGCATCTGGGGAATCAAATTTTTCACTCAAATCTTGCAACACTATCATCCTAGGATAAATATACCATTACAAAAGGAGATATTTTTGATGATTTATGACAGATTCAGTCGTAGTTAATGAAGATTGTTTACTTTGTACCTTGTTTTCAAGACTTTCCACAACTCTTATTGATAATGAACATAAAACAACAAATTTAGGACAAAATCATGCAATCAGACAACCTAAAAATATCTAAACCAACCTCTCGAGGCAACCAAAGTAAGCTTCAGACAACAACCCCCTTACAACTGCATAAAATGAGGGTCCCCACAAAGAAAAACAAAAGGAACAAAAAGCAAAAGAACAAAAGAAAAGGAAAACAAGGAAAACAACAAAACTATTTACAAACAAAATGACAAATTATTTACATATATACAATCCAACAAAATACAAGATCTTTCACAGCCCAAAGTATTGTTTAAGAAATTGTCCATTGACAAGCAATGGAATGGGTTGTCCTATTAAACTGCTCAGCCAGAAAGCATTTTCTCCTAGGATTTCAGCAATTTGATAGGGACCCAACCAAAGCTTATCAAACTTCTGGTGATCACCTTTCTTTGCGTTAGCCTTATCCCATAATAGCACAAGGTCTAATATTCTAAAAGCCTTGATTTTGGCTTTTTTTTCAAACCAACGTTTGACAATGGCTTGGTGTTTAAAGAATTTTGCAAAGCAACATCTCTCTGCTCTTCTAATCTCAACAAGCCAGCTAACATCACTTCAATCCTATCATCACTAGAGTAAAATTCTTGCATAAATTTTAGGACAAGTATTTGCAAGTGAATAGCGAACACGGGTTCTTCACCATATACTAGCTTAAATGATGAAGTCTTTAAAGTAGCCTTGATCCTAGTCCTGTCTTCCCACAAAGAAAATCCTAGCTAGGTATGCCAGTCCCTTGGGTTGTTCTCTAACAATTGTTTGATTACTCCTAGGAGATTCTTATTAGTTGATTCTACAACCCCATTTCCTTGCGGATGATAGTTTGAAGAATACTTTAAAACAATCTTATGATCATAAGCCCATGAAATCAACTCGACAGAAGAAAAGGTAGGGCCACTGTCACATACCAATGCAAAAGGTACGCCAAACCTGGTTGTGATGCATTCAGTGAGGAACTTGATTACCACTTCTGTTGTGCTATTCTTGCAAGGTATAGCTTTTGTCCATCTTGTGTAGTAATCCATGGTAGTCAAAATGAATTTGTGTCCTACAGAAGAATTAGGATTAATCACCCCAAAAAAATCTAGTGCCTCTTGGGCAAATGGCCTTACCTCATAAATAGAGTGCAATGGCATGGCTAAATGACGCTCTCTTGATGCAAAAGTTTGGCATAAATGACATGTTCTTACATGTTGGTGGGCATCCTTAGACACACATGGCCAATAATATCCTGACCTGAGGATTTGATGAGCCAAAGAATCTGCAGAACCATGGCCTGTGCCATGTTTCCCATAAAATTTAACAATTGCATCTCTAGCTTCTTGTTGATCAAGGCATCATAGATAAACTCCCTCAAAATTCTTCTTGTATAACAATCCTCATTTATCTTCGGTTGATGCCTTTTCCTGAGCCCTTGGGTCTTAATAAAAAATCCTTTCTAAGGCCACCATTCCCTTAGGAATTCTATTACTTTTTAAATTGAGGACCCCCTCTGTATCGCAGCCTCCGTGGTTCCAGTCTCCTTGATCCCTATCGGACTCATCAATGATTTGTCCTTCAAAAACATCTGAGCTTGCCAAAAAATCAAGGATATGTTGATCATCGTCAAAGACTTGAAATTTCTTGACATTATCAGGAATAGCCAAGGTGGATATCAATTCTACTAAGAATCTCTTGAGTTTGGAGTCTTGCATGGACTCCAGGGTACTTGCAGCAATAACTAATGAATAAGTTATTTGATTGTCCTCTCTAGGGATCAAACAAATCCCAAAAGCATCAAAGTCTTCAATCAGGTTCCACACCCAATTTCTATAAGCTGCCAGCCTTTTATTGTGACATGGGTATGTACAGGATCATCATGGAAAAAATAGGCCCTTAAGTGGCAAAAAATTCAGAAAAATCAAAGTTAGGCAACTTGACGTAAAAATTTGAATAAGTTATCTATATTATTTAAAAAAATATGTAAGAATAGAATTTATAGAAAATTGAATGTAGTTTATAAACTACTAGGTTTATTGGTTTTTTTAAAAATCTATTTGGTGAAAATTTGAAATTTCAATGTAGTAGTACTTAAATTTCAAGGAAAAAATAAGAAGTAGGTGTCTATCTAACCACCCTAACTACATTAAAATGATAATATTTTTTCATAATATTTTAGAAATAAGTAGAGGACTCATGCTTGGATGTGATGCATATTTTTTATAATTTATTTCAAATTAAGCATTTAATTATGATTTTTGTTACAATTTTAAAAATATAAAAGTCATATGTCCTGACCACCTTAACTTGGTCAAAACTTCATGAAATTTATTTTTATTATTTTAATCCTATAGTATGCAAAGCATATAATGTGACACATATTTTGGATTGAAAAAATGTGATACCATTTGAAAGCTATAGATGTTTTTGAATCAGCATAACAATCAGGACTTTAGTCGTAATCCAAATAGAAAATGAATAATAATTATTTATTAAATTCAAAGTAAAGCATAATTTATATTGCTAGAAAGCTTAGAATCTCCTTTAAAAACCCTCTTTATTTCATCAATTTTGGGAGAAAAAAAAGTCGTCAGCCACATATCCTACAAATACCCATCATATTGCCACTTTTTGGCCCATCATGATCCTACACATACTCACATGTATATTGGCTATGCATTTGCTTGATAATTACTTCTAAATCTCCTTTACATACCAAGGTAGTAACTTTCTTCTGATGTGCCAACATTAGTCCCCGAGCTAATGCTTCATATTCTGCTATATTATTAGTGCATCCAAATTGCAACCTGTAAGAAGCAAAGAAAGTTTTTCCTTTCGGGTTGGTTAACTCAATTCCAACACCACATCCTATTTTGGATTTGGATTGATCAAATGTGAGGGTCCATAGCTGATCATGAGTTGGGTTTGATCCCTTTGAGGTTTTTGTGGGTGTTTGGATAAGATGAACCATAGGTGAGGCCACCTAGTCTTTTGCATCAAATATTAGGAATGGGTGTTTAATAGGTTCCTCAGGTGCAATTTTTGATTCCTGCTTAGATATATTATGTAATCCTAGGATATTCTTTTGAGGGTTATCTGCATCTCTGATTAATCCCTTGGGTTTTGGTATAATTGTGAGTGCAGGGGTATCAAACAAACCTTGGGGTTGTTCATCGTAACTATGTTGGTCCAGTATTGTGATCGGGGTAGGTTCAACTTGAAGAGGGACTTCCTCTGAAGGTATATTATCCCTGGTTAACATTATTACATTTTTGGCGTCAAATGAGAAGTGGTTTGAAGCGGCCTCAAGGTGACTTAGGCTAGTTTCCTCAGTTTGGGAAACATGGTTTAAAACACTAATGCAGGGTTGGTAGGTTAGTTTTGAATGATTTTGGTAGTGTACCCTACACCAATTAGGGAGTAGAAGACTCCACAAATCAATATCTTCTCCTAAGACTAGCTAATCCTATTGTAGCTTCTTGATCAATACATGTTGGTTTACATTAATCATGGGATCATGGAATTTTTGCATTGACAAATCTTTAGAATCAAGAACCGAAAAGGTCAGAATTTCCTCTCTTTTATAAACCCCTATTTTGGTTTCAAAATAAGCTACCTCATTGGGATGGTCATATTTAGTGATGATATGTTTGAGGTGAGGTTCACTCTCAATCCTAATCTTGGTAGGCATTCCCCTCCATGGTAGCCACATGTGTGAAAATTTGAGGGAGAGATATCCCCCTATACTTTTCATTAAATCTCTACTTAAAAGCATACCATAAGTCTCGAGAATGTCTGCTACTTGAATATCCATATTGGGTAAAATCCTAGGGTCAGACCCTACTTGCACATGTATATTTCTCAATTCTCCAACTACATTAACCTTTTTTTATCAAGTTGGATGACCTTCTTGTTTGTTTGGACAGGGTTCAATCCTAATTTCTTGCATATAGAAAATGGCATCACATTGCTAGAAGCCCCTGAATCTAGTAGACAATTATGTAGATTCTTCCCACAGATTCTCAAACTTCAAAGAAATGGTGGGGTACCTACCTTGCTTCTAAAAAAAGTTGCATTCATGTCTACAGTGGGTGCCACCTAGGTTTTCCCTTTTGATTTATCAACTTCTTCCAAAGCTTTTAGCACTATCTCTCGTTGGGTAGGGCACCACTTTAGGATGTCAAAGTATGATAAAGAGGTTTTCAACATCTACATCTCAAAAAAATATCAAATTCTATGTTATAACTTGCATTACATTTGAAAATACCAGATGAATTACCTTTGCTATGGGAGTCAGGTGGACCCCTCGGTGGAGGAGGGTTGTTATCAGCACCCTAATTTGGAGGCACCATATGGTTAAGTGGTGTTGATGTAGTGAATGGAACCTTATTTTGATTTCTTAAAAAGTGTCCTCCCTTTGTCTGAAAGGCTTGGGCATCATACACATCTTCCTCTGGTTCATTCTCATTCTACATTGGGAATGAAAGCTCTTCTTCAAAGAGGTCATAAGTCATTGTTGTATCTACTGAGTCACCTCCTTTATTTGAATTCCCTTGGAATGTTTGGGCATCTACCTGTGTCATCTTTATAACCTCCATTTCAGGGCAGTTTACCTCAAAATGAGTTGCAGTATCATGCAACTTGCACCAGTTAGTCATAAATTTGAGGTCAACCATATTCACCACATGTGGCCTGTCCTCATTAGCTTGATAATTGTGAGGAACCCCACCATTATTTGGCCCTATATTCCATTGTTTGTTGTTATTTGGCCTATGGTTATATCCCCTATTTTTATTTTGATAGCCTTGGTTAGGGAAGTTTTGGCCTTGATAGTTCCTCTGGCTGTGATTGTTGTTATTCTGATAATTACCCTAATTAGTATAATTACCTTGGTTATGAGAGGGGTTTAGTTTAAGCTAATCCATATCATTTGTGACTTGAGACAGATTTTTCGTTAAGGTCTCCACCTCGTTTGTGAGTTGAACTATTTTTTCACTCTCAACATTCTTAGCAATAGGTGGCTGACCAATAGGATTTGGTATTCCCACTTGATTATGATGGCCATGCTGACTGTGATGATCCTGTGATTGTTGAGAGAAGTCAGGAGCTCCATTGGCAAATAATGGAATAGGAGATTGAGTCTGCAACTTAGATATAGGTCAATAATGGGAAGGAGACATCCCTGGGTTAGTATTGAATAAAGGGGGTGGATTAAGCATCGGATACCCCATTGAAGGACAACCTCCTCCCAAATTTCATTGTTGAGAGCTAGTTTGTTGTTGCAGCTTGATGGCTAGATGATAAACTTTAGATAGAGAATCAATGTTCATGGGTTGATAGATCCTTTGTAGGAACAGGCCAAGCAAAGGGTCTATAACTCTAAAATATGCATGAATGACACTATTCTCAGCAACTAGATAGGGGTCCTACAATCACCTATACATTCATTGAAACTTGGTATTAAACAAGGGCAAAGATTCACATGGCTCCTTCCTAATAGTAGCAAATTGGTGGAACAAAATGGCTGGATCCACATAAAATCTAAACTGATTGATGAAAGCATTCTTCAGGTCTGTCCAGCTCAGAATAGAACCTTGTGGAAGATTTAGGTACTAGTTGTACGCCATATCCCCTAAGGAATAAGGGAACAACCTACAAACCACATCATGGTGAGCTATCTGGGCTCTGGTAAAAGCATCCTTAAAAGCTTGTATGTACCCTTCAGTACTCCTTCCTTTGCCATGAATGTATTTGGGACAAAATCTCTTAGGATTCTTAGACATATCATGAAAGCCTCCAAGAATAGTCCCCAATGGAGAGGTATTATTCATAAAGAATTCCATTGGTGGCAATGGTGGGGGTTAAGCCAACTGTTGGATGGGCTGAACCAGCTATAATGGCACTTGAGATGGAGTTTGTGGTGGATTGATGGGTATCCACTGGGGTATTGGTGAAAATCCTAGTGGAGTGAGTGGAGCTAACAAGGGTGGTATAATGGTTTCCCAAGTCTTTTGAATCTTGTGTCTTATTCTGGTCTTGAGTTCTATCAAAGGTGGTGGGTTGTCAGTTGATTGAAGAACTCTATGGGACCTTTCTGGTGAGAAAAACCCAATAAATTATCCAATTTTCTCTTTTGGCCCTCCTTCTAGCACCAAATTTGTTGATGGTTCTAGGTTCACCCACAACATGTAGGTAAGATAAAAGTGAAATATCTCACCTCTCCTGAAAAAGACAATCAACAATCAAACTGATCACCTCCCAAGGTCGTTGATATTGGTTCACAATGTTGTTGTTTCATGAAGTGGTCAATATGGTTGTAATGTTTAAGGGTCTTGCTAGTATTGAGCTTATGGATTGTTATAAGATTAAACATATATTTAAACCTACTTTAACTGGTGGTTTTAAAGAAATAGAAAAAGATAGATTAAAGCTTTCAAACTGAAGAGAATGTTGTTTCATCCAACTAATCAAACATGTTACCTTCCAAGGAATTCCTAAACTGAAACTGCAGAATAAAGTTAACTTGTAATTAATACAAAGTTTCATTCATTCACAGTGAAAACTTTAATAGTACATTGCAAATCATCATTTAAACAAAACATAAGATAAAATTTCATTCCTTGAAAGCTTTCCAAAACAAATAATTAACCCAAGATAAATACCCAATATGAAGTAGATTTAAATCTAGCTGCTTCTACTGTTGGTGAAACAGATAAATAGCATATACAAATCTAGTAAGATCACCAGTGTACAGAAAACCCATGTCTTCGAATTATCTCCATCTATACCAAGAAAACCTGGAAGATACATCACCTCCTCTTTCTATTGAACTTAAAATGTCTAACTTTTTGTAAAACCCTAGCTTGCTAATTCTTAACCCTAAAGAAGAAGATGATAAAGAAGATCCCCCCTTATTCTATACTCTATCCTTTACAAAGAGGCGAAAGTTCCATATATACAAAATGTGCCAAAAATGCGTCGGCCCCATTTTAGGGTTTACAAAATAAGTTGGTTATAGAAAGCGTCAACCCTAGAAGAGTTTTGAAACAAAGTCAAAGATGCATTAAATGCATGCACTCTGTTTATGTTGGAGAAAGATTGCTCTTAGGCATGGTTTCTAGATCTTTTACAACCATCCTCATTAACTCGCAGCCCTCATGTCCACCACTAAGACTTGACATGTTTCATCCTCGACGTTGAGAACTACTTTGCAGAGTTGCTTTGAATGTTCTAAAGCATTATCATTAATGTCGATCTACTTTTTCCATTAGACATCCCATCTGTCATTAAGATTTGCAGCTTCTTCCTTTCTGTCTAGATATTTCATTCTGATGTCAATTTACAACAATAGATTCAATGATCAACCTTGTATAGAATATTCTAGTTACAATGCTCTCTGAATTAAATTCATAGACACTAATCACACACTGACCACACACCATTGTTCACCAAACTGATCATCATCTTTGATTACAGAGTATACCCATATTGCTCACAGTCTATTGATCTTCCTCACAAGAACAGTCACAACAATCTAACTGCCAACGGTTCACCTTCAACTTCCTCTGATTGGTTGAACACATACCATGTAGGATCTTTAGACGGTATAAAGTTGTTCAAGAAAAATCGCATGTCGGTGAGACACTAGTCGTGTCTCCCCGATGCTACAATGCTCCACTAAGGCTATCAGCATAACTTACAACTATCAGAAAGAGGTCATAATGAGCTGCAAGAGTCATACCAATATCCAAGACTATCACCCAGACTATCGCTATCGACAGATCGGCGAGACCTCTCACCGAAGTCCACAACAGACTCATCGAAAATACTATTGGATTTTTGATGAGTCATATAGAGCCCTTAAGTCAAGTACCAATGTCAAAACACCTATCGGGGAGACCAATAGTCAGAGCAAGGTCCTAGCGAGCCTCTATGTCACACCGAAGTGTCCTTCTATCAGCGAGACTTTAGCAATCGCTATGACTCCCAATGACCCTTCAGGTCACACCGAAGAGTTAAACCATCGATGAGAGATCTTTAGTCGGTAAGAGTCTCTGAAGGTCACACCTCTCCCTGATGCTATATATCACTAGGAGTCTCACTAAAGACATATATACCCATCGGCAAGACTACAACCATTGACAGGAGATCATACCAAGTGTAAACCTTTCGGCCAAGAGTCTCCCCAATGACAACCTTGTGAACAATTGTTAGTGAGAGTTCTGCCTGGGTGGAGAGAGATAGAAAAACTCACGGTGATCGAAATGTCTTGCCGATGACTCCCGTCGGCAAGACAGAAACAACGTCTCAGCAACCTAAGCATTTCAAATGAATAGAACACAACTACTAGTCGGCAAGACTTCTAGAGGGTCTCACTGACTTTACTCTTTCAGGAATTTCATGCCAGTAAGATTGAGGCACGTTTTCCAATAGAATTCCTTGAGAAACAACATCAGATGTTCTCGACATGCTTTAATCCTGCAAAACAATTCCTTCATTAGTCCTCTAAAGCATAGAAAATATCATCATTCATCCCACTCTTCATACATCTTTCATTTAATTATACTTAGCAAAAATAAACTTAACTCTGGTGAAGGCAGAACCAAAATGAAATTGAAATTGGGACCAGAGTCAAAACAAGAACAAAACATGGAAATAACCAACATTTCCAAGTTCATCCCACATTTTGGCTCCACGTCCGCAAAAGCAAAGTAACTGGGAACTGCAGCAGGGCGGGGATGGAGTCAGAACCAGATGAGGAAAGTGAAATTTGTAACAACTACATATCCCAAATCCTTCTTGAACCTAGCCCTGCAAAAGAGACCAGACACAAGGAACAAACACGGAAACAAACACATGCGGGATCAGAGCAAAAACCTATCCCGGGAAAACCACAACGGGGGTGGGAACAGAACCAAATCTGACACTGAAACTTTTCAAATTTTCAGGTTCGGATCCCATCCTGACCCTGCCTCTGACAACATACAAAGAGACAATGAGAAAGAAGAAAAATAAGGGGAGAAAACACCCCACGACCAAAAACAAAGAACAAAGGAAAAACAAACAAACAAGACCGGTGGAACTAGGACTGGAACGAAACCGGAACCTAGAACTTCATAAAAGTTCCAAATTTTGGTTTTGGTCTATGTCCCGCTTCCACCAGAACAAAAAAAACAAGCGCAAAGGGGCCGAACCAAAATCGGGAATGGAAAGGAAACTAGAACTTGGAAGAAATTCCAAAGTTCGGTTTCAGTCCTAGTTCTGTGTCCGCCAGAACAAAACAAAAAATGCCTAAGGCAGAGAACAAAAGGGCAAAGGAAACAAAATAGAATAGAACAAGGGGGACCTATTTTAAAAAAAAATAAAATGGGGTAGTTATGCAAGGCATAACAAGTAGAACTGAATCTTAGGTTGGTGTCAGGTTTCTTCCACAAGGTCCTCAAAAAATGCCCAATGAACTTACTATCCTTGTTTGAAACAACACTGAGAGGAAAACCATGGATTCTTACCACTTCCTTGAAGAATTTAGACCTGTAATATATGAGGCATCATTGGTGCTTTTGCAAAGTATGAAATGAGCCATCTGTGAGAACTGGTCCACCACAACATAGATTGAGTGAAAACCTCTTTGTGTTCTTGGTAGCCGCATTACAAAATCCCTGCTAATTGACTCCCAAGGCCCATGAGGGATAGGAAAAATCTGATACAACCCTGTATTTGTGCTACTTCCCTTTTCCCTTTGACAAATAGTGCATTTTTCAACAAACTTTCTTACATTAGACTGCATTTTAGGCCAAAACTAGTTCCTTCTTAACTACTCCAAGGTCTTATCAAGGCCAAAATGACCTGCAAGACTACCATAGTGCTTTTCCTTTATCAAATTGTCTCTCATTTAATGCTAAGGTACACAAAGTTGTTCCCTTTTGAATAACAAACCATCTTGAATCAGAAAATCCAACCATTTTTCATTGGTGCTACTATGAGGCTACAAACAAAACTCATATATCTCCTTAAAATCCCTAGCATTGGCATACATACCTTTTAATGATTCAACTCCCACACTTTACAATTGAATATTTTTGCACCATACGAGCTCTTCTACTTAAGGCATCGACAACTTTATTTAACTATCCCTTCTTATGCTTAATGGTGAAATTGATTCAACATTATGAGAATTCTACCCACTTGACATGCCTATGACTGAGTTTCTCTTGTCTATTTAAGAATTAGAGAGCATGGTTATCAGTAAACTCTATAAACTCCTTTGGAAGTAGATAACGCCTCCAATTTTTCAAAGACTACACCATAGCATACATTTCTAGGTCATAGGAAGAGTATTTCTTTTTTGCCTAATTCAATTTTTCACTAAATAAAGCAATGGGTATATTCTCTTGAGTCAATACAGAACCTATAGCATAGCCACTAGATTCACACTCAATGGAAAAGACCTTATTAAAATTTGGTAAAGCCAATATAGGTTTCTCTACTACCCTTTTCTTCAAATACTGAAAACACTTTTCAGCCTCCTCAGTTCAAACAAACTTCTTTCTCTTATCTCCCTTTATGGTGTCTATTATTGGTGCACATACATGACTGAATCTCCTAATGAATTTCCTATAAAATCTTGTTAAGCAATGAAAACTCTTTACCTCAACAACTGGCTTTAGAGAAGGCTAATTCAAAATTGCTTCAACTTTGCTAGGATCCATTTTGAATGTGCCCTTTGTGATAACAAACCCAAGATATAGCAACTTTGTCTTTAGAAACTCGCACTTTTTCAGATTAATTATTAGTTTCTCTTCATTCAACCTTCTTAATACCAAACCCAAATGATGTAAATGTTCTTCTTTACTAGAACTAAAAATAAGAATCCATCAAGATAAACCACTACAAACTTACCAATGAAAGGTTTAAGTACTTCATTAATGAGTCTCATGAAAGTACTTGCTGCATTGGAGAGAGAAAAAGGTATTACAAGCCATTCATAGAGCCCTTCATTTATTTTAAATTTTTTCTTCAATTCATCACCTTTCCTAATCATGATTTGGTGATACCCACTCTTAAGGTCTATCTTGGAAAAGTAGCTTGCTCTACTTAGACAATCCATCAAATCTTCAATCCTTGGAATTGGGAACCTATACCTGATTGTGATCTTATTTATGGCTCTTGAATCAGTGTACATCCTCCAATATCCTCCCTTCTTTTGTGCTAGGACAATGGGAACCACAAAGGGACTAATAATTTCTCTTATCATCCCTTTATCAAGCAACTCCTGCACTTGCTTCTTAATCTCTCCATTTTGTTGTGGTGTCATTTTGTATGTTGCTTTATTAGGAAAACTAACCCCTAGTATGAAGTCAATAGGATGACTTATATCCCTTATTGGAGGCAATGAACTTGGGATCTCATCTACCACTATATCAACATGCTTCTTGAGAAAATATTGGATCTCCAAAGGCAACTCATCCATCTTTACTGTTGTCACAACAAATTTAGGTTTGGCTATCATTGTAAAGCCCATTTTCTCTTCCATGGTATTGATGAACTCTTTCTCTCCTATAATCACCACACTATTTCCCACTTGTTTTTCTTGGCTTTCATCTTTCAAAGGTGTCAAAGCGTAAGAGATCCCATCCTTCTCTATGACATAGGTGTTTTTCCTACCATCATGGACTATCTTCCTATCATATTCCCATGGTCTACCTAGCAGCATATGGCAAACATCCATGGGAATGATGTCACATAAAACTTTGTACTTATATGTCCCTATTTGGAATTCTACCTAACTTTGCTCATTCACAAACAATTGTTGCCCCTTGTTTAGCCATGAGACCTTGTATAGAGTGGCACCTACCTCTTGACTATCTATGGGGTCATAACCATAGGTGGACCTGCAAGCTTGAAAAATATGGGGTGGACCTTACCCTTTGCAGTCTCCCCTGACTCACATTGTAATGCAGGACTCACACACTCTATAATACTCTGGGTTAGAGAACTAATAAATTATAGAGTCTCAACCTCACCACTCTTGTTCAAAATAGAAGGGATAGCCATGTCCTCATAAGCTAGTCTGGTGAGTGCTCATCTCACATGCCACTAAGGATCAAGATGTTCCCCTGATCTATCATATGTCAACCCACCACCTCTACCTTGGAAGTCCCGCATATCAAAATAGTTGGGGATTTTGTTGAGCAAAAACTCGCAGTAGAGTTTACTCAAGAAATATTGTGGGACCATGTTATTGTTGCATGGAGAATGGTCAAAAACCATCCACTACCTCTTCCAAAAATGGTCCTTTATCTATTGGTGGTTGTACCAATGGATAGGAAACCTCTTTCTTGTAGGGTGTAGAGGTTGATTTGTCTATGGGTTACTAAAGAGATAACACAAGTCAAATTTTGTAATTTTTTATTTTTGACTTGTGTGTAGGATAGTTTATCTACATCGAAATCTTTGTACTCCCATCTCTTATCCGTCCAACCACTTAATTGCCTACTAATTATATCTACATGTGTTAACATAGCTTAAAGTGAATTTTCAAGTGTGGTTCTTTACAAAGTTGAACTTATAGGATCGTTTAACCTCGCAATTAACTCCTCAATTTGTTTTTTGTTGTTTCTAATTTTCCCCATTAAAGTTTGTTGAGTTCCAGGAGGAAGTTGAGGAATTGTTGGAGGATTTTGTTGAGTTTATTGTTCATCAAGTATTTGGTCATGGGGAGGAGAATGAGGTAGATTATCAACTCTTGAAAATTAAAGAAATTAACATAAAAAACATATTAAATCTACCTATTTAACAACAAATTCAAAAAAAAAAAAACAATTAAAGCTTACTCCTTTGAGCTCCCCATTGATGTGGTAGCATTTTAACAAAGAATTAGTGAAGATTCAGTGAAGAAATAGTGGAACTTCGGCTCTCAATAATGCAAACATGCCTTGGAAGGATTTGTAGGCCATGGATGGAGGAAATGTGATAGTAAAAAAATTAATTCACTTTTCTTTTTTCTCTTATAACATATCATAACACGCTCACATTATAATGTGAGCTTGTTATAGCTTCGATGTGATTGAGCCTTAGGCTTGGTCACACCAAGCCATAATGCGAGCATGTTATAGCCCTTTCTAAAAAAATGAAAAATTTGGCCATGATTTGGCACCCCATCTTCTTGCACCCACCCTATAGCACGCTCACAGTGTTGTCCACCTTTGGAATTTCCAACACAGAGGGTTGGACTAACATTTCAATTTCTAAAGATTTTTTATTTTACAAATTATAAAAAATTGACATAATTGGGAGTGTCCTCTCCATCAGGTTTATACATGTTTCAATGTCAAGTCAAAAACATTATATAGTATCATTGAGCTACCTCTTAGGTTTCTAACCATGTAATTTTTTTCGCATTTCAAATATACATGCTAAGGTTTTGATCTTTAATTTATTTTGTTAGTGTCTCCATTTTTTTGTCAAAAATCTATGTATGGTATTTTTGGCTTCCTTTTTTAGCCATTCATCAAAATTTAAAATAAATTGCATTTTTATAAATTAGACTCTATTCTATATATAGTAAAAAATATCTTTAATTAGTTTCCTATAAAATTTTGGGTGAACATGCTCAATTTTTTACTTTTTAGGATGTGTCCACTTTGAAATTGAGCAATAAATCGTATATTCATTAAAAAATTAGCAAAAATATCAAGCATAAAATACATAGTGTTAGCTAATTTATCACCAAAGCGATTTTTTAAATACTAAAAAAAAGTTAACATTTTAGGGGTAGCACACTAGATGTCATGTTTTTTTTTTTATAGAAACAAGACCACTTTTTGTGCTCCCCTTTTTTGAACCCCTTAATCTCCACCATTTTAAAACAAAAATAGTACTTTATCAAGTAGATTAGGAGCCCTACAAATCTTGTTATTCTCACACCTTCAAATTTTGAGCATAACCATCTTTAATTTCTCATCCAAGATTAATCCTTTTTAATTTCAAAAAGTAAGTGGCCACTGAAGGCCCCTTTTTGGTCCCTTATTTTTACATACTTGCCACTAAGTATATGTGTGTGTGTGTGTGTAAAGATGTTTATATATAAGCTTGCTTATATATGAATACAATTATGGAAGAACTACACCATGATGTAAATAAAATTTTGAATATCATTGAAGGAAAGGGTTAATTCACAAACTAGACATGTTTGATTGTGGTGAGAGAGAATTACATATCTCAATGAAATTATAGAAAATGGAAATTGTGATTAAATTCATGATCTTAATTTTATTGTAGACATACATTGTAATACAAAGCAATCAAAAAATACTTGGTTAGAACCCTATCACAAACTCTCCTGAGTGATTTTAGTTGAAATCAACTAGTAATTTGGTAAAGAAGTGTATAATAGGGGGGGTCATTTTTCAATGTGGATATGCATATGCTTGTTTACTAAACCATTTTATAAGCTTGAATGTGAAATTATAATTTTTGATAACCAATTTGAGATAGAGGTGTGTGAACATATGACACACATCTCCATCATAAAATGTGTACATTTTTATTATTAAATATTTGGCCAAAACAATTGAAAATCACTACTTGCATTATCCTGATTCATAGTGTGTTTTTGTTGCAATCACTCACATGTGTTATACTTACCTAGAGGGAATCTAGAGTTGTATGCTAGATTGTTTGTATTAATACACAACACTAGTTCTCAAATGGCATGATGACCTTGAAGATCTCATTGATCTACCATCCTCATGAAGGGTAGGGCCACTTCCTAATTGAATGTGTGTGGAGGATTGTTGGTTTGTGGTTGGACAAAAAGCACTCAGTTGATGCTCTCTCTCTTGTTGTTGAGAAAAGTCAAAATTTTGGTTATTCAAAGATATTATCTAAATTTCACATGACATTGTATTATTGATAAAGCATACTTTTTGTCATCATTATGACACTTGTGATATATACGTGTATACCAAATTATTGAGCAATACTAAGTTGTAAGATATAATATTTAATGAAAATAATTATATCCAATTAATGTAATGAAATGCAAATTATGTTTGAATTCTACAATCATTTCTTAAAAAGAAATTGTAATGTTTAGAATAAACAAACGAATATTCATCACACAATTTTCTTAAATGACAAAAACAACTTATTAAAACATAAAATAACATGTGTGTGTGTGTGTGTGTGTGTGTGTGTGTGTGTGTGTGTGTGTGTGTGTGTGTGTGTGTGTGTGTGTGTATATATGTATATGTATTTGTATATGTATGTATATGTATATGTATATGTATATATATGTATATGTATATGTATATGTATAGGTATAGGTATATGTATATGTATATATATGTATATGTATATATATATGTATAGGTATAGGTATATGTATATGTATATGTATGTATGTATGTATATGTATATGTATATGTATATGTATATGTATGTATGTATATGTGGATATATATATATATATATATATGTATATATTTATATATGTATGTATATATTTATATATGTATGTATATGTGGATATATATACATATGTATGTATGTATTTATATATGTATGTATGTATGGATGGATGGATATATATATACATATACATATCCACATACATACATACACATACACATACACACACACACACACACACACACACACACACACACACACACACACACACATATATATAACCACTCTCTTCTTACATATAGTCAAATATGTTTTCTTACACCTCTTACAATGTCATAGATGCTTCATGGTGAGATTATTTTTCACTTCATGTCTAGTGTCAAAGATGTTATCATTGACCAAATTAAACTTTCGTGCTTAATATCACCTTGAAAAGAATATTCCAAATTCATAGAAAATAATATTTAATTACATTAAAAATTTCCTTCTATGATTCTTGGAGTCACATGAATAATAATCAACTATTAAAATATTAAAATTAAGATATATAGTCATAAGATTGCAAGATTAATATTACCAATCCAAAAAAAAATCTATAAAAATAAATATAATAAATATAACAATATATACTACTTATCAATATATAATTACGTTAAAACATTCTACTAAAATAAATCCAAAACTAAATGATAGTTTATATAATATATGAATTTCACCATTACATTACCTAATACTTATATAAATTACTTAATTTATTAAGTGCCTACCCCAAACACGTTTCTTAATGAGTTAGCAGGATAGCTAATTAGAAAATGAATAAATGACTTTTATAATGTCGAAGTTCACATCTCAACTACTTTTGATCTATAAAACATCACACCCCATATATATTCAATGAAAATAATTATAATTCTAATTTTGGTTCTCATTCCCCGCATTAGCTTGGAAGCCCGCGGGCAATCCAAGGGAGGGGCATGCGCAAATAGCCAAGGAATTGGCCCAATGAATACATTATTTTAACTATTTAATAGTTGGGAAATGCATCCAGGATGCTGGATAGATATTGCCTCTTGTCAATCCCTTGAAACAGATGACCTAGGGGAGGGTGGAACTCTATTAGTATTTTTTGGTCTTCCCAGGGTTTTTGGCCTTCCAGAGTTTGCTGCGCGTTGACTCCGTGTACTCGTTCAGTTTTCTATTTGGCATTGGGTTTCCATGGTTTTCGCAAGAGGGGAGAAACGACGATAAAAATTAGCATTCTCAGATCAAACGCTATCAATAAATCTCTTCTTTTTCAAGCGGATTGTGTATTGGTCCATTGTTTCAAGGAAATATGTCTGATCTTGTAACCGCGGGACTGGTGGGCGTGGGGATCGATATTGTAATCAAGGAGATCCTTTACCACATCAGCGTTGCCATCCGGTTCAGGAAAGAGTTAGAAGCCCTCAAGGAGCTTCTAATCAGTCTTCAAGATATAAACCTTGCCCTGCAGAACTATCGATTGGCTCTGAGCTCCGGTCAATGTAGCTCTCATGAGAAACTTATCCCCTTGGCTGTCAATAACTGGCTGCAAAAGTTGAATATGCTTCTGCAACAAGCAACTGAAATAGTTCAAGAATGCACAACACCAATACCGACATGTGATGTCTTTTCTCGTTATAAAAAGAGCAAAAGAATCAGTCGCACTGTTTCAAGCATCAAGGAACACCGAGAAAATGCGGAGTTGATTGGCATTACCACTCAGCTTGTTCAGTCGCTGAAGCATCTTCAATGTCCCAGCAGGGAAACTGAAACATCAAGAAGCTCGGTTGCACCTATGAAGGAATCCACGAAATTTATAGGGGAGCTGCTTATTGCGGGACAAGATAAGGCCCTTACCAGACTTGAAGAGTTGGTACAAAATGAGTCTCGGATAGGCGTGGTGGGTATGGGAGGCGCAGGGAAGACTCTTCTCCTAAAAAGATTCTTCAACGGCCATCAGGTACAAAATCTTTTTGGTAGTAGCTTATTGCTTTGGCTTACTGTTTCACAGACTCCATTTACAACAGGACTTAGAAATGATCTTGGTAACCAAATAGCCTTCAAAACAAATGAGGATTTTAACCAATTATGGAGTGAAGACGATGTTAAAATTTGGTTGAGTAGGAGATTGAGGAAACAAAGATTCGCTTTGTTTCTAGATGATGTTTGGGACAGAGGCGCCCATTTGTTGGAGGAGTTGCGTGTTTCCCTGCCTTCCACCTGTAATTCCAACAGCGACTCAAATGTGATTATAGTGAGTTCCAGAAATAAAAGGGCACTCTTAGAGATGGGGATTCCAAACTCATCAACTGTCCAAGTACAAAAGTTGATGAAGAATGATAGCTGCCAGTTGTTTCTTTGTCATGCTTTTCCGCATAATACTGGAAATTTACCAACAGGCATACAGGAAGAAATTGCTCGGAGCGTTTGCAAAGAGTGCCAGGGACTTCCTTTAGCCATCAAAGTAATCGGGCGGGCGATGGCAGGCATCACCCATCCAGATGAATGGGAAATCATACTCAAGAAGCTCCAGAATGCGGAGGCCATCAAACAGTTTACAGAACCGCTTCATGGTCGACTGCGATTAAGCTTTGACGCTTTGGCTGGCATTGACATTTCCTTGCAACAGTGCTTTCTCTACCTAGCTGCTTCATGGAAGACCAAATCCTGTATACTCCACATGTGAGCATGTTATGGATTGGAGAGGGGCTGGTGGCAGGGCACAATCCACTCCAAATTGCATATACATACGTAAATCTGTTAGTCGACCGCTGTCTCATTGAAACAGTTTGGAAAGATTTGTATGGGCATGTGATCTGTTTCAGGGTACACGATCTGTTACACAATTTAGCCCGACAAATTTCTGAAAGAGAAGAGAATTGCTTCTTTCAGGCAGGCAGAGGTCTACAGCAGTTTCCAGTCAACGACTGCTCTGGATACATCAGAATGTCATTGATGGACAATAGCTTGACAAGTGTAACTGATACATTCAGAGGCCCCTGTATCCGCCGTTGTTGCTTGGAGGAAATCTTAACTTAAAAGAAATTTCAAAGCAGGTAATGGTGAGTATGTCCTCCCTCCGGGTCCTGGATCTGTCACAGACGTCCATCCTATCGTTGCCAGAAACCCTGGGATGCTTGAAACATCTGGTTTGCCTTAGGCTACAGCGTGTACCCATCAAGAGACTGCCTAATTCTATAACTGCTCTTAAAAATCTCCAGATCATCGGTCTTGCTGGATCTGGGATTAGGGAGCTGCCTTCCAACATTGATAAGCTTCGCTCTCTGAAAAGTTTGGAAATTAGATATTGTAAAGAATAGCTGTCTCTACCATATACAATCTCTAAGCTTGAATCTCTGGAATACTTTGGTGCAGTTGGTTCAGCAAATGCATGGATAAGATGCAGTCCAAATAAGATCAGAAGAAATCTGCTTTCAATAAATGATTTGGGAAGTTCAACACAACTCCAAAAGTTGAAGCTGGAAAACAACGAGGAAACAATAAAGCAAGGAACATTAGCAAGAATGAAGCAAATGGAACTTTTGCAATTATGTCTAGCAAGGACGGAAAGCTTACCACAGGACATAATTGCAATGTCAAAACTGAGAATGCTCTGGTTAAACTGCCCTCAACTAAACAAAGTGGAAATTACTTTTTGTCGATTTCAACATTTGAGCTTTATTAATTTGAACCATTGTCATATGTTAACACAGTTACCTGACTTGCATAAGCTTGCGAGTCTTATCCATCTACAAATCGTTGCTTGCTCCAATCTAGAGATGTTACCCAAAGAATTTGGTGAGAGGGGAGCTTTTCCTATGCTAGAGGTGTTTTCATTGGTTCAGCTATACAAGCTACAGGAGTTGCCTGTAGTGGAGGAAGGAGCCATGAATTCACTTACAACCCTTACACTGATGCAGTGTGAGGTATTGGAGATGCTCCCAGAGAGTTACTGGAATTTACAGAGACTACAGAAAATAAGAGTATATGGTTGCTCAATGGTTCAACAATACTTTATCCAGAGAAACATAAAGGTGCAAACCGTGACAATGTCTACCTCAGACACTGAAGCATTCCTGCTGCGGTGGGAAGAAATGATTGAGAGAAGAGAATATATGCATTATGGTGAATTTTGGTCAAACGAACTCTTTGAATTTTTGTATGACACTTTTCACTTCCTATTTGACTGACAATCTTTTCTTATTTTAACTGTCCTTCAAAATATGGAGAAAAAGGCTTATTTCAGCTATATTCTTGAACTACAACACAAATTGAAAGCCCTTCTTTATTCTTTCCAACGTGATGGAGATTTTGGTTCTCTAATACCCTGCTCCACTATTGATAAAGAAAACCTTCAGTGCATTCCCTTCCACTTCCTTCAGTTTTGTGCTTGGATTGTTTAGAAATTTTTATTGTGACTTACGTGTTTAGATTCATATCTGCTGTAGTGGGATTTTAGGAGTTTGCTTTTACTAATCTTAGCAGCTTTTTTTTTTGTAACTGCTCAGTTTTGGGGAAAAGGAGATCTAATTACTTATTTTAAAGTTATTTACTTGCTGGCCTTTTTATGGTTGTACATAGGATCTCATTTGGATAGATTTGGATATAGGTAAACAGTTTGAAATATTCCTTCTGATATAAACACGATATTATCTATGTCGCATGTTTAAATTTTTTGGTTTCAAATCTTACTAAATGCTGCATCGTTTTTGTGTATGTGTTAGATTTGAGTTAACGAGTTAAAGCATTTGTTGTATTATGTTTTGGCATGAGTTTGACATGATTCTTCCTCTGTTTCTTCTGGTGCCTTTGATAAAGTTCATAGTTTAGAGCATTAACTTGAAAGAATAGAGTAGTTTTTGGAGATTAACTTGTAGGAGTAGAGGCTTGCTTACATATCAGAGCATCCTAAAGTCATAGGAGTGGAGAATCCATGAGAAGAGTTATGCGTAGCCCAAATTATAGTTGTGGGTATGGCTATCGATGCAGAAGTGGAGTTGTTCTATGATGTGAAAAATTAATTTATTTGTAAGGAGAAATCAGACAAAGGTTGAGTTAGAAACAAAAGAAAAGAAAAAAGAAGCTGCAAAAATTGGAGTTTTAGTTAGAAAAATTATGGGGATTTTGATGTAGGACAACCTCAACGCTTATAACTCTGGAATACTTTGGTGCAGTTGGTTCAGCAAATGCATGGATAAGATTCAGTCCAAATAAGATCAGAAGAAATCTGCTTTTGATAAATGATTTGGGCAGTTTAATGCAACTGAAAAAGTTGAAGATGGAAAACGGCGAGGAAACAATAAAGCAAGGAACATTAGCAAGAATGAAGCAAATGGAACATTTACACTTGTGTCTTCCAAAGATGGAAAGCTTACCACAGGACATAGTTGCATTACCAAACTGTGGAAGATCTGGTTAAGGTGCCCTCAACTAAACAAAGTGGAAATTATATTTTGTCGATTTCAACAGTTAAGCTGTATTAATTTGAGCAATTGCAATATGCTGACACAGTTAGCTGACTTGCATAAGCTTGCGAGTCTTAATCGACTACAAATCATTGCTTGCTCCAACCTAGAGTGGAGCCCAAAGAATTAGGTGAGAGGGGAGCTTTTCTTATGCTGGAGGTATTTTCATTGGTTCAGCTATACAAGCTACGGGAGTTTCCTGTAGTGGACGAAGGAGCCATGAATTCACTTACAACCTTTATGCTAATGCAGTGTGAGGTATTGAAGATGCTCCTAGAGAGTTATTTGAATTTACAGAGACTACAGAAAATAAGAGTATATGGTTGCTCAATGGTTCAATAATACTTTATTCGGACAAACATAAAGGTGCAAACCGTGTCTACCTCAGAAACTGCAGTGTTCCTGTTGCAGAGGGGAGAAATGATTGAAAGAAGAAAAAATTTGCATTACGGTGAATTCTGGTCAAACGAACTCTCTCAATTTTTGTATGACACTTTTCACTTTCTATTTGACCGACAGTGTTCTTTCAGCCATGGAGGAAAAGTCTGTCTTCAACAATATTCCTGAACCGCAAGCCTTTTTTATTCCTTCCAACATGATGGAGACGTTGGTTCTCTAATACCCTACCCTACTATTGATAAGGAGAACCTTCGGTACATTTCCTACCACTTCTATCAGTTTTGTGGTTGAATTGTTTAGGAAATTATATAGTAACTTCCATGTTTAGATTCATAATTGCTGTAATGGAGTTTTAGGAGTCGGTTTTTACTAAATTTAGCAGTTCTCTGTAATTGCTCAATTTAATTACTTACTTTTGAGTTGTTTACTTGCGGGCCTTTTATGATTATATATAGCAACTCATTTGGATAGATTTGGATATAGTTTAACAGTTTGGAAATATTCCTTCTGAAATAAACAAGATATTATCTATATTGCATGTTTAATTTTTTGGTTATTTATCTTTCTGTATGTTGTATTGCTTTTGTGTGTGTGTGTGTTAGATCTGAGTTAATGAGTTAAAGGATTTGTTGTATTATGTTTCAATGACGTGAGTTTGACATGATTCTTCCTTTGTTTCTTTTGGTATGCTTGATACTATTCATAGTTTAAAGCATTAACTTGCAAGGAGTATTATTTTGGAGATTAATTTGTAGGAGTAAAGTCTTAGGAGTAGTGAATTTGTGAGAAAAGTTCATAGTAGTTCAAACTATAGTTTTGGGTATGATTATGGATGCAAAAGTGGAGATTTTTTATTGTGAGAAATAGATGATAACTTATTTGTAAGAAGAAATCAGACAAAGGATGAGGTACAAATAAAAGACAAGGAAAGGAAGCTACAAAATTTGGAGTTTGACTTGGACCAATTATGGTGGATGTTGAAGAAGTACAAGGAAAGTAATATGTCTCATCTCCACAAATACCATGTTTTCTTTTTTTGTGTGGTAAACATTTAATGTCCTTATTTAATTTGGACAAGGCGGGAACTCTAACATTTGCACATTAATTGTACATGATGATTTTGAATGTTTATATGGATTCAATAATAAATGCTATAAATTTAACACTTTCGAGTGTTAATTGTCACATTTGATGAGTAAACAAAAAATTATATGACCTAATTGGCTTTAGTATCTATTGATGGAATGATTTGCTTAAATGTGTGTTATTGGACTAACTAGATATTAATGCTCTTGTTGTGAAATGTGTGTGAGAAAATTGAATGGTTTTATAGGTACAAGGGTGCAAACAATGCAAACTTAGCAACTGTATCATAAGAATTATTATGATATCATTTAATCATGTTTCTCTACAATTAAGGTCGAATTACAAATATAAGAATCATTTGATTGTTAGTATTTTGCTAAGATTTTTGTTGTGACCATGAGCTCTGGTTGATCACTATGTTTAGGAGTGACCATTGATTATTCTTTTCCACCTCCTAAACATTCTATATGTAAATCACTTGTAGAAGATCAGTTGATCCATAAGATTTAGTTGATTTAATATTGATAATCATATTCTAGAGATCAATCTTTTTGAGCTAACCTGAAACAAAAATATATGTATCTATATATAATAGTAATAACAATACATACATACATATAGATGTGTGTATAGAAAATAACATTAGAAAAAAGAAAAGAAAGAATGAATGCATACAAGCAAGGGAGAAGGGTTGAGGCATTTTACCCAAGCCGACTAAGAAGTTGAAGAAATAATGAGGGATAACCCCTCGCTCATAGTTGGGGGACAACCATTGATCCTAGGGGTAGTGTATGAGGGATAAGGGGTTTTCGTGCCATAAATAAGATATGGTGCCCTCCCAACGTCATCCAATCTTCACACTAGAGGACAAGAGGACTGGTGCGTAAGACAAAAGCCCTGCCTGACCTCCTAACTAAAAAAGAGCATTCAGGCAAGGATTTTAGGCAAGAGAAGGTAGAAAGGAGTTACTTGCTGGTGGAGAAAAATTGGCACTAGAATAGAGGTGAGCAAGAGCTAAGCGCAACAATTTGATAAGCTTTTCACAACTCGTTTCTCAACTTGGAATGTCGGGTGTATGGTATTAGTTTTTGATAAAAAAATATAAGTAAAACTATTCCTTGTTAAATATTTTATAGCTTCATGTCCTAGCTGAGTTGGGATATATGGTAGGGTTTTAATTTTATCCTGTGTTGTTACTTTGTTTCTTGTTCATGATTTGGCTCTCAAATGGACTTATAGGAGGAATCCAAGGTTCAAAAGTCTAGTTATTTGATATTTCCCTGTAATTCTTTATTGTTTTGTTTGATTCTTTCATCTCAATAAATAGGTGTATTTCTTTGATGGTTAATAATGGATTGGATTATGGTTATTAAAGGTATAGAGCTGATTCATGAGGTTTTGCTATCAATAGTTTATGATCATATAAATAATTTGTTCACAACTTGGTTGAGAAATTGATTTAACTAGATACGAGAATTGGGGTTTTCATTGATTTATTTAGAATGTGCCTTGTATCTTCTTATTGGCTTTGTTTTTTGTCATTGTACAACTTACCCTTTAGATATAGGAAGTGGTAATACATTGACACCAAGTTCTATATTGTGAATATTGATTCGAAATTATGTTGAGGGTGTTGGTGTGAATAAGTCTTGTACCTAGTTTATTCCTTTACTAGGACTTAGGGGACTTAATTCACATGTTAAGTTTACTTAGGCTATTAGTTGTCATGTCTAGATAAGTATTAGTTGTCTTATCTAGAATTTCCACTTTCCTAGGTAGTTATGAGTTAGTTGTCTCATGTGATAGGATTAAGACACTTGTCATGATCTTGTCTTATCCTATCTCTCATCCTTGCCTTTATAAGCAAGGCATCTCTAGCATATTGTAATTTGGCATATAGCATTGTATAGTATTGCATTGATCATATTGTATCATATTGCAATCCTTGTTTGGTGGAATAGCATCTTCCATTGTTGCTTCTCTCTATCTCTTGTGGAGGTTCTTTGGCGTTGCAGATTGAAGATCTTGGGTTGTTAACTCCAACATGGTATCAGAGCTTTGAATCTGGCAAGCCCCTTCCATTTCTTTATTAGAGAGTTTCCATCAATTTCTATTGTCATTTTTTGAGTTCTTGTATCCTATATTGCATGCTTGCATTTTTGGTGAGATCTGGTGATTGCAGCACTTTTGGCTATAGTGGCAGTATTTTAAACTGTCCCATTGCATCCAGAAGGCTCAAAAAAATCAGATCTGGCTTTTGTTTCACTTAATTTCGTCACCATTTACAGTTTTGGTAAAGAAGGGTTTCGAGCTCAGATCTAGTGAACAACATTTTACAGGAGCACTTTGGGCAAAAAGTAAGTCTTCCATTACGTCTGGGTGGCCATTTGCAATTTTTTTGATATATAATTTGCCTATATTCGACAAAAGTTGTCTTCGGAGCAAAAATTTTTTAGCCGAGGAGTCGTACGGCCCCCCGCGCAGGTACGACGTCGTCAGA
>VDFB02168118.1:156185547-156213654 GCA_007258455.2 Sequoia sempervirens
AAATCTGAGAGTCTCCTTTAAAAAAACCCCTTTTTGTTTCATCAATTTTGGTTTAAAAAAAGTCGTCAGCCACATACCCTACACATACCCATCATATCGCCACTTTTTGGCCCATCATGATTGAGCACATACCCATAAAGGAAAATTGACTACAAAAGGGGCTTCACTCGAACCTAGGTTCAAAGGGGGGTTCGCTCGAACCTGGTTTCATTCAAACCCTCCTTTTCTCCCCTTCTCCCCCCTTCTCTCTCTTTGGCACCAAATTTCTACATAATTTTTCCCTTTGAAGCTCGAGTTGAGGATGAAAATGGAAGAGTCTTCATAGACACAACTAGATGATGGTAGTCCTCAAAATGAGCTATCCATCAAATATAATTTCAATATATTTTGGTTTTATTATGTATTTGTTTTTTTAGTTTGATTAAACATAGGTTTTTCAACCAAAATCAAGCTCTTTGTTCTGCACATGCGGAAAAATAGTAGATTATCAAAATAAAACTCTAAAAGATATGTTCAAGCTAGGTATTGATGTCCTTGATCCAGTAAAAAAAATTGAATTTCGATACATACAAAAAAAATTATGTTGTATACGGTCCACCTATGTCTGAATTGTAATTTGTTTGACTTCAAAACTTGATTAAGGAAAAATATTCAATAAAATACTATGAAACCAAATGAACTGGTTAGATATCGTAGTTAAAAATCTAAATTTGAAAAAATTAGAATTTTATCCTTCATAGAAAAAAAGTTATGTTGTATACGGTAAGCATCACTCCTTAAAAATGGTGTTTAAAGATAAAAACTAGTTTTCAAAGGAGATGGAAAAAGAAGTGCAAATTGATTCCAAAATTTTTGAAAATAAAATAAAATTAGAATCTATAGACAAAATGTCACAAATCACTAGTTTGCATCATCTTCAAATTCCTCATGGTTTAGCCACTATAGGTGCCTAAAAGTGAAGATTTAGTTAGAAAAAACTAGTTCAATGTCCAGTTTGGCCAAAAATTGTAAACCAGTATTGTGGGATTACTCGAAGGCGAAATTCCACATCACCCAACTACCTTTCATCCACTTGGCATCTATCCTTTGTGTCGGTGAGAGAATATTTTTCAGGGATGCATGCGTAGGGTGTAAACATCCACACGATGCACTGACATCCCTGATGGATTCCTACATCTAAAGTTGGCAGAGGCATTACACACTTGATTGGGGTCAAATTTTAAAGTCCCTCTTCGACCAATCAACCTCGAAAATGGTAGATTCTTCTTTATTCTCCTTCAAAAACATCCATTTTCATTTCACTTCATTCTCTAAGTAGCAAATTCACATTCTCTTAACATTTTTTCCACTCCAGTTCACTCTCAAGTAGCATTCCAACACTCCATTACAGTAGCATTTGAAGCTTCATCAACTCCACATTGCAAGTGTGAAGCAAGCCATAGAAGCATGGGCTTGGAGTCTTGTGAGACCTCCCTTCATCATAGTTGTGGTTGTGGTGACCTTGCCAATTCCATATTCTCCTCCATTGGCTAGTGAGCTTTTGGGTGGAGGTGGTAACATTTCATTCCTCTCCTTTGTGATTTGATAGAAGTAGCATAATACCATTTGTAGTGTTTTTGGTTCTCTCTTCTTTCCTTTATCACATATTTCTACTTCATCGCTTTTTGGCTATCCATGGAGGTGGAAACAACAAAATGAGGGTTTGACTGAGGCATGCCCATATATAGCCCCAACAATTTTCCCTCTTTCTTGTGTGTAGGTGAACGTACGAGTGGAGCTAGTTGGCGAATAGGCACTTTTGTGAGATTATCTTCATCACCCTAGATTTCATCTATTTGTTTTATCATCATCTCTATTTCTCATACTTTATCATTTTTTTTTCCTATAAAAACCAACTAGCTAGTCTCAATTATTTTTTAGGCAGTTTGTATTGTGTTTACTATTTTTTTACCGTACAGACACCACTCTACCCAAGAGACACCAACGCACTGTGCTTTCATTCCAAAACTACACTATCATCCTCAGACAAAGAGCTATCTAAGACACAGTACCAACTTCAAAAACTAGCTCGCCTAGCCTAAACCTGAATTTGATATTTGTAGAGTGATAGTATGTTATAGTGCTCATCATTCTCGATCCTTATCCCAAGGTATTTTTTAGAGTGAGGTAAGTTAGGGTAGCCCTCCACTCTCAGCTCTCTATGACCTGGAGCCTTGATGTGGTTGGTTCCCCTCCCTTACATAGACATCTTTATAGTATACCTCTATTTCATAAAAAATTTGTGGCATATCAAGAGGAAATATTTCTTTGACTATTGCAACAATCTAGTCATGAAAAATAGCCAAAATGCATTAATAAGTTCATGTTTCAGACAGGATATGCATAGGTGATTATCAATGTGAAAGGATTGATATAAGTCACTTTCAATAATGTCCAAGGGTTTTATTTAGTTTCCTTTCTATTAATTTAGTTATAAAGGTATGAAATGAAGACCTAGGGTTTGGTTTCCAATGAAGACCAATCAAACCAAAGGGTCTAGGGTTTTTCCTCAAT
Source organism: Sequoia sempervirens (assembly GCA_007258455.2). Classification (NCBI taxonomy): domain Eukaryota; kingdom Viridiplantae; phylum Streptophyta; class Pinopsida; order Cupressales; family Cupressaceae; genus Sequoia; species Sequoia sempervirens. The sequence goes on from VDFB02168118.1 coordinate 156,188,101, forward strand.
GAAATATTGTTCATTTGATATCTCTTTTATTATGTTTTATTTTTAGGTTTATATCTAATGAATTTTTTTATTTTAATGAATGAATGTTTAGGGTCCTATTTTTCAATCAAAACAAATAACACCTTGGGAAATATTAAAAGATATTATCATGGATTTTATAGGCATGGGTGAATGAAATGTATCAATAAAATTATGTTAATTCTACGAGGATCTTTATACTAAATTTATCAAGAGGCTATGAGGTCAAATTTAAGTGATTATAAGGGTGAAAACTATTTTATATAGTTATCCCACAATAGTTTATCCCACTTTTTGGCCAAAGAAATACATTGAAATCAACATTTTTCACCAAAATTTCACTATCTAACACCTCTCTCTCACTCCCTCTCTACCTCTCCCTCCCTCTCTCCTTACCTCTACTTCTCTTTATCTACCACTCCCTTTCTCCACCTACCTATCTCTGTCACCTCTCTCTCAATCCCTACCTTTCCCTTCATCTCTCCTTCTCTCTCTACTTCTCCTTACCTACCTATCCCTCTATACCTCTTTCTCTCTCCCTCCCCCCGTTCCCCCTCTCAATTTCTCCACCTTCATCCTTCCCTCTCTATAAAATATCTCTCCCCTTCCCTCTCTACTCTCTCTCTCTCCCTCCCTCCCCCCTCTTTCTATCTCTCCTCTCCCTCTCTCTCCCTCTACCTACCTCTCTCTCTATTTCTATTTATCTCAACTATCCCTCTTTACCTCTCCCTCCCTCCCCTCTCTCTCTATCCCACCTTCTCTCTCTATCTCTCTATCTCTCCCTCTCTTTCTATCTCTCCTCACCCTCTCTCTACCTATAGGTCTCTCTCTCTACTTCCATCTATTTCAACTATGCCTCTTTACCTTTCCCTCTCTCTCTCTTTGTTTCTCTCTATCTTAGCTAGAGAGAGAGTAGAGAGGGAGAGGTGAGATATTGAAAGTAGGTTGGAAGGAGATAGGAGGGAGGGAGAAGTGAGAGAGAGGTGATAGAGAGAGAAGTAGAGAGGGAAAGAGGAAGGTGGAGAGATTGGGAGAGACGAGGGAGGGAGGGAGGGAGAGAGAAAGAGGGATAGAGGGATAGGTTAGATAAAGATAAGTAGAGAGGGAAGGTGGGTGGAAGGAAGGAAGAGAGAGAGAGAGACAAACAAATAGATAGAGATAGGGAGAGGGGGGAGATAAAGAAAATTAGAGAGGGAAGGAGGAAGGGAGGGAGAGAGAGAGGTGAGATAAAGAGAAGTGGAGGGAAGGAGAGAGAGGGAGATAGAGAAAATTAGAGGGAAGGAGGGAGGGAGGGAGAGAGAGAGGTGATATAGAGAGAAGTAGAGAGGGAAAAGGAGAGAGAGAGAGCGAGAGAGGCTAAAATATTGAGGGAAGGAGGGGAGGGAAAGAGAAATAGGATAGAGGGATAGGTTAGATAAATATAAGTAGAGAGGGAAGATGTGTGAGAGGAAGGGAGAGAGAGATAGAGAGGGGGGGGAGGGAGAGAGAAGTAGATAGATAGACAAACAAATAGAGAAGGGGAGAGAGAGAGAGATAGAGGGTAAGATAGATAGAGGTAGGGAGGGAGGGAGGGAGAGAGAGAGAGTAGAGAGAGAAGAAGACAAAAAATAGATAAGGGGAGAGAGAGAGGGCTTGAGATAGAGAGGGGGGAGGAGGGAGGGAAGGAGAGGTAGGGAGAGAGAGAAGTGAGATAGAGAATAGAGAGAGAGAGAGAGAGAGAGAGTAGAGAGTGAAGGGGAGAGAGAGAGATCAATAGGTAGAAAGGTAGTTCTTGAGCTCAAGGGAGAGAGATTCAAATAAAGGGATGAAGATAGTGAGAGAGAGGTCTAGAGCATAAGAGATAAACGATGAGTGAGATATATATAGAGAGAGAGAAAGATGATACAACTTGCTAATTACTAAAATTTAACCTCCTAATTATTGAAATTTGACATGTTGATTACTAAAATTTGACTAAGTTCAAAAAATTATAAGATCTTCCAAAAATTAGAGTTTGCATTATAACTCCAAAAGATGTGAAACCACTCTCAAACATCTTGCAACTATATACATGAAATATAACTTAAAGTATAAGAAATTAAATTTCCATATGTAAATGTCAAATTTGGTGCTCACCAAATAGTCATTTTAGTAAAAACAAGTGGCATCTTTTTTGTCTCACAAATATTGATACACATACTTGTAACTAAAAATTAAGGGGCACACATCAAACGCTATGTTATATTTTACTGAAAAAATATGAACACTTTTGTGTGTGTGAAGCATTTGATCTTCTTAATCTTATCTATTTTTGAAAAACTTTAGCAGTTTAGAAACTAGATTTAGAGTACTACAATTCTTTTTTTTTTTGTATCTTCAAATTTTGAGTACATGAATCTTAAACTACTAATCCAAGTTCAAGTTTAGCTGATTTTAGAAAACAAAAATAAAACAAAAAAAAAGTGGCCACTTTTGACCCCCTTTTTGTGCACCATCTTGGTGCACTTACCCTATAACTAGTTTGAGATAGAGGGATGTGAACATATGACACACATCTCCATCATGGAATGTGTTTATTTTTATTATTAAGTATTTCATTCAAACAATGTAAAATCACTTCTTGTATTATCAGTTCATAGTTCTTTTTTGTTACAATCAGTCACATGTGTTATATACTTACTGAAATGAAGGATTTTGGCACCTAAATCCTTCCTTGCTCTTTTAGGCTTTTTCACCTAAAAGGGAAAGATGGGCCAAAATGCACAATGTTTCAATCAAGATTAATGTAAGGATGGATGGGAAATGGATGTGAAGTGTGTGTGGATGTGTTTGAATGCTTACAAATGCAAATAAATGAATGTAAACTAACCTAATGCAAGATGTTGAAAAACACAGTGTTGATTGCAAACATGAACTAGAAACCTAAACAAATAAAAATAGAAATTGATGAAACTGAACAAAGTGCACCTGGAGGAAGATTACTAATGTTAGAAGGTTTTGGGATGTTCTAGAAGTCACTGTTAATGGCCACTAGGACTGATTCACCACAAATGGCAAATCAGTCCTGCTTCTAATGAAAAGTTCTAGAAGCAAGTTTCTGACTAACAGGAGTTGAATTCTAACAAAATCACTTTTAAAGCCTATAGGTGGGACAAATTCACCATGCATGGTGAATCAGTCCTCCTATATTAATTTTCAAATTCTAGGATTGATTCTATGGGGCTAGATCTGCACTTCTACTTCCTACAAGTGTTCGCTTTTGAAATTGTCGTATTCAGGTCTGAAAGTGACTTTTTGTTGATATTTTGACTTGAATAATGAAGAAATGACTTGAATGACCTTGAAAATTTATCTTCAATGATTTCCAAGCATCCAAGAGACCTAAATCTACATACAAATAAGACAAAAGAGAGATATGTTGAATGTTAGGGCATGGGGGTTTGCCTTGGTCAAACCCATTTTAGGTAATTAAACCAAAATGATGAAAAAAAGCAATGAAACATGCAAAAATGTAGTTGATTACCTTTCCATGATGATTGTCCTTGAATTTCTATAGCAATGGAGGAAGATTCAACCCTTGAATGTCCTTACAAGCTTTCTCAATGATTTGCAATGACAAAACCCTAAGTTGCTTGACTTGAGATGAAAGATTGGTGGATGAAAAATGAAGAATGAATGTGAATTGAGTTCATGAATGTAAAAATGAGCTAAAATATCTATATTTATCGGCAATCCACCTATTTCACCTGTTCATACCTCATCACAGGTCGAAATGATCAAATAATAAAATTAAATTTCACTTTATTCCCACCCAAAGGTCAAAATTAGACCAAATGAGACTGATTCACCACACATGGAGAATGGGTCCCACTTGGATGGGACTGATTCGCCATGCATAGTGAATGGGTCCCACAGGGGTCTTTTTGACAGCTTAGATGCCAGGGGATAAGGAAATAAGGTTTAAAATGCAACTTTGTTAGGTATTTGATCAATTTGAACCTTGAGATGCACAATATGGGTTAATAGGGGCCTATTAGTGATGATATAAATGTCAAATAGGGCTTTGGACACATAAATCAATGTGAAAGTGTAATTAAATACACTTTACAACACTAAAATGAGGTCCACATTGCCTAGGAGGGCACAAGATTCAATGTGAATGTGCAAGACACATTACAACACTAATTTAACATTAAGTTTATCTTACAAGCCTTCTAAATTGATGTGATATTGTTATTAAATACATACATTATAATCTTGAGTTAGGGGGGAAATAATTTCATTAAGTCTAGAAAAGAATGAAAGTTCTTTACAAGACTTTACCACTTTACAAGAAGTCATTAAAAGCATGTTATTCAATTCGCAAGGGTCCAAGACCTAGTATGAATGCATAAAATGCCTCAGAACACCTGAATCAAGGCCTCATTAAGTCCATTTAACATGAAATATTCCCATGTCAAGAAAAGGGTCAATTTTTCTATGGCACATTTAGCCCCCACTTTAGTGAGAGGATGAACTTACTTCAAACTCACACTAAAGTAGACATTCAAGAGAGATCCCCATGTACAAATGCAGATGACAAAGAATGGAAAAAATCAAAGGAGGTTACACAAGCCCTTGGGATCCAAGATCCTAAGTCAAACCAACAAGATACAAAATCATGCAATGAAAAGAACTAAGAAAAGATGGGGTGAAAAAGATGTACTCACTCTGGGGCCACAAAAATTCATATTGTCTGCAGGGTGAGAAGGCCACAACATATTCACTCTGGGGCCACGAAACTTCTGGTTGTCCATAGGGTGAGAAAGCCCAAAATGTAAGATACATACGCTAGTTGGTATGCACTCACAAATGCAAAGGTGGCTATGGGGAAAAGTCATGTTGCTAGGTGGGCTTCCCAATCAACCATATTAAAGTTATACTTGCTAATAACTTTAATAAGGCACCACAAATAAAATGTCATGAACAAAAAGCAAGGGTACCAGAGGCATGCAAGTTGAGTTATGCAAGGTGGAAAAAATGCAAAATGTAAAAATGAAAAAATGTAAAATGTAAAAGGTGTTCAAAGGAGTCTTGTTAAGTTCATGTGAGGTTAATCACTTAGGGAACATTGTGTGTAATGTCTCCAAGAGAGGACCACCAATCAAAGAATATTCACAACTTAGGGGGTAGTGTGTCACATCAGGCCATGAAGAGGAATGTAATATGCTAAGATAGATCACACTTATGAAGGACATCATACCCAATGTCATCCACAAAGTGACGAACACATCATATAAAAAACAAGGCTACACTAGGAACCAAGAATGCAAATGAACTATGGCAATGCATGCCCCCCACTTTAAAGGAATTACTACACATCATTATGTGAGAAATTACTTTAAAGTAGAAGAGAAAGAAGAAGACATGAGAGTGTACTCGGAAAGCCCTATGCCAAGTCATATGTTTTCGAGAAGCTTCATCATGAAAAGGGAAAGTATATCACATGTGAGTCAATCTTAAGACATGTCATCCACATCCCAAGCTTGCTCATAAAAGTTTATGAAAGGTTAACAATTAGCCAAAAGAGACAACAACAAGTGAGATACAAGGATAAGGTTGTCTAACCCTTTGCCCCCACTTAGTGCAAGACAAAGGTGAGCCTGGAAGGGATGATGGTATGTTGCCCCTTGCAATGGATGAAAAACAAGAAATAGTGAGTATGTGATGATCCTACAACTATGGCATGGAAAGGAGCAGCAACTAATGTTATTTATGTGAATAAGGAAGAATCTTGGAAGAGGTTTATGTGATAGTATTGATGTCGAGTGAAGATTTGGTGATCTTGGTCAAAGGAGAGTAACCAAGACTATAAGTTATTTGTTGTGTGTTAGGCTCTATAGGGTTGTGGATACCTTGTTCTCGAGCACCACATCCTTTTCCACTATATCCAAGTTGTTTCATGAGTTCATACCCTTTTCCATAAATTTGTTTCATTGCTTTGGAATCAGGTGGTTTTTCATTATTATGTTTGTCAAAGGTTGTTGTGTAGTTTGTGGCTTTTTCTAAAGTTGTTGAGGTGGATGCTTTCGAAAGGTTGTCCAAAGTTTGTGTTGTCATGATGGTTGATTGTTCTTATTTTTTCATCTATCTTTTGTTTGAATATGTATTTTCCCATGAATGAAGGTGTGAATTATAAGGATCCTCAATCATCACCAAATAATGTAGATGGAAATTCCTCATCATTGCATTCAATTTCAAGAGGATCTATGTTAGATGTTGGAATCAATGTTTTCAGAGGACTTGTAACCCCTTTTTCAAGCTACAAGCAACTTTCAGGCTCGAGATCTACTTCAACTTGATAAATTTTATTGTTATAGACATTTTTCATTATATGATGAAGGGTTGAAGGAAATACATTCATCTCATGAATCCATGGTATGCCTAAAAGAATATTGTATGAAAGATCATAAGGCATGACATGAATAGGAGTTTGCAAAGTAACCACCACAACCTTAATAGGCAAAGTGATTACACCGAGCAGTTGCTTTGTTGAATTATCAAATCCTCGAATAGATACAAAATTAGGTATCATTTGCAATCTTTCAATATCTAATCGATCAAGGAGAGTCACACTACACACATTAAGGGCATAACCATTATCAATGAGAGTGTGCTTTATCCCTGTCCAATTGTATCGAGCAATGATCATGAAAGATTCATTTTGTTTTTGCAACTCTAAAGGAGGGAGCTCATGTTGATGGAAAGTAATGTCAAGATTAGTTTGATTAATTTTATGGATTAGAGCTGACACATCAATCAGAGTTGTATCATGAGGAGTTTCAATTTGTTTTAAGGTTGTTTGAAGAATATTGTGGTAATTTGGTGAGTTCTGAAGTAAATCCCAAAGGGAAATCTTTGCAGGAGTATTCTTTAATTTTTCAAAGAGATCATACTCCTTTGTATTAGGGATGTAACAAGGAGCACTAGGCAGATTGGGTAAAGGTAAGGAGGGTGGGGTTGGTTGTGGCAGTGGCAGGTTGTTTCGGGTGTTATATGTATGAGCAATAGTATTGGTACTAGATTGTTGCAATACATTGGTTTTAGGGTGGTAGAGGGTGTATTGGGGTTGGTTAGAGGGGTGAAGTTTATGTGAAGGTGGGTAAAGAATAAGTTGAGGTTTATGTTGAGTTTGTTGTTTGTGTGAAGGTGGATAGAGAATTAGAGGGTTGTTAGATGTCCCACGGGGTATGTATGAGGTCCATTGATCAAGGGGGATCTAATGGACACTTGTGCATTCATAACCTCAGCGGTCTTGGTTTTATGGAGCACCAAGGAAGGGCGATCAAGAACCACTTGTTTAGGGAAGGAAGATACTTTATGATTGTTGTCATTTGCTAGCACCATGATATTCTCCCTAGAAGGAGAGCTTTTAGGAGAACAACAAACCACATGCTCATGAAAATTAGGGTTTGTGCCATCTTCATATCAACCAAGGGAGTTATTAATGGTTGAATGTGTGTGATTATTGATAATGGGGAGATTAGGAGAAAACTTTATGCAATCATTCAGTGTTGGTGTCTCATTCTCTTGTGTCGTATTATCTACCCTACGAGGAGAGCTTGTAATATGTTCATCTAAGGTTGAAATGTGCAAAGTAGCTTCATCACAAGTGGGAGAGGCATCAAGAGAAGAAAAAGCATCACATTCTTGTTTTTCAATGATTGGATCTTTGTGTTTATTTATGTATTCTTGAATAGGGGAAACATTAGGAAAGGGAGCATGAAGAATCTCATGATTATCTCTAATTATCTCCCTTTGTCCAATAATGTATTCCAAAATAGGGGAAGAAAAATAAAGAGGATTTTCATAAGTCTTAAAGATTTGATCATCTAATGTCAACATATCCTCCTCACAAATAATGTGATTGCCATGATTAGTCACAAAAACATTCTCACAAATAGGGGAGAAGTTGGGAGATGAATCTATGGTCTTATTTTTCATGTTGTGTTGTGTGATTGTCATGATTACCTAGTGTGATGTCCTCTTCTGTAGTGATGTTATGTCTAATAGGAGAGGTAAGAGGAGAGAAACAACTTTGATTATCACAACTCTCATCAATTGGTTCTTCTAGCACTAAAATATATGTTTCACAAGTGTGGGAGATAATAGGAGAAGAAAAAATGTAAGTGTTATGAATATCCAAGGTTTATTTCATTAAACTCACCTCATCCACCAAAGGAGAACTAGGAGAGGGATCTATGATGAACAAAAAGAGAGGGGAAAGGACCTCATATTCATATGCCTTTAACAAAATTTGCTTACAACATGCAATAATATCTAAAAAGAGAACATGCAAGATGAGAACTATAGAATTTTGTAATGAAAAAATGATGGAATGATTAATCTAAAAACAATGCTACAACAATAATGCAAATGAAGAATAAGATTTCAAAGGTGACAATTGACTGATTATGAGATGTGCAACAACATGAGAATGCAAATTTGAAAAGGAAACCATGCATGAAATGGGCTAATTAACGCTAGCTTTTATGAAATGCATGCTACAGAAATGCAACTGACTGATATATACAAGTTAAGGTACCAAACAGAAGCCTAAAAACAAATTTTTGATTTCTGTAAAATGTTGTTTCATGGGTCAGAAGGGACTGATTCGCCCAGGGTGGCGAATGAGTCCCATTATGGACTTTTTTCAAAATTTTCAAAAAAAATTGACTGATATTGATAGTTTTTGAGTGCAATGATGTAGACCTAATTGAAAAATGTAGAATTTTAGAGAATGGAAATGAATTTAGATGCCAACAATGCAACCTAAATGCACTTTTTATGAATGCAAAATTTGAAACCTAGCATGCAAATGAATCATGTAAGCGCTAATGAAAACTAGATCTATGATGATAAAAGACTCCAAATAAGACAAGAAAGTATTATAAAAATAAGGTTCACCAAAATGAAACGAAGGATTTTGGTACCTAAATCCTTCCTTGCTCTTTTAGGCTTTTTCACCTAAAAGGGGAAAGATGGGCCAAAATGCACAATGTTTCAATCAAGATAAATGTAAGGATGGATGGGAAATGGATGTGAAGTGTGTTTGGATGTGTTTGAATGCTTATAAATGCAAATAAATGAATGTAAACCAACCTAATGCAAGATGTTGAAAAACACAATGTTGATTGCAAACATGAACTAGAAACCTAAACAAATGAAAATAGAAATTGATGAAACTGAACAGAATGTACCTGGAGGAAGATTACTATTGCTGGAAGGTTCTGGAATGTTCCATAAGTCATTGTTAATGGCCACTTGGACTTATTCACCACATATAGCGAATTAGTCCTACTTCTGATGAAAAGTTCTAGAAATAGGTTTCTGACTGTCGGGAGTTGAATTCTGAAAAACTCAATTTTTAGGCATATAGGTGGGACTAATTCTCCATACATGATGAATCAGTCCTCCTGTAGGAATCTACAAATTCTAGGAATGATTTCGTGGGGCTAGATCTGCACTTTTGCTTCCTTCAGGTGTTTGCTTCTGAAATTGTCACATTCTGGTCTAAAAGTGACCCTTTGTTGATATTTTGACTTGAATAATGAAGAAATGACTTGAATGACTTTGTAAATTGATCTTCAATGATTTCCAAGCATCCAAGAGACGTAAATCTACATACAAACAAGACAAAAGATAGATATGTCGAATGTTAGGGCATGGGGGTTTGCCTTGGTCAAACCCCTTTTAGGTAATTAAACCAAAATGATAAAAGAAAGCAATGAAACATGCAACAATGTAGTTGATTACCTTGCCATGATGATTTTCCTTGAATTTCTGTAGCAATGGAGGAAGATTCAACCCTTGAATTTCCTTAGAAGCTTTCTCAATGACTTGCAATGACAAAACCCTAAGTTGCTTGACTTGAGATGAAAGATTGGTGGATGAAAAATGAAGAATGAATGTGAATTGATTTCATGAATGTAAAAAATGAGCTAAAATATCTATATTTATAGGCAATCCACCTATTTCACTCGTTCATACCTCATCACAGGCCGACATGATCAAATAATAAACTTAAATTTCACTTTATTCCCACCCAAAGGTCAAAATTAGACCAAATGGGACTGATTCGCCACACATGGTGAATGGGTCCCACTTGGATGGGACTAATTCACCATGCATGGTGAATGGGTCCCATAGGGGCCTTTTTGATAGCTCAGATGCCATGAGATAAGGAAATAAAATTTAAAATGCATTTTGCCATGTATTTGATCAATTTGAACCTCGAGATGCATAATATGGATTCATAGCCCGGCCTATTAGTGATGATGTAAATTTCAAATAGGGCTTGGGATGAAAAAATCAATTTGAAAGTGTAATTAAATACACTAAGTTACAACACTAAAATGAGGTCCACATAGCCTAGGAGGGCACAAGACTCAATGTGAATGTGCAAGACACATTACAACACTAATTTTAACATTAATTTTATCTTACAAGCCTTCTAAATTGATGTGATAATGTTATTAAATAAATTTTATAATGTTGAGTTAGGGGGAAATAAGTTCATTAAGTCTAGAAAACCATGAAAGTCGTTTACAAGACTTTACAACACCTTTACAAGATGTCGTTAAAAGCATGTTATTCAATTCGCAAGGGTCCAAGACCTCGTGCGGATGCATAAAATGCCTCACAACACCTAAATCATGGCCTCATTAAGTCCATTTATCATAAAATATTATCATGTCAAGCAAAGGGTCCACTTTTCTACGACACACTTACCTAGAGGGAATCTAGAGTTTTTATGCTAGATTGCTTGTATTAAGACACAATACTATTTTTTAGATGGAATGATGACCTTGAAGATTCCCTTGAACTAATGATCTCCCTCTTGTAGTTGATGAAAGTTGAAAACTTGGTTGTTCAAAGATATTATCTAAATTTCAAATGATGTTGTATTTTTTATGAAGTGTACTTTATATCATCATTATGACACTTGTAATATATACTTGTATACCAAATTATTGAGCAATGTTTTGTAAGATGTAATATTTAATGAAAATAATTATGTTCAATTAATGTAATGAAATGTATATTATGTTTGGAATATATAATTATTTCTTAAAGAGAAATTGTAATGTATCTCGTTATGTTTATTTATTTAGATAAAAGAGGTCTTTGTTAGATAAGTTTTGTAATGTTTAGAATAGACAAATCGATGTTCATCACACAATTTTCCTAAAGAACAAAAATAACCTACTAAAAAATAAAATAACAACTTCTTATACATACATACATACATATATATATATATATATACTCTCTTCTTACACATAGTACACATAGTCATATATGTTTTCTTACACCTCTTACAATGTCATAGATGTTTATTATTATCTTTCACTTTATGCCAAGTGTCCAAAGGTGCTATCATTGACCAAATTAAAATTCCCTACTTAATGTCACCTTAAAAAAATTCCATGTTCATAGAAAATAATATTTAACTACGTTAAAATTTTCCTTCTATAGTTCTTCGATTCAAATGAGAAATAACCAACTATTAAAATATTAAAGTTAAGATACATAGGACCATTAGATTACATGATTAATATTATCAATCCTAAAAAAATAAATATAAAACTAAAATATAACAATATAACAATATATACCACTTATCAATATATAATTACATTAAAATATTCCACTAAAATAAATCCAAAACTAAATCATAGTTTATATAATATATGAATTTCTCCATTACATTAATACTTAACTATAAAATTTACTAATACTCAATATATATTTTGTAATTATTTGAATTAGTAATTTTTACCCCCCAATACATTTCTTAATTTGAAACAAGTTAGTAAGATAGCTAGGGGAAAGCTCCCAGCTACCGTCATAGCTAACTTCGTGCAATCGTAGCTCCTAAACCATATGTCGAATCGAAATAATTTTTTTGGGGTTTTATTCTCATGCAAGTTATTACCTTATAGCTATTGTTTTGGCTTGTGAGCATTTTCGACGAATTTGAGAGAGTTCGATAAGCGAACAAGGGTCAAAAATTCCCCATTTAGACCTGTCCCCTACTCATAGCCCTCAAATGCTACAATTTCCACCCGCTATAACCACCAATTAATATTTTAAAAAAGTCCTAATTGTGTCAATATTAGGGTGCAATTATAACAATTTTATCATTCATATACGCTCAAAAGTAAATGGGTCAAATTCACGGGTTAACATTGGAGGTTTAGGTTAGCAGTCATAATAGTCCACCTACACATTATTCGCAAAGCATTAACACCGAACACCACTAGGAATTCACTCCAATTAATAATCACGTCGGGTCCAATGGTGGATTATTTCCCACAGTTTTTGGGGGTGAAATGATTATTTTAAATCATTTTATAGCATTCTCATGGTTTGGAAAACCTTGGAATGTTTGTTGTTGTTTTCTCTCCATGGTGTGAAGTAATGACAAACATCATTCTTCTTTCAAAATGCAAACAATGTTACTCCTGAACCTTTTTATTCAACATTTGTGTGGACCTGTGAAGGGTTTCTTGGCTAGTTGAATAATGATTACTACTTGGTTTTACTAATTTCATCATTCCTTTTCATGCCCTTTTTTCCATATGATGTTTCACATTTTTGGGTCTAATGGTGGATTATTTCCCACAAATTTTGGGGTAAAATGATTATTTTCTACTCCTAATTTTACTACACTCTCACGATCTAATAGACCCTCCTCAGTTTCATGATTTTCTCTAATAAATTGATGTGGCATCTCAAAGGTTTGACCACATGTCTATAGAAAATAATAAATTTGTCTACTTGGACCTTTTCCTTAATAACCCATGTGTATTTGGGCATATATCTACAAACCCATGTCTCATTTTATCTAGTTAAGACATTATTGTCATGAAACTATTAGCATATTATAAACTTTTTTTTTTTGGGCATATATCTAAACTCCCTCATCTATATTTCTCTTATTAAAGATTTTTTAGGATCAAACCATAAACTACTATAGGAAAATATCACAAAAAATGCTTGCTTATATCATTTTGGGCATATATCTAAAAACCATTGTCTGCTTTGGTGTGATTAAGGAATTATTCTCATGAAACCCTTGCTTGGTTTTTCAACATATATCTGAAAAACCATGTCTATTTTTTTGTGACTAGGGGATTATTATCATGAAACCCTTGCTTACTTTTTTGGGCATATATATAAAAACCCAAGTCTGTATTCATTTTACCCCTATTTAAATTTTTGTCATTTGGTTGTCCAATACAACACAGTAGCATTCATTTACTATAAAATGTGTTAGTAATTTTCTACTTTCCATAGCACATACAACAAGGCACCGTACATATATAGGATGAAATTTGTACCCTTTATTCTTTACTTCACAACTTACATTTTCATGAATTGTGCATTCTACATTCTACTTAAAGTAATTTTCATGAACTACGCATTTAATAGTTATATTCATGCAATGTCTATTTATATGTTATAAGTAAATGAGGTTCTTTTTTGGTCATGAGTTATTCCTTACAAATCCCATTTACAAATTCAATAAACTATGTGTTCATTTAATATTTTTGGTTTTTTCTCAGGGTTTATATTTGTCAGTTATTTCATAAAAGGCTCCTTTGTATTCTATGTCTCTTGTTCATTCAACAAATCAATATAAGCATGATGAACCACCCTTTATATATCTCAATTAATTCGTAGAAGGTTGTGTTATATTAAAAAAAAGTGTAGACATCAACTTGCATTTTCATTATATATATGTGTGTATGTGAATGTATTTGTTTTACCTGTGTTTAAATTTCTACCCTTTGGCTCTCTAATACAACATAGTAGCATTCATTGTTTTTTCATCCTATCATTGCTAGAAACCCTAGGATGCTTGAAACATTTTGTTTTCTTGAGGCTACAAAGTGTCCCCCTCAAGAGACTGCCTAATTCTATAACCGCTCTTAAAAATCTCCAGATAATCAGTCTTGTTGGATCTGGAATTAGGGAGATGCCATAAACATTGATAAACTTAGCTCTCTAAAAAGTTTGGATATTTGATATCATAAGGAATTTTTTGTCTATACCATATACAATCTCTAGAATACTTTGGCGCAGTTGGTTCAGTAAATGCATGAATGAGATTCATTCCAAATAAGATTAGAAGAAATTTTCTTTCTATAAATGATTTGGATGGTTTAATACTACTCAAAATTTTGAAGGTGGAAAACAACGAGGAAAACAATAAAACAAGGAATTAGCAAGAATGAAGAAAATAGAATATTTTCACTTGTCTCTAGCAAAGATGAAAAGCTTACCACAAGACAAAATTGCATTGTCAAAATTGAGGAAGCTCTGGTTAAACTGTCATCAACTAAACAAAGTGGAAATTACATTTTATCGATTTCAACATTTAAGTTGTATTAATTTCAGCCATTTTAATATGTTAATAGAGTTACCTAGATTGCATAAGCTTGTGATTCTTAACCAACTACAGATCATTGCTTGCTCCAACCTAGAGATGCTACACAAATAATTTGGTGAGAGGGGAGCTTTTCCTATGCTAGAGGTATTTTCGTTGGTTCAGCTATACAAGCTACAAGAGTTTCTTGTCATGGAGGAAGGAGCCATGAATTCACTTACAACCCTTACACTAATGTAGTGTGAGGTATTGAAGATGCTCCTAGAGACTTACTGGAATTTATAGACATTATAGAAAATAGGAGTATATGGTTGCTCAATGGTTCAACAATACTTCATCCAGAGAAAAATAAAGGTGTAAACCGTAATAATGTCTACCTCAAACACTAAAGCATTCTTTTTGTTGTGGGAAGAAGTGATTGAGAGAAGAGAATATATTAATTATGGTGAATTTTGGTCAAACGAACTCTTTGAATTTTTGTATGACACTTTTTTCACTTCCTATTTGACTAACAATATTTTCTTGTTTTAATTGTTGTGGACATCAAAATCTGCAAATGTTAAGCGTTGACAAGAATAAGTTAAGAAAAACACAACAAATCTAATATCCCTATGAAATATCGCATCATGTTAGATATGCTAAATGAGAAATTAAAACAATAAGAAAAGCTAAATAAGCATATAAACAACATGAATCCAAATTTATCTCATAGTGAATTGGTGCTTCTATGGAAAGAAGCCCTTTCCCAATCCTTTGCTAAGTTCCATGATATTGATGATATGAAAATGCTATGAAGATATGATATGGATTCAAATGACAATGATATGGAGAAAGATCTAAAGATTGTGCAGGAGTAAAACAATAGAGGAGGCCTCTATTTATGACAAAAAGGGATAGAATAATTCCAAACATGGAGGATGTGGGACTAAAGATCCACCAATGAGAAGAGGCCACTTGTCAACTTGTGATAGGCTTGAGGCATGAGCACATTTTGGCCAATGTGCCAAAGAGGGGGAGATTCAAATTTGAATTTGAGAGTTAAATGCTAAGTTTGACCTTGTGCAAGAGACATGTAAGAGACATGTAAGGCCTCATAAATGCTTTGTTGGATTTACATGTCAACTTGTTTTTGAATTCACATTTGAGGGAATATTCCTCAAAGATGCCATGTTGATGGAAAATGCTGATTTTATAAATGAATTAAAATGCTTTATTGGTGCAAGTGGGAAAAGCTAGAGGATGTGATGGGTGGTTAGATTAAGTTAATCAAGATTAGATTAACTTAGATGATGATTAGATGCTTTGACCCATTTGACTTAGATTTAGGGGTTTAAATTAAATCAAAGGGAGATGAAAGGTGATTTCAGATTTAATTAAATAAAGGTTTGATTTATTTAATTAAAAGGATGATGATAGGCTTAAATTAAATAAAGTTAATTTATTCAATTTAAATGGATGACCTTAGGAGATAAATCAAATAGACTTGATTTATTTGATGAAGAATGAATACGATTATGCATGATGTCAGTTTTGCGTGTCTACAATTGTCCTTCAAAATATGGAGGAAAAGGCTTATTTTAGCTATATTCTTGAACTACAACATAAATTGCAAGCCCTTCTTTATTCTTTCCAATGTGCTGGAGATTCAAGTTCTCTAATACCATGCTCCACTATTGGTAAGGAACACCTTTAGTGCATTCCCTTCCACTTCCTTCAGTTTTGCGCTTGGATTGTTTACAATATTTTATTGTGACTTTCGTGTTTAGATGCATAATTGTTGTAGTTTGATTTTACTAATTTTAGTAGGTTATTTGTTTTGTAAGTATTCAATTTTGGGGAAAAGGAGATTTAATTACTTATTTTAAGGTTATTTACTTTCTATCCTTTTATGGTTGTAGATAGGATCTCATTTGGATAGATTTGGATATAGGTACATAGTTTGAAATAAAGATATTACCTATGTTGCATGTTTAATTTTTTTGGTTTCAAATCTTACTAAATGCTACATCACTTTTGTGTATGTGTTAGATTTGAGTTAACAAGTTAAATAATTTGTTGTATTATGTTTTAGTATGAGTTTGACATGATTCTTCCTTTGTTTCTTCTGTACCTTTGATAAAGTTCATAGTTTAGAGTGTTAACTTGCAAGAATATAGTATCAAGGCCGAAAGCCTCATTCAAGATGGCATCTGTCATCACCAACTAGTCAACTATAGATGTAGTTGATGCAGAGGGGAAGTAATCAAAACAATATTCTAAACACTTTCAAACAAGACTTCAACTCCAAGGTTGCAAATATGTACACATTTGTTCACACTAGACAGTGAGTTCCCAAGCCTAAAACATGGGGTAGCAAACCAAAGGGAACTCAACCTTTGTACACAACACGGAACAAGGGCAAGGTGGTTTGTTTAGACTAGCATCAAAATACTTTTAAGGTTTCCAAGCACACATATCTCCAATCAAGTGTTTGACACCATGAAACATACAAACTAGGCTTGTTGCCACTAGGTATATGAAAGGGAATGACACCAAAAAAAAGAAACAACTTGTCTTGTAGATTATTGGGCCTATAAAAAATCCTAACAGCATGTTACAATGATTCCCTATCCTTCCTTTAACAAGAAATTCATAGATTTTCCTAGCTATAGGGTTTTGGGGCAATTTATCACAATTCAACCAAATTGTCATTGAAAGCTTCTTCCAGACAACGATTCAAGAACCTTCCTTTTTCCAAATTTTGGGTAGAATGGAGATAGATATTTCCACCAATTCTTGTGGTTTTTCATTAGTGGAATCTCTTTCTATCACATTTTGTTTGTTTACTAGAACCTTAGACTAAGTTTTAGCCTGTTTGCACAAAAATTGCAATATCTCTCACCAAACTCAATTAAAATTGCTCAAATAAAAACCATTTGAAGGCTCTAACTAATATACAACTTCCTACATCACCTTTAGATTTGTACTTGACTATACCAGACCATACAAAAGGAATTACAACAATTTTTCATAGAAAAAAGCAAAATTCAACATGGTAAAAATGGTATTCTTCCCATTCAAAGCTTCTCCAACCCTATAGATCATGTTTTCAATACATATTTATGTTGTTACAAGCATTTTCCAATCTCCAACTGACCCACAACTGTTTGTTAACAAATATTGCAAAAGTTGTCATTACAACATTGACAATATTTGAGTAACTTTTACATCTTTAAATGCCTACATTACACCTAATGATCAAAAATGGTCCTAGATTGACTTAGAATGGTCTCAAATGACCTTATTTACATAAACCAAGCCAAAACAAAAACAAAATAAAACCCAAAGTTTCCCAACATGACCCAAAGTACATCAAGGCGCCCTGCACCATACTCCCCAGAGAAAAATAATTCAAGGTCCCCTTGAATGGAAGCCTACAATAGTGTATCCATGCTTGAGAATGTCTCCTTTAGTCATCCATGTTGCATCTTCAATTGGAAGACCCTTCCACTTGACCAAACATTGCATATATTCCTTGTTCCTTATCTTCTTGAGTTTTATGGTATCAATTATACACTCCAACTCCATAGGCTTACTAGGTGGAAGATCTTGAACCCAGTCAGCATCTAGAAATAAAGATGAACTTTCTCCATCACCTGCAACAACATCCCAATTGAAAGGGTGCAAATCAGAAACATTAAATATGGGAGAAATACCAACACCTTGAGGCAACTCAATTTCATAAGCATTGTTTGCAAATTTGTGCAAAATCTTGCAAGGCCCTATCTTTTTTATCTACAACTTGGACTATTGACCCTATGGGAATCTCTTTTTCCTAAGATGAGCTAAAACCAAATCACCAACTTTGAAGTCAAACTCTCTCCTCTTCATATAAGCCCTTTGTTTATGCTTGTCAACACTACTTTGAAGTTGTTCCCTAACTTGTTGATGGATCTCTTTCATTGCCACAACAAATTTTTCTCCGTTAGCACTTGGCCTTTCTATTCCACTAATATCCCTCAATTCAAATTCCCCTCTAGGCTACAAACCACACACCACTTGAAAAGGACTCTTTCCAATACTCCTATTCATGGAATCATTGTAGGAAAACTCTTCCTAAGGCAAGACAAGACCCCACTGAGTAGAATTTTCTTTAGAGAGGCACCTTAAGAGGTTTCCCAAGCTTCTATTAACCACCTCATTCTTCCCATCAGTTTGGGGAGGATAGGAAGAACTAAAACTAAGGTTGGTGCTAAATTTCTTCCACAAGGTCCTCCAAAAATTTCTAATGAACTTACTATCAATGTTTGAAACAATACTGAGAGGAAAACCATGAATTCTTACCACTTCCTTGAAGAATAGACCTGCAATGTATGAGGCATCATTGGTTCTTTTACAAGGTATGAAATGAGCCATCTTTGAGAACCATTCAACCATAATATAGATTGAGTCAAAACCTCTTTGTGTTCTTGGCAACCCCGTTACAAAATTCATGTTGATTGACTCCCAAGGCCTATGAGGGATAGGAAGAGGTTGATACAACCCTACATTGGTGATACTTTCCTTTTCCCTTTGACAAATAGTGCATTTTTTAGCAAACTTTCTTACATCAGATTGCATTTTAGGACAAAAATAGTTCCTTCTTAACTACTCCAAGGTCTTATCAAGGAAAAAATGACCTACAAGACTACCACAGTGCTTTTCCTTTATCAAATTGTCTCTCATTGAACACTTAGGTACACAAAGTTGTTCCCCTTTGAATAACAAACCATCTTGAATCAGTAAATCCAACCTTTTTTCATTGGTGCTACTGTGAGGCTACAAACAAAACTCACATATCTCCTTAAAATCCATATCATCAACATACATACCTTTTAATGATTCAACTCCCACACTTTGAAATTGAATTTCTTTCACCATAAGAGCTCTCCTACTTAAGGCATCAACAACTTTATTTGACTATCCCTTATGCTTAATGGTGAAAGTGAAACCTTGCAAGAATTCTAAACACTTGACATACCTATGACTGAGTTTCTCTTGAGTTTTTAAGAATTAGAGAGCATGGTTATCATTAAACACTATAAACTCCTTTGGAAGTAGATAATTCCTCCACATTTTCAAAGACTACACAATAGCATACATTTTTAGGTCATAGGAAGAGTATTTCTTTTTTGCCTTATTCAATTTTTCACTAAAGAAAGCAATGGGTATGTTCTCTTGACTGAGCAATGCAACATATATAGCATAGCCACTAGCATCACACTCGATGGAAAACACCTTATTAAAATATGGTAAAGCCAATATAGGTTGCTCTACTACCCTTTTCTTCAAATACTGAAAACTCTTTTCAGCCTCCTCAGTCCAAACAAACTTCTTTCACCTATCTCCCTTTATGGTATCTATTATTGGTGCACATACATTATTGAATCTCCTAATAAATTTCTTATAAAATCTTGCCAAGCCATGAAAACTCTTTACCTCAACAATTGACTTTGGAGAAGGCCAATTAAAAATTGCTTCAACTTTGCTAAGATCTATTTTCAATGTACCCTTTGTGATCACAAACCCAAGATATAGCAACTTTGTCTTTAGAAACTCACACTTTTTCAAATAAATCATTAGTTTCTCTTCATTCAACCTTCTTAATACCAAATCCAAATGATGTAAGTGCTCTTCTTTACTAGAACTGAAAACAAGAATCTCATCAAGATAAACCACTACAAACTTACCAATGAAAAACAAGAATCTCATCAAGATAAACCACCACAAACTTACCAATGAGTACTTCATTAATGAGTCTCATAATATTACTTGGTGAATTGGAGAGATAAAAAGGCATTACAATCCATTCATAGATCCCTTAATCTATTTTAAATGTTGTCTTTTGTTCATCACCTTGCCTAATTATGATTTGGTGATACCCACTCTTAAGGTCTATCTCGGAAAAGTAGATTGCTCCACTTAGACAATCCATCAAATCTTCAATCCTTGGAATTGGGAACCTATACCTGATTGTGATCTTATTTATGGCTCTTGAATCAGTGCACATCCTCCAATCTCCTCCCTTCTTAGGTGCTAGGACAGTGGGAACCGCACAGGAACTAAGACTTTCTCTTATTAGCTCTTTATCAAGCAACTCTTGCACTTGCTTCTTGATCTCTTCATTCTGTTGTGGTGTCATTTTGTATGTTGCTTTATTAGGAAAACTAGCCCCTAGTATGAAGTCAATATGATGACTTATATCCTTATTGGAGGCAATAAACTTGGGATCTCATCTAGCACTATATCAACATGCTTCTTGAGAAAATCTTGGATCCCCAAAGGCAACTCATCCATATTTACTGTTGTCACAAAAAAATTAGGTTTGGCTATCATTGCAAAGCCCATTTTATCCTCTTCTATGGTCTTGATTCAAACTATTTCTCTCCTACAATCATCACACTAGATCCCACTTGTTGTTCTTGGCTTTCATCTTTCAAAGGTGTCAAAGTATAAGAGACCCCATCCTTCTCTATGACATGGGTGTTTGTACTACCATCATGCACTTCCTTCCTATCATATTCCCATGGTCTACCTAGCAACATATGGAAAACATCCATGAGAATGATGTCACATAAAACTTTGTCCTTATATCACCCTATTTGGAATTCTACCCAACTTTGCTCATTCACTAACACTTGTTTCCCCTTGCTTAGCCATGAGACTTTTTATAGAGTGGCACCTACCTCTTGACTATCTATCGGGTCATAACCATAGGTGGACCTGCAAGCTTGAAAAATATGGGGTGGACCTTACCCTTCGAAGTCTCCCTTGGCTCACATTGTAACGCAAGGCTCGCACACTCTAAGATACTATGGGTTAGAGAACTAATAGACTATAGAGTCTCAACCTCACCACTCTCCTTCATAGTGGAAGGGATAGCCACATTCTCATAAGCTACTTTGGTGAGTGCTCATCTCGCTAGCCACTGAGGATCAAGATGTTCCCTTGATCTATCCAATGTCAACCGACCACCTCTACCTTGGAAGTCTGGCATATCAAAATAGTTGGGGATTTTGTTGAGGAAAAACTCATAGTAGAGTTTCCTCAAGAAATATTGTGGGACCTCGTTATTGTTGCATGGAGGATGGTTAAAAACCATCCACCACCTCTACCAAAAATGGTCCTTTATCCCTTGGTGGTTGTACCAATGGATAGGAATCCTCTTGCTTGTAGGGTGTAGAGGTTGTTTTGTCTATGGGTTAGTGAAAAGTGAACACAAGTCAAATTTTGTATTCTTTCATTTTTGACTTGTGTACGTAGGATAGTTTATCTGCATAAAAATCTCTATACTCCCATCTCTTATCCATCCAACCACTTAATTGCCTGCTAATTGTATCTACATGTGTTAAAATAGCTTTAAGTGATTTTTCAAGCATGGTTCCTTGCAAGGTTGAACTTACAAGATCATTCAACCTCGCAATTAACTCCTCAATTTGTTTTTTGTTGTTTTTAATTTCCCCCATTAAAGTTTGTTGAGTTCCAAGAGGATGTTGAGGAATTGTTGAAGGAGTTTGTTGGGGTGGTTTTTCATCAAGTATTTGGTCATGAAGAGGAAAATGAGGTGGATTATCAACTCCTGGAAATTAAAGAAATTAACATCAAAAACATATTAAATCTACCTATTTAACAAAAAATTCACAAAAGAAAAAAATAAAGCTTACTCCTTTGAGCTCCCCATCGATGTGGTGACATTCTAGCAAAGAATTAGTGAAGATTCGGTGAAGAAATAGTGGAACTTGAGCTCTCAATAATGCAAGTGCACCTTGGAAGTGTTTGTAGGCAGTGGATGGAGGAAATGTGACAGTAAAAAAATGAATTCACTTTTCTTTTTTTTCTTATAACATGTCATAAAACGCTTGCATTATAATGTGAGTGCATTATAGCTTCGGTGTGATTGATCCTTAGGCTCGGTCACACCAAGCCATAACGTGAGCGTGTTATAGCCTTTTTAAAAAAATGAAAATCTTGGTCACTTTTTGGCTCCCCATATTTTTGCACCCACCCTATAGCACGCTCGCATTATTTTTCACCTTGGGAATTTCCAACCCAGAGGGTTGGACTAACATTTCAATTTCTAAAATGTTATTTTCCAAATTATAAAAAATTGACATAATTTGGAGTGTGCTCTCCATCAGGTTTGTACGTGTTTCAATGTCAAGTCAAAAAAATTATATAGTATCATTGAGCTACATCTTAGGTTTCTAACCATGTAATTTTTTTCACATTTCAAATATGTTAAGGTTTTGATCTTTAATTTATTTTGTTAGTGTCTCCATTTTTTTGTCAAAAATCTGTGTATGACCTATTTTTGGCTTCTTTTTTTAGTCATTCATCAAAATTTAAAATAAATTACATTTTTATAAATTAGATTATTAGACTCTATTCTATATATAGTAAAAAATATCTTTAATTAGTTTCCTATAAAATTTTGGGTGAACACATGCTCAATTTTCTACTTTTTAGGATGTGTCCACTTTGAAATTGAGCAATAAATCATGTATTCATTAAAAAATTAGCAAAAATATCAAGCATAAACTACATAGTGTTAGCTAATTTCTCACCAAAGCAATTTTTTAAATAATAAATAAAAGTTAACATTTCAGGGGTAGCACACTAGATGCTATGTTTCATTTTTTATAGAAACAAAGCCACTTTGTGTGCTCCCCTTTTTTGAACCCCTTAATCTCCACCATTTTTTTTTAAAAGTACTTTAGCAAGTAGATTAAGAGCACTACAAATCTTGTTATTCTTGCACCTTCAAATATTGAGCATAATTATCTTTAATTTCTCATCCAAGATCAATCCTTTTTAATTTCAAAAAGTAAGTGGCCACTTAAGGCCCCTTTTTGGTCCCTATTTTTTATCTACTTGCCACTAAGTATGTGTGTGTGTGTGTGTAAAGATGTTTATATATAAGCATACTTATATATGAATACAATTATGGAAGAACTACACCATGATGCAAAGAAAATTTTGAATATCATTGAAGGAAAAGGTTAATTCCCAAACTAGACATGTTTGATTATGGTGAGAGAGAATTAAGTATCTCAATGAAATTATAGAAAATAGAAATTGTCATTAAATTCATGATCTTGATTTTATTCTAGACATACATTGTAATATACAACAATAGAAAAATACTTGGTTAGAACCCTATCAAAAACTTTCCTAAGTGATTTTAGTTGACATCAACTAGTAATTTGGTAGACAAGTGTATGATAGGGGGGTCATCTTTCAATGTGGATATGCATATGCTTGTTTACTAAACCATTTTACGAGCTTGAATGTAAAATTATAATTTTTGATAACCAGTTTGAGATAGAGGTGTGAGAACATCTGACACACATCTCCATCATAGAATGTGTATTTTTATTATTAAATATTTGGCCAAAGCAATTGAAAATCATTGCTTGCATTATCGATTCATAGTATGTTTTTGTTGCAATCACTCACATGTATTATACTTACCTAGAAGGAATCTAGAGTTATATGTTATATTGTTTGTATTAAGACACAACACTAGTTCTCAGATGGCATGATGACCTTGAAGATCTCCTTGATCTACCATCCTCGTGAAGGGTAGGGTCACTTCCTAATCGAATGTGTGTGGAGGATTGTTGGTTTGTGGTTGGGGAAAAAGCACTTAGGTTGATGTTCTCTCTCTTGTCATTGAGAAAAGTCAAAAATTTGGTTATTCACAGATATTATCTAAATTTCACATGGCATTGTATTATTGATAAAGCATACTTTTTGTCATCATTATGACACTTGTGATATATACTTGTATACCAAATTATTGAGCAATGCTTTGTAAGATATAATACTTAATGAAAATAATTATGTCCAATTAATGTAATGAAATGCAAATTATGTTTGAATTCTACAATCATTTCTTAAAGAGAAATTGTAATGTACCCCACTATGTTTATTTATTCAAATAAAAAGTAAGTTCTTTGCTAGAGAAGTTTTGTAATGTTTAGAATAAGCAAACCAATGTTTGTCACACAATTTTCTTAAATGACAAAAACAACTTATTAAAACATAAAATAACAAATACACACACACACACACACACACACACACACACACACACATATATACGTACATACATACATATACATATATACATATACATATACATATACCCATACCTATATATATATATATAGACACACACACACACACATATACTCTCTTCTTACATATAGTGAAATATGTTTTCTTACACCTCTTATGATGCCATAGATGCTTCATGGTGAGATTCTCTTTCACTTCATGTCAAGTGTGAAAGATGCTATCATTGACCAATTTAACTTCCCTACTTAATGTCACCTTGAAAAAAATATTCCAAATTCATAGAAAATAATATTTAATTACATTAAAATTTTCCCTCTATGGTTCTTGGAGTCATATGAATAATAATCAACTATTTAAATATTAAAATTAATATATATAGTCATAAGATTGCAAGATTAATATTACCAATCCTACCAAAAATTCTATAAAAATAAATATAACACTATATACTATTTATCAATATATAATTACATTAGAACATTCCACTAAAATAAATCTAAAACTAAATGATAATTTATATAATATATAAATTTCACGATTACATTTGATACTTAATATAAATTTTACTAATATTCAATATAATTTTTCCTTAGAATTAATAATTTTTCACTTAATTTATTAAGTACCTACCCCAAACACGTTTCTTAATTTGAAACGAGTTAGTAGGATAGCTAGGGGAGAGGGCCCAATAGTCATGCGGGGTCCAATAGTCGTGCACCCAATCGTACATATAATACCCAATAGTCGTTTATATAATGTCCAATAGTTGTGATTTGACTACCCATAATTAAACAAAATGTATGCTTTTGATCTAAAAGCAACCAATCATGTGATACCACATCAGCGCTCAACTACTCATGATGTAATGCATGAGAATTGGTCTCACTATTTTTTGGGGCCTTTTTCGACACCTTGACAAAAACGCATGCTGATGTGGCATCATATTTGATGATGTGGCCCTGAAACCTTAGTTATAAGGAGAGAACTTGCCAAGTAAGCCGCTGTAAAAAATTGGGAGTGATTTG
>VDFB02168118.1:156213754-156269493 GCA_007258455.2 Sequoia sempervirens
AAAAAAATTGGAAACGGCCACCCGGACGCAATGGAAGACTTAGTTTTGGCTCAAAGTGCACCTGTAAAATGTTGTTCACCAGATCTGAGCTCGAAACCCTTCTTTGCCAAAGCTACAAATGGTGACGAAATCAAGTGAAACAAAAGCCAGATCTGACTTTTTCGAGCCTCCTGGACGCAATGGGACAACCTAAAATGCTGCCACTATAGCCAAAAGCGCTGCAATCACCAGATCTCACCAAAATGCAAGCATGCAATATAGGATACAAGAACTCAAAAAATGACAATAGAAATTGATGGAAACTCTCTAATAAAGAAATGGAAGGGGCTTGCCAGATTCAAAGCTCTGATACCATGTTGGAGTTAACAACCCAAGATCTTCAATCTGCAACGCCAAAGAACCTCCACAAGAGATAGAGAGAAGCAACAATGGAAGATGCTATTCCACCAAACAAGGATTACAATATGATACAATATGATCAATGCAATACTATACAATGCTATATGCCAAATTAACAAATATGCTAGAGATGCCTTGCTTATAAAGGCAAGGATGAGAGATAGGATAAGACAAGATCATGACAAGTGTCTTAATCCTATCACATGAGACAACTAACTCATAACTACCTAGGAAAGTGGAAATTCTAGATAAGACAACTAATACTTATCTAGACATGACAACTAATAGCCTAAGTAAACTTAACATGTGAATTAAGTCCCCTAAGTCCTAGTAAAGGAATAAACTAGGTACAAGACTTATTCACACCAACACCCTCAACATAATTCGAATCAATATTCACAATATAGAACTTGGTGTCAATGTATTACCACTTCCTATATCTAAAGGGTAAGTTGTACAATGACAAAAAACAAAGCCAATAAGAAGATACAAGGCACATTCTAAATAAATCAATGAAAACCCCAATTCTCGTATCTAGTTAAATCAATTTCTCAACCAAGTTGTGAACAAATTCTTTATATGATCATAAACTATTGATAGCAAAACCTCATGAATCAGCTCTATACCTTTAATAACCATAATCCAATCCATTATTAACCATCAAAGAAATACACCTATTTATTGAGATGAAAGAATCAAACAAAACAATAAAGAATTACAGGGAAATATCAAATAACTAGACTTTTGAACCTTGGATTCCTCCTATAAGTCCATTTGAGAGCCAAATCATGAACAAGAAACAAAGTAACAACACAGGATAAAATTAAAACCCTACCATATATCCCAACTCAGCTAGGACATGAAGCTATAAAATATTTAACAAGGAATAGTTTTACTTATATTTTTTTATCAAAAACTAATACCATACACCCGACATTCCAAGTTGAGAAACGAGTTGTGAAAAGCTTATCAAATTGTTGCGCTTAGCTCTTGCTCACCTCTATTCTAGTGCCAATTTTTCTCCACCAGCAAGTAACTCCTTTCTACCTTCTCTTGCCTAAAATCCTTGCCTGAATGCTCTTTTTTAGTTAGGAGGTCAGGCAGGGCTTTTGTCTTACGCACCAGTCCTCTTGTCCTCTAGTGTGAAGATTGGATGACGTTGGGAGGGCACCATATCTTATTTATGGCACGACAACCCCTTATCCCTCATACACTACCCCTAGGATCAATGGTTGTCCCCCAACCGTATGAGCGAGGGGTTATCCCTCATTATTTCTTCAACTTCTTAGTCGGCTTGGGTAAAATGCCTCAACCCTTCTCCCTTGCTTGTATGCATTCATTCTTTCTTTTCTTTTTTCTAATGTTATTTTCTATACACACATCTATATGTATGTATGTATTGTTATTACTATTATATATAGATACATATATTTTTGTTTCAGGTTAGCTCAAAAAGATTGATCTCTAGAATATGATTATCAATATTAAATCAACTAAATCTTATGGATCAACTGATCTTCTACAAGTGATTTACATATAGAATGTTTAGGAGGTGGAAAAGAATAATCAATGGTCACTCCTAAACATAGTGATCAACCAGAGCTCATGGTCACAACAAAAATCTTAGCAAAATACTAACAATCAAATGATTCTTATATTTGTAATTTGACCTTAATTGTAGAGAAACATGATTAAATGATATCATAATCATTCTTATGATAAAGTTGCTAAGTTTGCATTGTTTGCACCCTTGTACCTATAAAACCATTCAATTTTCTCACACACATTTCACAACAAGAGCATTAATATCTAGTTAGTCCAATAACACACATTTAAGCAAATCATTCCATCAATAGATACTAAAGCCAATTAGGTCATATAATTTTTTGTTTACTCATCAAATGTGACAATTAACACTCGAAAGTGTTAAATTTATAGCATTTATTATTGAATCCATATAAACATTCAAAATCATCATGTACAATTAATGTGCAAATGTTAGAGTTCCTGCCTTGTCCAAATTAAATAAGGACATTAAATGTTTACCACACAAAAAAAGAAAACATGGTATTTGTGGAGATGAGACATATTACTTTCCTTGTACTTCTTCAACATCCACCATAATTGGTCCAAGTCAAACTCCAAATTTTGTAGCTTCCTTTCCTTGTCTTTTATTTCTACCTCATCCTTTGTCTGATTTCTTCTTACAAATAAGTTATCATCTTTTTCTCACAATAAAACATCTCCACTTTTGCATCCATAATCATACCCAAAACTATAGTTTGAACTATTATGAACTTTTCTCACAAATTCACTACACCCAAGACTTTACTCCTACAAATTAATCTCCAAAATAATACTCCTTGCAAGTTAATGCTTTAAACTATGAATAGTATTAAGCATACCAAAAGAAACAAAGGAAGAATCATGTCGAACTCACGTCATTGAAACATAATACAACAAATCCTTTAACTCATTAACTCAGATCTAACACACACACACACAAAAGCAATACAACATACATAAAGATAAATAACCAAAAAATTAAACATGCAATATAGATAATATCTTGTTTATTTCAGAAGGAATATTTCCAAATTGTTAAACTATATCCAAATCTATCCAAATGAGTTGCTATATATAATCATAAAAGGCCCGCAAGTAAACAACTCAAAAGTAAGTAATTAAATTGAGCAATTACAGAGAACTGCTAAATTTAGTAAAAACCGACTCCTAAAACTCGATTACAACAATTATGAATCGAAACATGGAAGTTACTATATAATTTCCTAAACAATTCAACCACAAAACTGATAGAAGTGGCAGGAAATGTACCGAAGGTTCTCCTTATCAATAGTAGGGCAGGGTATTAGAGAACCAACATCTCCATCATGTTGGAAGGAATAAAAAAGGCTTGCGGTTCAGGAATATTGTTGAAGACAGACTTTTCCTCCATGGCTGAAAGAACACTGTCGGTCAAATAGAAAGTGAAAAGTGTCATACAAAAATTGAGAGAGTTCGTTTGACCAGAATTCACCGTAATGCAAATTTTTTCTTCTTTCAATCATTTCTCCCCTCTGCAATAGGAACAATGCAGTTTTTGAGGTAGACACGGTTTGCACCTTTATGTTTGTCCGAATAAAGTATTATTGAACCATTGAGCAACCATATACTCTTATTTTCTGTAGTCTCTGTAAATTCAAATAACTCTCTAGGAGCATCTTCAATACCTCACACTGCATTAGGATAAAGGTTGTAAGTGAATTCATGGCTCCTTCGTCCACTACAGGAAACTCCCGTAGCTTGTATAGCTGAACCAATGAAAATACCTCCAGCATAAGAAAAGCTCCCCTCTCACCTAATTCTTTGGGCTCCACTCTAGGTTGGATCAAGCAATGATTTGTAGTCGATTAAGACTCGCAAGCTTATGCAATTCAGCTAACTGTGTCAGCATATTGCAATTGCTCAAATTAATACAGCTTAACTGTTGAAATCGACAAAATATAATTTCCACTTTGTTTAGTTGAGGGCACCTTAACCAGATCTCCAAGAGTTTGATAATGCAACTATGTCCTGTGGTAAGCTTTCCATCTTTGGAAGACACAAGTGTAAATGTTCCATTTGCTTCATTCTTGCTAATGTTCCTTGCTTTATTGTTTCCTCGTCGTTTTCCATCTTCAATTTTTTCAATTGCATTAAACTGCCCAAATCATTTATCAAAAGCAGATTTCTTCTGATCTTATTTGGACTGAATCTTATCCATGCATTTGCTGAACCAACTGCACCAAAGTATTCCAGAGTTATAAGCGTTGAGGTTGTCCTACGTCAAAATCCCCATAATTTGTCTAACTAAAACTCCAATTTTTGCAGCTTCTTTTTTCTTTTCTTTTGTTTCTAACTCAACCTTTGTCTGATTTCTCCTTACAAATAAATTAATTTTTCACATCATAGAACAACTCCACTTCTGCATCGATAGCCATACCCACAACTATAATTTGGGCTACGCATAACTCTTCTCATGGATTCTCCACTCCTACGACTTTAGGATGCTCTGATATGTAAGCAAGCCTCTACTCCTACAAGTTAATCTCCAAAAACTACTCTATTCTTTCAAGTTAATGCTCTAAACTATGAACTTTATCAAAGGCACCAGAAGAAACAGAGGAAGAATCATGTCAAACTCATGCCAAAACATAATACAACAAATGCTTTAACTTGTTAACTCAAATCTAACACATACACAAAAACGATGCAGCATTTAGTAAGATTTGAAACCAAAAAATTTAAACATGCGACATAGATAATATCGTGTTTATATCAGAAGGAATATTTCAAACTGTTTACCTATATCCAAATCTATCCAAATGAGATCCTATGTACAACCATAAAAAGGCCAGCAAGTAAATAACTTTAAAATAAGTAATTAGATCTCCTTTTCCCCAAAACTGAGCAGTTACAAAAAAAAAAGCTGCTAAGATTAGTAAAAGCAAACTCCTAAAATCCCACTACAGCAGATATGAATCTAAACACGTAAGTCACAATAAAAATTTCTAAACAATCCAAGCACAAAACTGAAGGAAGTGGAAGGGAATGCACTGAAGGTTTTCTTTATCAATAGTGGAGCAGGGTATTAGAGAACCAAAATCTCAATCACGTTGGAAAGAATAAAGAAGGGCTTGCAATTTGTGTTGTAGTTCAAGAATATAGCTGAAATAAGCCTTTTTCTCCATATTTTGAAGGACAGTTAAAATAAGAAAAGATTGTCAGTCAAATAGGAAGTGAAAAGTGTCATACAAAAATTCAAAGAGTTCGTTTGACCAAAATTCACCATAATGCATATATTCTCTTCTCTCAATCATTTCTTCCCACCGCAGCAGGAATGCTTCAGTGTCTGAGGTAGACATTGTCACGGTTTGCACCTTTATGTTTCTCTGGATAAAGTATTGTTGAACCATTGAGCAACCATATACTCTTATTTTCTGTAGTCTCTGTAAATTCCAGTAACTCTCTGGGAGCATCTCCAATACCTCACACTGCATCAGTGTAAGGGTTGTAAGTGAATTCATGGCTCCTTCCTCCACTACAGGCAACTCCTGTAGCTTGTATAGCTGAACCAATGAAAACACCTCTAGCATAGGAAAAGCTCCCCTCTCACCAAATTCTTTGGGTAACATCTCTAGATTGGAGCAAGCAACGATTTGTAGATGGATA
This sequence comes from Sequoia sempervirens, assembly GCA_007258455.2. Lineage (NCBI taxonomy): Eukaryota > Viridiplantae > Streptophyta > Pinopsida > Cupressales > Cupressaceae > Sequoia > Sequoia sempervirens. Next base: position 156,219,365 of record VDFB02168118.1, read on the forward strand.
AGACTCGCAAGCTTATGCAAGTCAGGTAACTGTGTTAACATATGACAATGGTTCAAATTAATAAAGCTCAAATGTTGAAATCGACAAAAAGTAATTTCCACTTTGTTTAGTTGAGGGCAGTTTAACCAGAGCATTCTCAGTTTTGACATTGCAATTATGTCCTGTGGTAAGCTTTCCGTCCTTGCTAGACATAATTGCAAAAGTTCCATTTGCTTCATTCTTGCTAATGTTCCTTGCTTTATTGTTTCCTCGTTGTTTTCCAGCTTCAACTTTTGGAGTTGTGTTAAACTTCCCAAATCATTTATTGAAAGCAGATTTCTTCTGATCTTATTTGGACTGCATCTTATCCATGCATTTGCTGAACCAACTGCACCAAAGTATTCCAGAGATTCAAGCTTAGAGATTGTATATGGTAGAGACAGCTATTCTTTACAATATCTAATTTCCAAACTTTTCAGAGAGCGAAGCTTATCAATGTTGGAAGGCAGCTCCCTAATCCCAGATCCAGCAAGACCGATGATCTGGAGATTTTTAAGAGCAGTTATAGAATTAGGCAGTCTCTTGATGGGTACACGCTGTAGCCTAAGGCAAACCAGATGTTTCAAGCATCCCAGGGTTTCTGGCAACGATAGGATGGACGTCTGTGACAGATCCAGGACCCGAAGAGAGGACATACTCACCATCACCTGCTTTGGAATTTCTGTTAAGTTAAGATTTCCCCCAAGTAACAACGAGCGGATACAGGGGCCTCTGAATGTATCAGTTACACTTGTCAAGCTATTGTCCATCAATGACATTCTGATGTATCCAGAGCAGTCGTTGGCTGGAAACTGCTGTAGACCTCTGCCTGCCTGAAAGAAGCAATTCTCTTCTCTTTCAGAAATTTGTCGGGCTAAATTGTGTAACAGATCGTGTACCCTGAAACAGATCACAGACCCATACAAATCTTTCCAAACTGTTTCAATGAGACAGCGGTCGACTAACAGATTTACGTATGTATATGCAATTTGGAGTGGATTGTGCCCTGCCACCAGCCCCTCTCCAATCCATAACATGCTCACATGTGGAGTATACAGGATTTGGTCTTCCATGAAGGCAGCTAGGTAGAGAAAGCACTGTTGCAAGGAAATGTCAATGCCAGCCAAAGCATCAAAGCTTAATCGCAGCCGACCATGAAGCGGTTCTGTAAACTGTTTGATGGCCTCCGCATTCTGTAGCTTCTTGAGTATGATTTCCCATTCATCTGGATGGGTTATGCCTGCCATCGCCCGCCCGATTACTTTGATGGCCAAAGGAAGTCCCTGGCACTCTTTGCAAACGCTCCGAGCAATTTCTTCCTGTATGCCTGTTGGTAAATTTCCAGTATTATGTGGAAAAGCATGAGAAAGAAACAACTGCCAGCTATCATTCTTCATTAACTCTTGTACTTGGACAGTTGATGAGTTTGGAATCCCCATTTCTAAGAGTGCCCTTTTATTTCTGGAACTCACTATAATCACACTTGAGTCGCCGTTGGAATTACAGGTGGAAGGCAGGGGCACACCCAATTCCTCCAACAAATGGGCGCCTCTGTCCCAAACATCATCTAGAAACAAGGCGAATCTTTGTTTCCTCAATCTCCTACTCAACCAAATTTTAACATCATCTTCACTCCATAATTGATTAAAATCCTCATTTGTTTTGAAGGCTATTTGGTTACCAAGATCATTTCTAAGTCCTGTTAAAAATGGAGTCTGTGAAACTGTAAGCCAAAGCAATAAGCCACTACCAAAGAGATTTTGTACCTGATGGCCGTTGAAGAATCTTTTTAGGAGAAGAGTCTTCCCTGCGCCTCCCATACCCACCACGCCTATCCGAGACTCATTCTGTACCAACTCGTCAAGTCTGGTAAGGGCCTTATCTTGTCCCACAATGAGCAGCTCCCCTATAAATTTCATGGATTCCTTCATAGGCGCAACCGGGCTTTTTGATGTTTCAGTTTCCCTGCTGGAACATTGAAGGTGCCTCAGCGACTGAACAAGCTGAGTGGTAATGCCAATCAACGCCGCATTTTCTCGGTGTTCCTTGATGCTTGAAACAGTGCGACTGATTCTTTTGCTCTTTTTATAACGAGAAAAGACATTACATGTCGGTATTGGTGTTGTGCACTCTTGAACTATTGCAGTTGCTTGTTGCAGAAGCATAGTCAACTTTTGCAGCCAGTTATTGACAGCCAAAGGGATAAGGTCATCATGAGAGCTAAATTGACTGGAGCTCAGAGCCAATCGATAGTTCTGCAGGGCAAGGTTTATATCTTGAAGACTGATTAGAAGTTCCTCGAGGGATGCTAACTCTTTCTTGAACCGGATGGCAACGCTGATGTGGGAAAGGATCTCCTTGATAATAATATCGATCCCCACACCCACCAGTCCCGCGGTTACAAGATCAGACATATTTCCTTGAAACAATGGACCAATACACAATCCGCTTGAAAAAGAAGAGATTTATCGATAGCGTTTGATCTGAGAATGCTAATTTTTATCGTCCTTTCTCCCCTCTTGCGAAAACCATGGAAACCCAATGCCAAATAGAAAACTGAACGAGTACACGGAGTCAACGCGCAGCAAACTCTGGAAGGCCAGAAACTCTGAAAAGACCAAAAAATACTAGAAGAGTTCCACCCTCCCCGAGACAGGGCTTAAATTTGACGGTCGACCTTGCCTGTCAACAAATTTTTTAGTGATGGTTATCTATTCAAAGGTGCCCTTAAAACATTATGATATACCTTAGTGTAAGTAAAATTATATATAAATGAAATATATATATCATTATAATTCTATATAAATTTTGACAGCCTATCCAAAATCCCAAAATCTCTCCTTTCATCTGATACAATCTTCTAAAAATTTTGATTGTATTTTACGGCAAAAATCTCTAAATACGGTCATACGGCCATCAAATTTAAGCCCTGCGGCCCGAGGTCACTTGTTTCAAGGGATTGACAAAAGGCAACATCTATCTAGCATCCTGGATGCAATTGCCCAAATATTAAATAGTTAAAAAAATCTATTCCTTTGGCCAATTCCTTGGGCTATTTGCGCATGCTCCTCCCTTGGAAGGAGAACCAGGAACAATTACATTCACATTGCCCGCGGGCTTCCAAGCTAATGCGGGGAATGAGAGTCAAAATTAGAATTAGAATTATTATTATTTTCATTGAATATATATGGGGTGTGATGTTTTAAGGATCAAAAGTGGTTGAGATGTAACTTCTGGACATTATAAAAGTCATTTATTCCTTTTCTAATTAGCTATCCTACTAACTCGTTTCAAATTAAGAAACGTGTTTGGGGTAGGTACTTAATAAATTAAGTGAAAAATTATTAATTCTAAGGAAAAATTATATTGAATATTAGTAAAATTTATATTAAGTATCAAATGTAATGGTGAAATTTATATATTATATAAACTATCATTTACTTTTGGATTTATTTTAGTGGAATGTTCTAATGTAATTATATATTGATAAATAGTATATAGTGTTATATTTATTATATTTATTTTTATAGAATTTTTGTTGATTTTTGTAGCTCAAAAAGTGGGATATGGATTTGCTTTAAAGCAACTTAAGATTAGATATGCTTTAAATCAATTCGAGTTGGATTTTTAGCAACATCAGGATTTTTATTCTTTAATAGAATGTTTCCGAGTTTGTGAGGATAAGATAAGTCCAAGAGTGATTTTATGTGTAATTAAAGCCAAAGAAATCAAGGAAAGATTCTTTCCTTGCACGCTAAGTAAAGTAGCTAGGCTCTATAAAAGTAAGATTGCTGTAGCAAACTCATATTGTATTTTCGAAAGAATAGTTTGCTGTTAGGCTGAATAGAAGATCCAACATTTGCAGGTTTTTCCCCGCATTGGGGTTTCCTAGGTAACTCTGTGTTATTGTCTTTTTGTGTTTGGTTTCTTGTTATTTTTGCTTCCGCTGTTATTAGTTGTTAATTAACCCAGTTGTATTAATTGTTATAAATCAGATTTCTATCTGTGAATTTATTGTGCAATTAATCTGTTGATGGGTTATAAGAAATTAACATGGTATCAGAACTCTAAACTCTGAATACGAAGCCAAGATTTGTAACGCAGATTTCAAGAAAAAAAAAGTCATCAGATTTTCGTCTCCAGTTCTTTTTGTGGCTATGGAAACCAGCGTTCGATACGAGGATAGGCTTGAGGGTGCGTATAACTTCTTGCAGTGGAAGGTTCGGATTACATTTGTTCTCAAGGAGAACAGGTTGTGGATCTATGCTAGTACAAAAGTGACACCACCAACAAATGATCCAGTTGCCTTAGATTCGCATAAAGTCAAAGAGGCCAAGGCTTAGAGGATTATCTTGGATGGAGTAAGAGATCATTTAATTCCTCATTTATTGGGGAAAGACACTGCTAAGGAGATGTGGGATACACTCACAAAACTTTATTAGAGCGACTATCAGAGTCGTAAGATGATGCTCAAGGACAAATTGCATAATACGAAGATGTCCAAAGGCGAGAGTGTGACCTCTTACTTGTCCAAGCTGACACAGGTCAGGGATGAGTTTGCTGCTATTGGAGAGACGATTAAAGAAGATGAGTTGGTGCGTATAGCCTTGAATGGTTTTTCAAAGCACTGGGAAGTGTTTGTCAAGTGTGTTGTCGGCAGAGATCGGCTACCTGATTGGGCAAGACTTTGGGATGATTTTGTTCAGGAGGAGATCCGTGAAGGTGCTCATCGAGGAGATCAGACGAAGAAGGGTCAAGATGAAGAAAATCTTGCTCTTGCAAGCAAGGGTAAGAAGAAGTCCAATAAAGAGCAATCAGAAGGTTCTTCTTCCAAGAATGGGAAGAAGAAAGATCTGAGCAAGATTAAATGTTTTTGCTGCCATCAGATGGGTCACTATGCCAGCCAATGTCCGAATAAGAAAAATAAGGACAAGCAGAAGAAGCAATTTGCTGCTACAGCAGAGGTGGACGAGTTTGCATCACGATTTGAGAATGAGTTTTCACTCATTGCATGTCTCTCAAGTTCAATTGCCAACAAGGTATGGTATATTGATAGTGGGGCTTCTCGCCACATGACGGGAGTCAGAGAATGTTTCACTAAGTTGGACGAGAAGAAGTTGGATCTCTATATTGAGCTCGGAAACAATGCCAAGTACCATGCAATTGGTATTGGCACCGTCAAGTTTCAGAAGGAGTCTGGAAAACCTTTGTTGGTGGAGGATGTGTTGTATGTCCCTGGCATGACAAAGAATTTAATCTCAATTTCTGCCTTGGAAGACAAGGGTTACATCGTGACCTTTGAGAGGGGAAAAGTCTATATTCATCCCAAAGATTCCAAGATTGCAAAAGTGATTGGTGTCAGGCATGGCAGCTTGTTTTGGTTACAGTTTGAGCCAGCACATGCATTGGTTAGTAGTTGTAAAGGGATAGGAGAATTGTGGCACAGGAGGATGGCTCACCTTCACCATGGGGTGCTTAATATTCTTAAGGAAATAGTGACGAGGCTGCCTGAGATGAAGACAAAAAAGCATGAGGTGTGCAAGGGTTGTGCTCTTGGGAAATATGCCAAGACCAATTTTCCAAGCAGCGACACAGAGATCCGAAGGGATTTTGGATCTTGTACATTCAGATGTGTGTGGGCCCATGTCAACAACATCCTTGAATGGATATGAGTATTATGTTACCTTCATTGATGATTTCTCCAGGAAGACGTGGATATATTTCATGAAGAATAAAGATGAGGTCTTCAGTAGGTTCAAAGAGTTTAAGGCTCTCGTGGAGAACCAAACTGGGAAGAAGATCAAGATACTGAGGTCTGATAATGGAGGCGAGTATACCTTGAATGCCTTCAAAGATTTTTGTGCTCAGGAAGGTATCAAGAAAGAATTGACAGTTTCGTACAACCCTCAGCAGAATGGGGTTGCTGAACGAAAGAATAGAGCTATAGTTGGAGCAGCCAAGGCCATGCTTCATGATCAGGATCTTCCTTGGTTCTTATGGGCAGAAGCTTGCAACACAGCTGTGTATTTCCAGAATAGGAGCCCTCACAAAGTGTTGGGAAAATTGACTCCAGAAGAGGCGTTCACTGGTAAGAAACCAGATTTGGGGCACATTCGTATCTTTGGATGCCTTGTGTATTGTCACATTCTTGTTGAGAAGAGAACCAAGTTGGAACCTACTGCAGAGAAGGGTATCCTTGTTGGGTACAGTGAAACTTCTAAGGCTTATCGGGTTTATATTCCTACTCTCAGGAAAATAATGGTTCGCAGAGATGTGAAGTTCGAGGAAGAAAGGGCTCTTCAGAAGTTAAGAAACTTGATGAATGAGGAAGAACACTCACCCATAGTTGAGGTAGCACAAATTCCTCAAACTTCAGTCATGCGAGCTGGAGAGCAGAACAAGCAGGATGATCAGAAAGAGGAACAAATAATTCCTCAGCCTCAGATTCCTATTAGTGAGAAGAGGAGAAACAGGGCAGCTAAGCAAACATTGAGAGAGGCTCAAGAATATGTAGGTGATCCTCAAGATTCAGTCAGACAGAGAAGGGCTCCCATACGTTATTTTGAGTATGTGGCACTTATGAGTGAATTAATTGAAGTAGAGCCTTCCAGCTTTTAGGTGGCATCCAAGCACCAAGTGTGGAGAGATGCCATGGTGGAAGAGTATTCTTCCATCATGAAGAACAGTGTGTGGGAGGTAGTACCAAGGCTAGAAGATAAGTCTGTGGTGGGCTCGAGATGGCTGTATAAGATTAAGCATGTTGTAGATAGTAGTGTGGAGAAGTTCAAAGCTTGGTTTGTGGCTAAGGGGTTTTCTCAGAAGGAGGGAGTTGACTATGATGAGACCTTTGCTCCAGTAGCTAGGTACTTATCCATAAGAGCTATCATTTCTATAGCAGCACAAATGGGTTGAAGGATTCACCAAATGGATGTAAAGACGGCCTTCCTCAATGGAGTGATTGAGGAAGAGATTTACATAGAGCAGCCAGAAGGATTTGAAGCACATGAGAGGGACTCTCATGTATGCAGGTTAAAAAGAGCACTGTATGGACTCAAGCAGGCTCCCAGGGCATGGTATTCACGTATTGATAGTTACTTGCAGAGTGTGGGCTTCATCAAGAGTGAGACGGATTCGAACCTATACTATGTTCAGGTGAAGGGCGAACTTCTCATATTGTTGTTATATGTTGATGACCTATTTCTCATAGGGTCAGAGGATCTCATAGCACACTGCAAGCGGGATCTTGCAGGAGAGTTTGAGATGAAGGACTTGGGGTTGATGCATTACTTTCTAGGATTGGAATTGTGGCAGAAAGAGGGAGAGATCTTCCTTGGACAAGGGAAGTACTTAATTGATATCTTGAAGCGATTCAGGATGGAAAACTGTAAGCCTATGTCAATGCCACTTGTGACCAATTGGAAGAAGATTGATGCTTCCAGATCAGAGGTAGTGGACCCGACTTTATACAGATAGTTGATAGGCTCTCTTATGTATCTGGTCAACACCAGGCCAAACATTTGTTTTGCAGTGAACTCACTCAGTTAGTTATGGTGGAACCTAAACGTGTGCACTGGATAGTTGCGAAGCATGTTTTGAGATATCTCTGAGGCATAGTTGATTATGGGTTGAAGTATGTTTAGCAGGATGGAGTGAAGCTCAAGGGGTTTACTGATGCAGATTGGGCAGGCAGTACAGCTGATCAAAAGAGCACTTCAAGGTGCAGTTTCAATTTGGGATCAGGAGCAGTCTCTTGGTTTAGCAGTAAATAGAAGTTAGTTGCATTGAGTTCTGCATAGGCCGAGTATATGGCAGCCAGTATGGCTACATGTGAGGCTATTTGGCTTCAGAAACTTTTAGCTGGGCTCTTTAATTAGGAGCTGGATCCTACATTCATTTACTGTGATAATCAGAGTTGTATCAAACTCTCTGAGAATCTAGTGTTTCATGACAAGTCAAAGCACATTGCTCGATCAAGTACCACTTCATCAGAGATTGTGTGGAGAAGGGGATAGTGAAGCTCATTTACATTCCTATGGATGAACAAATTGCAGATATCCTGATGAAGGCCTTGATGAAGAGCAAGTTTGAATTCTTCAGGGACAAGTTGGGTGTGGTGCAGAACACCTTCCTTGCTAAGAGGGAGTGTTGATTTTTGTAGCTCAAAAAGTGGGATATGGATTTGCTTTAAAGCAACTTAAGATTAGATATGCTTTAAATCAATTCGACTTGGATTTTTAGCAACAGCAGGATTTTTATTCTTTAATAGAATGTTTTCAAGTTTGTGAGGATAAGATAAGTCCAAGAGTGATTTTATGTGTAATTAAAGCTAAAGAAAGCAAAGAAAGATTCTTTCCTTGCACGCTAAGTAAAGCAGCTAGGCTCTATAAAAGTAAGATTGCTGTAGCAAACTCATATTGTATTTTCGAAAGAAAATTTTGCTGTTAGGCTGAATAGAAGATCCAACATTTGCAGGTTTTTCCTCGCATTGGGGTTTCCTGGGTAATTATGTGTTATTGTCTTTTTGTGTTTGGTTTCTTGTTATTTTTGCTTCCGCTGTTATTAGTTGTTAATTAACCCAGTTGTATTAATTGTTATAAATCAGATTTCTGTCTGTGAATTTATTGTGCAATTAATCTGTTGCTGGGTTATAAGAAATTAACAATTTTTGGTAGGATTGGTAATATTAATCTTGCAATCTTATGACTATATATATTAATTTTAATATTTAAATAGTTGATTATTATTCATATGGCTCCAAGAATCATAGAGGGAAATTTTTAATGTAATTAAACTTTATTTTCTATGAATTTGGAATATTTTTTTCGAGGTGACATTAAGTAGGGAAGTTAAATTGGTCAATGATAGCATCTTTCACACTTGACATGAAGTGAAAGAGAATCTCACCATGAAGCATCTATGACATCATAAGAGGTGTAAGAAAGCATATTTCACTATATGTAAGAAGAGAGTATATATATATATCTGTGTGTGTGCATGTATATGTATATGGATATGTATATGTATATGTATATATAGGTATAGGTATATGTATATGTATATATATATATATATATATATATATATATATATATATATATGTACATATGTATAGGTATAGGTATAGGTATAGGTACATATGTATATGTATAGGTATAGGTATATGTATATATATATATGTATATATGTATAAGTATGTATGTATGTATATATATATCTGTGTGTGTGTGTGTATTTGTTATTTTATGTTTTAATAAGTTGTTTTTGTCATTTAAGAAAATTGTGTGACAAACATTGGTTTGTTTATTCTAAACATTACAAAACTTCTCTAGCAAAGAACTTACTTTTTATTTGAATAAATAAACATAATGAGGTACATTACAATTTCTCTTTAAGAAGTGATTGTAGAATTCAAACATAATTTTCATTTCATTACATTAATTGGACATAATTATTTTCATTAAGTATTATATCTTTCAAATCATTTCTCAATAATTTGGTATACAAGTATATATCACAAGTGTCATAATGATGACAAAAAGTATGCTTTATCAATAATACAATGCCATGTGAAATTTAGATAATATTTGTGAATAACCAAATTTTTGACTTTTCTCAATGACAATAGAGAGAACATTAGCCTGAGTGCTTTTTCTCCAACCACAGACCAACAATCCTCCACACAGATTCGATTAGGAAGTGACCCTACCCTTCACGAGGATGGTAGATCAAGGAGATCTTCAAGGTCATCATGCCATCTGAGAACTAGTGTTGTGTCTTAATACAAACAATATAACATACAACTCTAGATTCCCTCTAGGCAAGTATAATACATGTGAGCGATTGCAACAAAAACACATTGTGAATCGATAATGCAAGTAGTGATTTTCAATTTCTTTGGCCAAATATTTAATAATAAAAATACACATTCTATGATGGAGATGTGTGTCATATGTTCTCACACCTCTATCTCAAACTGGTTATCAAAAATTATAATTTCACATTCAAGCTCATAAAATGGTTTAGTAAACAAGCATATGCATATCCACATTGAAAGATGACCCCCCTATCATACACTTGTCTACCAAATTACTAGTTGATGTCAACTAAAATCACTTAGGAAAGTTTTTGATAGGGTTCTAACCAAGTATTTTTCTATTGTTGTGTATTACAATGTATGTCTAGAATAAAATCAAGATCGTGAATTTAATCACAATTTCTATTTTCTATAATTTCATTGAGATACGTAATTCTCTCTCACCATAATCAAACATGTCTAGTTTGGGAATTAACCTTTTCCTTCAATGATATTCAAAATTTTCTTTGCATCATGGTGTAGTTCTTCCATAATTGTATTCATATATAAGTATGCTTATATATAAACATCTTTACACACACACACACACACTCACACATACTTAGTGACAATTACATAAAAAATAGGGGACCAAAAAGGGGCCTTAAGTGGCCACTTACTTTTTTTAATTAAAAAGGATTGATCTTGGATGAGAAATTAAAGATAGTTATGCTCAAAATTTGAAGGTGCGAGAATAACAAGATTTGTAGTGCTCTTAATCTACTTGCTAAAGTACTTTTTTTTTAAATGGTGGAGATTAAGGGGTTCAAAAAAGGGGAGCACACAAAGTGGTCTTGTTTCTATAAAAAAATAAAACATAGCATCTATTGTGCTACCCCTAAAATGTTAACTTTTATTTAGTATTTAAAAAATCACTTTGGTCAGAAATTAGCTAACACTATGTAGTTTATGCTTGATATTTTTGCTAATTTTTTAATGAATATATGATTTATTGCTCAATTTCAAAGTGGACACATCCTAAAAAGTAAAAAATTGAGCATGTTCACCCAAAATTTTATAGGAAACTAATTAAAGATATTTTTTACTATATATAGAATAGAGTCTAATAATCTAATTTATAAAAATGTAATTTATTTTAAATTTTGATGAATGACTAAAAAAGAAGCCAAAAATAGGTCATACATAGATTTTTGACAAAAAATGGAGACACTAACAAAATAAATTAAAGATCAAAACCTTAACATATTTGAAATGTGAAAAAAATTACATGGTTAGAAACCTAAGAGGTGGCTCAATGATACTATATATTTTTTTTGACTTGACATTGAAACACATATAAACCTGATGGAGAGCACACTCCAAATTATGTCATTTTTTTATAATTTGGAAAATAGCATCTTTAGAAATTGAAATGTTAGTCCAACCCTCTAGGTTGGAAATTCCCAAGGTGGAAAATAATGCAAGCGTGCTATAGGGTGGGTGATAAAAGATGGGGGACCAAAAAATGGTCAAAATTTTCATTTAAAAAAAAAAGGCTATAACACGCTCGCATTATGGCTTGGGGTGACCGAGCCTAAGGATTGATCACACAGAAGCTATAATGTGCTCATGTTATAACACAAGCATTTTATGACATGTTATAAGAAAAAAAAGCAAAGTGAATTCATTTTCTTATTGTCACATTTCCTCCATCCACTGCCTACAAACCCTTCCAAGGTGCACTCGCATTATTGAGAGCCCAAGTTCCACTATTTCTTCACCGAATCTTCTCTAATTCTTTGCTAGAATTCCACCACATCGATGGGGAGCTCAAAGGAGTAAGCTTTAATTTATTTTTTTGTGAATTTTTTGTTAAATAGGTAGATTTAATATGTTTTTGATGTTAATTTATTTAATTTCCAGGACTTGATAATCCACCTCATTTTCCTCTTCATGACCAAATACTTGATGAAAACCCACCCCAACAAACTCCTTCAACAATTCCTCAACATCCGCTTGGAACTCAAAAAACTTTAATGGGGGAAATTAAAAACAACAAAAAACAAATTGAGGAGTTAATTGCGAGGTTGAACGAATCTGTAAGTTCAACCTTGCAAAGAACCACGCTTCAAAATTCACTTAAAGCTATTTTAACACATGTAGATACAATTAGCAGGCAATTAAGTGGTTGGACAGATAAGAGATGGGATTACAGAGATTTTTATGTAGATAAACTATCCTACACACAAGTCAAAAATGAAAGAATTACAAAATTTGACTTGTGTTCACTTTTCACTAACCCACAAGCAAAACAACTTCTACACCCTACAAGCAAGAGGCTTCCTATCCATTGGTACAACCACCAAGGGATAAAGGACCATTTTTGGAAAAGGTGGTGGATGGTTTTTTAGCATCCTCCATGCAACAATAATGAGGTCCCACAATATTTCTTGAGGAAACTCTACTATGAGTTTTTCCTCAACAAAATCCCCAACTATTTTGATATGCTAGACTTCCAAGGTAGAGGTGGTGGATCGACATTGGATAGATCAAGGGAACATCTTGATCCTCAATGGCTAGTGAGATGAGCACTCGCCAAACTAGTTTATGAGAATGTGGCTATCCCTTTCGTTGTGAAGGAGAGTGGTGAGGTTGAGACTCTATAGTCTATTAGCTCTCTAACCCAGAGTATCTTAGAGTGTGTGAGTCCTGCATTACAATGTGAGTTGAGGGAGACTTCGAAGGGTAATGTCCACCCCATATTTTTCAAGCTTGCAGGTCCACCTATGGTTATGACCCAATAGATAGCCAAGAGGTGGGTTTCACTCTATAAAAGGTCTCATGGCTAAGCAAGGGGCAAAAAGTGTTAGTTAATGAGCAAAGTTGGGTAGAATTTCAAATAGGGTGATATAAGGACAAAGTTTTATGTGACATCATTCCCATGGATGTTTGCCATATGCTGCTAGGTAGACCATGGGAATATGATAGGAAGGAAATCTATGATGGTAGGATAAACACCCATGTCATAGATGGGGTCTCTTACACTTTGACACCTTTGAAAGATGAAAGCCAAGAACAACAAGTGGGATCTAGTGTGATGATTGTAGGAGAGAAAGAGTTTGAATCAAGACCATGGAAGAGGATAAAATGGGATTTGCAATGATAGCCTTGAACCTAAATTTGTTGTGACAATAGTAAAGATGGATGAGTTGCCTTTGGGGATCCAAGATTTTATCAAGAAGCATGTTGATATAGTGGTAGATGAGATCCCAAGTTTATTGCCTCTAATAAGGGATATAAGTCATCATATTGAATTCATACTAGGGGCTAGTTTTCCTAATAAAGTAACATACACAATGACACCACAACAAAATGAAGAGATCAAGAAGCAAGTGCAGGAGTTGCTTGATAAAGGGTTGATAAGAGAAAGTATTAGTCCCTGTGCAGTTCCCACTGTCCTAGCACCCAAGAAGGGAGGAGACTAGAGGATGTGCATTGATTCAAGAGCCATAAATAAGATCACAATCAAGTATAGGTTCCCAATTCCAAGGATTGAAGATTGATGGATTTTCTAAGTGGAGCAAGCTACTTTTCCAAGATAGACCTTAAGAGTGGGTATCACCAAATCATAATTAGGCAAGGTGATGAACACAAGACAACATTTAAAACAAATGAAGGGATCTATGAATGGCTTGTAATGCCTTTTTGTCTCTCTAATGCACCAAGTACTTTTATGAGACTCATTAATGAAGTACTCATTGGTAAGTTTGTAGTGGTTTATCTTGATGAGATTCTTGTTTTCAGTTCTAGTAAAGAAGAGCACTTACATCATTTGGATTTGGTATTAAGAAGGTTGAATGAAGAGAAACTAATGATTGATCTAAAAAAGTGTGAGTTTCTAAAGACATAATTGCTATATCTTGGGTTTGTGATCACAAAGGGTACATTGAAAATAAATCTTAGGAAAGTTGAAGCAATTTTGAATTGGCCTTCTCTAAAGTCAATTGCTGAGGTAAGGAGTTTTCATGGATTAGCAAGCTTTTATAAGAAATTTATTAGGAGATTAAATCATGTATGTGCACCAATAATAGACACCATAAAGGGAGATAGGAGAAAGAAGTTTGTTTGGACCGAGGAGGCTGAAAAGAGTTTTTAGTATTTGAAGAAAAGGGTAGTAGAGTAGCTTATATTGGATTTACCGTATTTTAATAAGGTCTTTTCCATTGAGTGTGATGCTAGTGGCTATGCTATAGATGTTGTATTGAGTTAAGAGAACAGACCCATTGCTTTCTTTAGTGAAAAATTGAATGAGGCAAAAAAGAAATACTCTTCCTATGACCTAAAAATGTATGCTATTGTGTAGTCTTTGAAAACATGGAGGAATTATCTACTTCCAAAGGAGTTTATAGTGTTTACTGATAACCATGCTCTCTAATTCTTAAATACTCAAGAGAAACTTAGTCATAGGCATGTCAAGTGTTTAGAATTCTTGCAAGGTTTCACTTTCACCATTAAGCATAAGAAGGGACAGTCAAATAAAGTTTTTGATGCCTTAAGTAGGAGAGATCTTATGGTGAAAGAAATTCAATTGCAAAGTGTGGGAGTTGAATCATTAAAAGGTATGTATGTTGATGATACAGATTTTAAGGAGATATGTGAGTTTTGTTTGTAGCCTCACAGTAGCACCAACGAAAAATGGTTGGATTTATTGATTCAATATGGTTTGTTATTCAAAGGGGAACAAATTTGTGTACCTAAGTGTTCAATGAGAGACAATTTGATAAAGGAAAAGCACTATGGTAGTCTTGTAGGTCATTTTGACCTTGATAAGACTTTGGAGTAGTTAAGAAGGCACTATTTTTGGCCTAAAATGCAATCTGATGTAAGAAAGTTTGTTGAAAAATGCACTATTTGTCAAAGGGCAAAGGAAAGTAGCACCAATGTAGGGTTGTATCAACCTCTTCCTATCCCTCATAGGCCTTGGGAGTCAATTAGCATGGATTTTGTAATGGGGTTTCCAAGAACACAAAGAGGTTTTGACTCAATCTATATTATGGTTGACCAGTTCTCAAAGATGGCTCATTTCATACCTTGTAAAAGAACAAATGATGCCTCATACATTGCAGGTCTATTCTTCAAGGAAGTGGTAAGAATTCATGGTTTTCCTCTCAGTATTGTTTCAAACAATGATAGTAAGTTCATTAGGCATTTTTGGAGGACCTTGTGGAAGAAATTTGGCACCAACCTCAGTTTTATTTCTTCCTATCATCCCCAAACTGATGGGAAGAATGAGGTGGTTAATAGAAGCTTGGGAAATCTCTTAAGGTGCCTCTCTAAAGAATATTCTACTCAGTGGGGTCTTGTCTTGCCTCAGGAAAAGTTTTCCTACAATGATTCCATGAATAGGAGTATTGGAAAGAATCATTTTCAAGTGGTGTATGGTTTGCAGCCTAGAGGGGTATTTGAATTTAGGGATATTAGTGGAATGGAAAGGCCAAGTGCTAAAGGAGAACAATTTGTTGTGGCAATGAAAGAGATCCATCAACAATTCAGGGAACAACTTCAAAGTAGTGTTGACAAGTATAAACAAAGGGCTGATATGAAGAGGAGAGAGGTTGAATTCAAAGTTGGTGATTTGGTTTTAGCTCATCTTAGGAAAAAGAGATTCCAAAATCCCGTCAATACTCCAAGTTGTAGATAAAAAAGATAGGGCCTTGCAAGATTATGCACAAATTTGCAAACAATTCTTATGAAATTGAGTTGCCTCAAGGTGTTGGTATTTCTCCCATATTTAATGTTTCTAATTTGCACCCTTTCAAATGGGATGTTGTTACAGGTGATGGAGCAAGTTTATCTTTATTTCTAGAAGCTGACTGGGTTCAATATCTTCCACCTAGTAAGCCTATGGAGTTGGAGTGTATCATTGATACCATGGAACTCAAGAAGATAAGGAACAAGGAATATATGCAATATTTGGTCAAGTGGAAGGGTCTTCCAATTGAAGATGCAACATGGATGACTGAAGGAGACATTCTCAAGCATGGATACACTATTGTAGGCCTCCATTCAAGGGGACCTTGAATTATTTTTCTTTGGGGAGTATGGTGTAGGGCGCCTTGATGCACTTTGGGTCATGTTGGGAAACTTTGGGTTTTTTTGTTTTTTGTTTTGTCTTGGTTTATGTAAATAAGGTCATTTGAGACCATTCTAAGTCAATCTAGGACCATTTTTTATCATTAGGTGTAGTGTAGGCATTTAAAGATGTAAAAGTTACTCAAATATTGTCAATGTTGTAATGACAACTTTTGCAATATTTGCTAACAAACAATTGTGGGTCGGTTGGAGATTGGAAAATTCTTGTAACAACATAAATATGTATTGAAAACATGTTCCGCAGGGTTGGAGAAGCTAAATGAATGAGAAGAATACCATTTTTTCCATGTTGAATTTTGCTTTTTTCTATGAAAACTTGTTGTAATTCCTTTTGTATGGTATAGTACAATCAAGTACAGAATTGAAGGTGATGTAGGAAGTTTAATATTAGTTAGAGCCTTCAAATGGTTTTTATTTTAGCAATTTTCATTGAGTTTGGTGAGAGATATTGCAGTTTTTGTCCAAACAGGCTAAAACTCAGCCTAGGGTTCTAATAAACAAACAAAATGTGATAGGAAGAGATTCCACTAATGAAAACCTACAAAAATTGGTGGAAATATCTATCTCCATTCTACCCAAAATTTGGAAAAAGGAGGGTTCTTGAATCGTTGTCTGGAAGAAGCTTTCAATGACAATTTGGCTGCAATTGTGAGAAATTGCCCCAAACCCCTAGGTTCAATATTGACTAGGAAAATATATGCATTGCTTGTTAAAGGAAGAATAAGGAATCATTGTAACATGCTGTTAGGAGTTTTTATAGGCCTAAGAATCCATAGGACAAGTTGTTTCTTTTTTTTGGTGTCATTCCCTTGCATATACCTAGTGGCAACAAGCCTAGTTTGTATGTTTCATGGTGTCAAACACTTGATTGGAGATATGTGTGCTTGGAAACCTTAAAATTATGTTGATGCTGGTATAAAAAAACCACCTTGCCCTTGTTCCATGTTGTTCACAAAGGTTGAGTTCCCTTTGGTTTGCTAGCCCATGTTTTAGGCTTGGGAACTCACTGTCTAGTGTGAACAAATGGGTATATATTTGCAACCTTGGAGTTGAAGTCTTGTTTGAAAGTGTTTAGAACATTTTTTTGAGTCCTTCCCCTCTGCATCAGCTATATCTATAGTTGACTAGTTGGCGATGACATATGCCATCTTGAATGAGGCTTTCGGCCTTGATACTCTATTCTTGCAAGTTAACGCTAGATAAACTATGAACTTTATCAAAGGTACAGAAGAAACAAAGAAAGAATCATGTCAAACTCATCCTAAAAAATAATACAACAAATGCTTTAACTCGTTAACTCAAATCTAACACATACACAAAAGTGATGTAGCATTTAGTAAGATTTGACACCAAAAAATTTAAACATGCAACATAGATAATATCTTTATTTCAAACTATGTACCTATATCCAAATCTATCCAAATGAGATCCTATCTACAACCATAAAAGGCTAGCAAGTAAATAACTTTAAAATAAGTAATTAAATCTCCTTTTCCCCAAAATTGAGCACTTACAAAAAAAAAACCTAATAAAATTAGTAAAATCAAACTACAACAATTATGCATCTAAACACGAAAGTCACAATAAAATTTTGTAAACAATCCAAGAGAAAAACTGAAGGAAGTGGAAGGGAATGCACTAAAGGTGCTCCTTATCAATAGTGGAGCACGGTATTAGAGAACTAGAATCTCCATCACATTGGAAAGAATAAAGAAGGGCTTGCAATTTATGTTGTAGTTCAAGAATATGGCTAAAATAAGCCTTTTCCTCCATATTTTGAAGGACAATTAAAATAAGAAAATATTGTCAGTCAAATAGGAAGTGAAAAAAGTGTAATACAAAAATTCAAAGAGTTCGTTTGACCAAAATTCACCATAATTCATATATTCTCTTCTCTCAATCATTTCTTCCCACAACAATAGGAATGCTTCAGTGTTTGAGGTAGACATTATTACGGTTTGCACCTTTATTTTTCTATGTATGAAGTATTGTTGAACCATTGAGCAACCATATACTCTTATTTTCTATAATGTCTATAAATTCCAGTAACTCTCTAGGAGCATCTTCAATACCTCACACTGCATTAGTGTAAGGGTTGTAAGTGAATTCATGGATCCTTCCTCCATGACAAGAAACTCTTGTAGGTTGTATAGCTGAACCAATGAAAATACCTCGAGCATAGGAAAAGCTCCCCTCTCACCAAATTCTTTGGGTAGCATCTCTAGGTTGGAGCAAGCAATGATCTGTAGTTGGTTAAGAATCACAAGCTTATGCAAGTTAGGTAACTCTATTAACATGTTAAAATGGCTCAAATTAATACAACTTAAATGTTGAAATCGAAAAAATGTAATTTCCACTTTGTTTAGTTGATGGCAGTTTAACTAGAGCTTCCTCAATTTTGAAAATTTAATTTTGTCCTGTGGTAAGCTTTTCATCTTTTCTAGAGACAAGTGCAAATATTCTATTTTCTTCATTCTTGCTAATGTTCCTTGTTTTATTGTTTCCTCGTTTTCCACCTTCAACTTTTTGAGTAGTATTAAACTACCCAAATCATTTATCGAAAGAAGATTTCTTCTAATCTTATTTGGAATGAATCTCATCCATGCATTTGCTGAACCAACTGCGCCAAAGTATTCCAGAGATTTAATCTTAGAGACTGTATATGGTATAGACAAAAATTCCTTATAATATCGAATATCCAAAAAGTTTAGAGAGCTAAGTTTATCAATGTTGATGGCATCTCCCTAATTCTAGATCCAGCAAGACCGATTATCTGGAGATTTTTAAGAGTGGTTATAGAATTCGGCAGTCTCTTGAGGGGGACACTTTGTAGCCTCAAGAAAACCAAATGTTTCAAGCATCCTAGGGTTTCTAGAAATGATAGGATGAAAAACAAATGAATGCTACTATGTTGTATTAGAGAGCCAAAGGGTAGAAATTTAAACACAGGTAAAACGAATACACACACATACAGACATATATAATGAAAATACAAGTTGATGTATACACTTTTTTTGAATATAACAAAGCCTTCTATGAATTAACTGAGATATATAAAGGATGGTTCATCATGCTTATATCAATTTGTTGAATGAACAAGAGACATAGAATACAAAGGAGCCTTTTATGAAATAACTGACAAATATAAACCCTGAGAAAAAATGAAAACTTTTAAATGAACATATAGTTTATTGAATTTGTAAATGGGATTTGTAAGGAATAACTCATGACCAAAAAGGACCCTCATTTACTTATAACATATAAATAGACATTGCATGAATATAACTGTTAAATGTGTAGTTCATGAAAATAACTTTAAGTAGAATGTAGAATGCACAGTTCATTTGAAAATGTAAGTTGTGAAGTAAAGAATAAAGGGTACAAATTTCATCCTATATATGCATGGTGCCTTGTTGTATGTGCAATGGAAAGTAGAAAATTACTAACACATTTTATAGTAAATCATGAATGCTACTGTGTTGTATTGGACAACCAAATGACAAAAAATTAAATAGAGGTAAAATGAATACAGACTTGGGTTTTTAGATATATGCCCAAAAAGTAAGCAAGGGTTTCATGATAATAATTCCTTAATCACAAAAAAATAGACATGGTTTTCTAGATATATGTTGGAAAACCAAGAAAGGGTTTCATGAGAATAATTCCTTAATCACACCAAAGAAGACAATGGTTTTTAGATATATGCCCAAAATAATATAAGCAAGCATTTTTTGCGATATTTTCCTATAGTAGTTTAGGGTTTGATCCTAAAAAATCTTTAATAAGAGAAATATAGATGAGGGAGTTTAGATATATGCCCAAAAAAGCAATAGTTTATAAGATGCTAATAGTTTCATGACAATAATGTCTTAACCAGATAAAATGAGATGTGGGTTCGTATATATATGCCCAAATACACATGGGTTATTAAGGAAAAGGTCTAAGCAGACAAATTTATTATTTTCTATAGACATGTGGTCAAAACTTCGAGATGCCACATCATTTTATTAGAGAAAATCATGAAATTATGGAGGGTTTATCAGACCGTGAGCATGTAGTAAAATTAAGAGTAGTAAATAATCATTTTACCCCAAAAATTATGGGAAATAATCCACCATTAGGCCCAAAAATGTGAAACACCATATTGAAAAAAGGGCATGAAAAGGAATGAGGAAATCAGTAAAACCAAGTAGTAATCATTATTCAATCAGCCAAGAAACCCTTCACAGGTCCACAAAAATGCTGAATAAAAAGGTTCAGGAGTAACATTTTTTGCATTTTGAAAGAAGAATGATGTTTGTCATTACTTCACACCATGGAGAGCAAACAACAAAAAACATTCCAAGGTTTTCCAAACCATGAGTGTGTGGTAAAATGATATAAAATAATCATTTCACCCCCAAAAAATGTGGGAAATAATCCACCATCAGACCCGACGTGATTATTAATTGGAGTGAATGCCTAGTGGTGTTTGGTGTTAATGCTTGTCGAATAATGTGTAGGTGGACTATTATGACTACTAACCTAAACCTCCAATGTTAACCCGTGAATTTGACCCATTCACTTTTGAGCGTATATGAATGATAAAATTGTTATAATTGCACCCTAATATTGACACAATTAGGAATTTTTTTAAATATTAATTGGTGGTTATAGCAGGTGGAAATTGGGGCATGTGAGGGCTATGAGCAGGTGAGAGGTCTAAATGGGGAATTTTTGACCCTTGTGCGCTTATCAAACTCTCTCACATTCGTCAAAAATGCTCACAAGCCAAAACGATAGCTATAAGGTAATAACTTGCGTGAGAATAAAACCCAAAAAAATAATTTTGATTCAACATATGGTTTAGGAGCTACAGTTGCACAAAGTTAGCTATGATGGTAACTGGGAGCTTTCCCCTAGCTATCTTACTAACTCATTTCAAATTAAGAAACGTATTGGGAGGTAAAAATTACTAATTCAAATAATTAAGAAAAATATATTGAGTATTAGTAAAGTTTATAGTTAAGTATTAATGTAATGGAGAAATTCATATATTATATAAACTAGGATTTAGTTTTGGATTTATTTTAGTGGAATATTTTAATGTAATTATATATTGATAAGTGGTATATATTGTTATATAGTTATATTTTAGTTTTATATAATTTTTTATAGGATTGATAATATTAATCATGTAATCTAATGGTCCTATGTATCTTAACTTTAATATTTTAATAGTTGGTTATTTTTCATTTGAATCGAAGAACTAGAGAAGGAAAATTTTAACATAGTTAAATATTATTTTCTATGAAATGGAATTTTTTTAAGGTGACATTAAGTAGGGAAGTTTAATTTGGTCAATGATAGCACCTTTGGCCACTTGGAATAAAGTGAAAGATAATAATAAACATCTATGACATTGTAAGAGGTGTAAGAAAACATATATGACTATGTGTACTATGTGTAAGAAGAGAGTGGTTATATATGTATGTATGTATGTATGTATGTATGTATGTATGTATGTATGTATGTATAAGAAGTTGTTATTTTATTTTTTAGTAGGTTGTTTTTGTTCTTTAGGAAAATTGCGCGATGAACATTGATTTGTCTATTCTAAACATTACAAAAATTATCTAACAAAGACCTCTTTTTATCTAAATAAATAAAAATAACATGATATATTACAATTTATCTTTAAGAAATGATTATATATTCCAAAAATAATATACATTTCATTACATTAATTGAACATAATTATTTTCATTAAATATTACATCTTACAAAACATTGCTCAATAATTTGGTATACAACTATATATTACAAGTTTCATAATGATGATATAAAGTACACTTTATCAGAAATACAATGTCATTTGAAATTTAGATAATATCTTTGAACAACCAAGTTTTCAACTTTCATCAACTACAAGAGGGAGAGCATTAGTTGAGCACTTTTTTCAACCACAAACCAACAGTCCTCCACACACATTCCATTACTAAGTTTCCCTACCCTTCACAAGGTTATTAGATCAAGGGTATCTTCAAGGTCATCATGCCATCTAGAAAATAGTATTGTGTCTTAATACAAGAAATCTAGCATAAAAACTCTAGATTCCCTCTAGGCAAGTCAGTGATCCCACAAAGCTGGTTTACAATTTCTGGGAGGAACTGATTTTTTCTGAAATCACATATTTTTAGAAAATATAATGATTTAAGCCTTAAAATGTTCCATTTAAAGAATTCCAATTGAAGAGGGTTTGAACAAACTACCTTAAATCAAACCCCCTTGTATAGAACCCCGCTAGTTTTAAACCATACCTATAACAGAGTCTCCTTTACACCTATCAAAATGCTAATAAAAAACCACTTTTGATTTACCTTTTGGTGGATCAAATAAACTCATTTAAATTTTTTTTTTTGCAAGTATGTAGTCCTTATTATAAGCTTCCCAAAAAAGTATAATTTTAAATAAATTTAATTTTATTATTATATTTATTTTTTATTTCTCGTGAATGTAGGTTTTTCACCGAAAATCAAGCTCTCTGTTCTACACGTGGAAAAATAGCATATTATTAAAAAAAAAAATTAAAAAATATTATTGCACCAGATATTGAAGTCCTTGATCCAACAAAGAAAAAAAATTGAATTTTGATACACAAAAAAAGTTACGCGTTATATTGTCGCGTTGTGTCTGAATTATAATTGGTTTGAATTTGAAACTTGATTAAAGAAAAAATATTCAATAAAACTACCTAACCAAGTGGAAGCACTAGATATCAGAGTTACAAATCTAAATTTGAAATAATTATAATTTTATCCTTCATGGAAAAAAAAGTTATGCATTATACGGTGAGCGTCACTTTTTAAAAATGTTGTTTTATGAAAAAAACTAGTTTTAAGATGGAAAAGAAGTGTAATTTGATTCCAAAAATTTTGAAAAAATATATTAAGAATCTATAGACAAAATTTCACGAAACTCTAGTTTACATCATCTTCAAATTCGTCACGATTTAGCCGCTATAGGTGCCCGAAAGTGAAGATTTAGTTAAAAAAAATTATTTCAGTGTCCAGTTTGGCCAAAAATTGTAAACCACTATTGTGGGATCACCAAAGTGTGTTGTAGAAAAATGGATCCTTTGCTTGACATGAGAAAATTTCATGATAAATGGACTTAATGAGGCCATGACTCAGGTGTTGTGAGGCATTTTATGCATCTGTACTAGGTCTTGGACCCTTGTGAATCAAATAACATGCTTTTAACGACATCTTGTAAAGGTGTTGTAAAGTCTTGTAAAGGACTTTCACGCTTTCTAGACTTAATGAACTTATTTCCCCCTTAACTCAACATTATAAAATGTATTTAATAACATTATCACATCAATTTAGAAGGCTTGTAAGATAAACTTAATGTTAAATTAGTGTTGTAATGTGTCTTGCACATTCACATTGATTCTTGTGCCCTCCTAGGCTATGTGGACCTCATTTTAGTGTTGTAAAGTGTATTTAATTACACTTTCACATTGATTTACGTGTCCCAAGCCATATTTGACATTTACATCATCACTAATAGGCCCCTATTAATCCATATTATGCATCCCGAGGTTCAAATTGATCAAATACCTGACAAAGTTGCATTTTAAACCTTATTTCCTTATCCCCTGACATCTGAGTTGTCAAAAAGGCCCTTGTGGGACCCATTCACCATGCATGGAAAATTAGTTCCATCCAAGTGGGACCCATTCACCATGTGTGGCGAATCAGTCCCATTTGGTCTAATTTTGACCTTTGGGCGGGAATAAAATGAAATTTAAGTTTATTATTTGATTATGTCAGCCTGTGATGAGTTATGAATAGGTGAAATAGGTGGATTTCCTATAAATATAGATATTTTAGCTCATTTTTACATTCATGATCTCAATTCACATTCATTCTTCATTTTTCATCCACCAATCTTTCATCTCAAGTCAAGCAACTTACAGTTTGTCATTGCAAGTCATTTAGAAAACTTCTAAGGACATTCAAGGGCTGAATCTTCCTCCATTGTTGTAGAAATTCAAGGAAAATAATCATGGAAAGATAATCAACTACATCATTGCATGTTTCATTGCTTTCTTTTATCATTTTGGTTTAATTACCTAAAAGGGGTTTGACCAAGGAAAACCCCCATGCCCTAACATTCAACATATCTCTCTTTTGTCTTGTTTGTATTTAGATTTAGGTCTCTTGGATGCTTGGAAATCATTGGATATTGAGTTGCAAAGTAATTCAAGTCATTTCTTCATTATTCAAGTCAAAATATCAACAAAAAGTCACTTTCAGACCTGAATATGACAATTTTGGAAGTGAACACTTGTAGGAAGCAAAAGTGCAGATCTAGCCCCACAGAATCAATCCTAGAATTTCCAGATTCCTACAGGAGGATTGATTCACCATGCATGGTGAATTAGTCCCACCTATAGGCTTGTAAAGTGATTTTGTCATAATTCAACTCCCGGCAGTCAGAAACCTATTTCTAGAACTTTTCATCAGAAGTAGGACTGATTCACCATCTGTGGTGAATCAGTCCCAGTGGCCATTAACAGTGACTTCTGGAATATTCCAGAACCTTCCAGCAACAATAATCTTCCTCCAGGTGCATTCTGTTCAATTTCAACAATTTATGTTTTCATTTGTTTAGGTTTCTAGTTCATGTTTGCAATCAACACTGTGTTTTTCAACATCTTGCATTAGGTTGGTTTACATTCATTTATTTTCATTTGTAAGCATTCAAACACATCGACACACACTTCACATCCATTTCCCTTCCATCCTTACATTAATCTTGATTGAAACATTGTGCATTTTGGCCCATCTTTCCCATTTTAGGTGAAAAACCCTAAAAGAGCAAGGAAGGATTTAGGTGCCAAAATCCTTTGTTTCATTTTGGTGAATCTTCTTTTTATAATACTTTCTTGTCTGATTTGGAGTCCTTTCATCATCATAGATCTAGTTTTCATTAGGGTTTGCATGAATCATTTGCATGCTAGGTTTCAAATTTTGCATTCATAAAAAAGTGCATTTAGGTTGCATTGTTGGCATCTAAATTCATTTCCATTCTCTAAAATTCTACATTTTTCAATTAGGTCTACATCATAGCAGTCAAAAAATATCAATATCAATCAATTTTTTTTGAAAAGTTTGAAAAAATTCCATACTGGGACTCATTCGGCACCCTAGGCGAATTAGTCTCTTCTGACCCATGAAACAACATTTTACAGAACTCATAAATTTGTTTTTAGGCTTCTATTTGGTACTTTAACTTGTATATATCAGTCAGTTGCATTTTTGTAGCAATAAAATCTAGCCTTAATTAGCCCATTTCATGCATGGTTTCCTTTTCAAATTTGCATTCTCATCTTGTTGCACATCTCATAATCATTCAATTGTCACCTTTGAAATCTGAAACATTATTCTTCATTTGCATCTTTGTTGTAGCATTGTTTTTAGATTAATCATTCCATCATGTTTTCATTACAAAATTCTATAGTTCTCATGTTGCATGTTCTCTTTTTAGATATTATTGCATGTTGTAAGCAAATTTTGTTAAAGGCATATGAAGATGATGTCCTTTCCCCTCTCTTTTTGTTCATCATAGATCCCTCTCCTAGTTCTCCTTTGGTGGATGAGGTGGGTTTAGTGAAAGAAACCTTGGATATTCATAACACTTACATTTGTTCTTCTCCTATTATCTCCCGCACTTGTGAAACATATATTTTAGTGCTAGAAGAACCAATTGATGAGAGTTGTGACAATCAGAGTTGTTTCTCTCCTCTTACCTCTCCTATTAGACATAACATCACTACAGAAGAGGACATCACACTAGGTAATCATGACGATCACACAACACAACATGACAATAAGACCATAGATTCATCTCCCAACTCCTCCCCTATTTGTGAGAATGTTTTTGTGACTAATCATGGCAATCACATTATTTGTGAGAAGGATATGTTGACATTAGATGATCAAATATTTAAGACTTATGACAATCCTCTTTATTTTTCTTCCCCTATTTTGGAAGACATTATTGGACAAAGGGAGATAATCAGATATAATCATGAGAATCTTCTTGCTCCCTTTCCTAATGTTTCCCCTATTCAAGAATACATAACTAAACACAAGGATCCAATCATTGAAAAACAAGAATGTGATGCTTTTTCTTCTCTTGATGCCTCTCCCACTTGTGATGAAGCTACTTTGCACATTTCAACCTTAAATGAACATATTACAAGCTCTCCTCATAGGGTAGATAATACGACACAAGAGAATGAGACGTTACCAACACCGAATGATTGCATAAAGTTTTCCCCTAATCTCCCCATTATCAATAATCACACACATTCAACCATTAATAACTCCCTTGGTTGATATGAAGATAACCCAAACCTTAATTGCCATGAACATGTGGTTTGTTGTTCTCCTAAAATCTCTCCTTCTAGGGAGAATATCATGGTGCTCGCAAACAACAACAATCATAAAGTATCTTCCTTCCCTAAACAAGTGGTTCTTGATCACTCTTCCTTAGTGCTCCATAAAACCAAGACCGCTGAGGTTATGAATGCACAAGTGTCCATTAGATCCCCCTTGATCAATGGACCTCACACATACCCTGTAGGACATATCACAACCCTCTAACTCTCTATCCACCTTCACATAAACTTCACCCCTCTAACCAACCCCGATACACCCTCTACCACCCTAAAACCAATGTATCACAGCAATCTAGTACTGATACTATTGCTCATACATATAACACCCAAAACAACCCGCCACCGCCACAACTAACCCCACCCTCCTTACCTTTACCTAATCCGCCTAGTGCTCCTTGTTACATCCTCAACAAAAAGGAGTATGATCTCGTTGAACAATTAAAGAATACTCTTGAAAATATTTCCCTTTGGGATTTACTTCAGAACTCACCAAATTACCACAATATTCTTCAAACAACCTTAAAAAAAATTGAAGCTCCTCATGATACAACTTTGATTGATGTGAGAGCTCTAATCCATAAAACGAATCAAACTAATCTTGACATTACTTTCCATCAACATGAGCTCCCTCCTTTAGAGTTGCAAAAACAAAATGAATCTTTCATGATCATTGCTCGATACAATCAAACAGGGATAAAGTGAACTCTCATTGATAATGGTTCTGCCTTTAATGTGTGTAGTGTGACTCTACTTGATCGATTAGATATTGACAGAGCGCAAATAACACTTGATTTTGTATCTATTCAAGGATTTGATAATTCAACAAAGCAACTGCTCGGTGTAATCACTTTTCCTATTAAGGTTGGGGTGGTTACTTTGCAAACTCCTATTCATGTCATGCCTTATGATCTTTCGTACAATATTCTTTTAGGCAGACCATGGATTCATGAGATGAATGTAGTCCCTTCAACCCTTCATCATATAATGAAATATGTATATAACAATAAAATTTATCAAGTTGAAGCAGATCCCGAGCCTGAAAGTTGCTTGCACCTTGAAAAAGGGGTTACAAGTCCTCTGAAAACATTGATTCCAACATCTAACATAGATCCTCTTGAAATTGAACACAACGATGAGGAATTTCCATCTACATTATTTGGTGATGATTGGGGATCCTTAGAATTCACACCTTCATTCATGTGCGAATACATATTCACACAAATGAAAGAAAAAAAAGAAAGAACAATCAACCATCATGACAACACAAACTTCAGACAACCTTTCAAAAAATCCACCTCAACCACTTTAGACAAAGCCACAAACTACACAACCTTTGATGAGCATAATAATGAAAACCACCTAATTCCAAAGCATTGAAACAAATTTATGGAAAAGGGTACATGAAATCATGAAACAACTTGGATATAGTGGAAAAGGATGTGGTGCTTGAGAACAAGGTATCCGCAACCCTCTAGAGCCTGACGCACAACAAATAACTCATAGTCTTGGTTATTCTCCTTTGACCAAGATCACCAAATATTCACTCAACATCAATACTATCACACAAACCTCTTCCAAGATTCTTCCTTATTCACATAAATAACATTAGTTGCTGCTCCTTGCCATGCCATAGTTGTAGGATCATCGCATACTCACTATTGCATGTTTTGCATCCATTGCAAGGGGAAGCATACCATCATCCCTTCTAGGCTCACCTTTGTCCTGCACTAAGTGGGGGAAAAGGGTTAGACAACCTTATCCCTGTATCTCACTTGTTGTTGTCTCTTTTGGATAATCGTTAACCTTTCATAAAATTTTACGAGCAAGCTTGGGATACGGATGACATGTCTTAAGATTGAATCGCGTGTGATATACTTTCCCTTTTCCTAATGAAGATTCTCGAAAACATATGACTTGGCATAGGGCTTTCTGAGTACACTCTCATGTCTTCTTCTTTCTCTTCTACTTTAAAGTAATTTCTCACAAAATGATGTGTAGCAATTTCTTTAAAGTGGGAGGCATGCATTACCATAATTCATTTGCATTCTTGGTTCCTAGTGCAGCCTTGTTTTTTATACAATGCGTTCATCACTTTGTGGATGACATTGGGTATTATGTCCTTCATAAGTGTGATCTATCTTAGCATATTACATTCCTCTTGGTGGCCTGATGTGACATAGTGCCCCATAAGTTGTGAATATTCTTTGATTGGTCCTCTCCTGGAGACATTACACACAATGATCCCTAAGTGATTAACCTTGCATGAACTTAACAAGACTCCTTTGAACACCTTTTACATTTTACATTTTTGCATTTTTATATTTTTCATTTTTGCCACCTTGCATAACACAACTTGCATGCCTGTGGTACCCTTGATTTTTGTTCATGACATTTTCTTTGTGGCGCCTTATTAAAGTTATTAGCAAGTATAACTTTAATATAGTTGAGTGGGAAGCCCACCTAGTGGCCATAGCCATCTTTGCGTTTGTGAGTGCATACCAACTAGCGTATGTAGCTTACCTTTTGGGATTTCTCACCCCACGGACAACTAGAAGTTCCATGGCCCCAGAGTGAATATGTTGTGGCCTTCTCACCCTACAGATGATCTAAAGTTTTGTGGCCCCAGAGTGAGTACATCTTTTTCACCCCATCTTTTCTTAGTTCTTTTCATTGTATGATTTTGTATCTTGTTGGTTTGACTTAGGATCTTCGATCTCGGGGGCTTGTATCAGCTCCTTTGATCTTTTTCATTCTTTTTCATCTGCATTTGTACACGGGGATCTCTCTTGAATGTCTACTTTAGTTTGACTTTGAAGGAAGTTCATCCTCTCACTAAAGTGGGGGCTAAATGTGTCGTAGAAAAATGGACCCTTTGCTTGACATGGGAATATTTCATGTTAAATGGACTTAATGAGGCCTTGATTTAGGTGTTGTGAGGCATTTTATGCATCCACACTAGATCTTGGACCCTTGTGAATCGAATAACATGCTTTTAATGACATCTTGTAAAGGTGTTGTAAAGTCTTGTAAAGGACTTTCACGCTTTTCTATACTTAATGAACTTATTTCCCCCCTAACTCAACATTATAAAATGTATTTAATAACATTATCACATCAATTTAGAAGGCTTGTAAGATAAACTTAATGTTAAATTAGTGTTGTAATATGTCTTGCACATTCACATTGATTCTTGTGCCCTCTTAGGCTATGTGGACCTCATTTTAGTGTTGTAAAGTGTATTTAATTACACTTTCACATTGATTTCTATTTCCCAAGCCCTATTTGACATTTACATCCTCACTAATAGGCCCGTATTAACCCATATTATGCATCTCGAGGTTCAAATTGATCAAATACCTGACATAGTTGCATTTTAAACCTTATTTCCTTATCCCCTGACATCTGAGCTGTCAAAAAGGCCCCTGTGG
Source organism: Sequoia sempervirens (assembly GCA_007258455.2). Lineage (NCBI taxonomy): Eukaryota > Viridiplantae > Streptophyta > Pinopsida > Cupressales > Cupressaceae > Sequoia > Sequoia sempervirens. Next base: position 156,249,207 of record VDFB02168118.1, read on the forward strand.
GACCCATTCGCCATGCATGGAGAATCAGTCCCATCCAAGTGGGACCCATTCACCATGTGTGGCGAATCAGTCCCATTTGGTCTAATTTTGACCTTTGGGCAAGAATAAAGTGAAATTTAAGTTTATTATTTGATCATGTCGGCCTATGATGAGGTATTAACGGGTGAAATAGGTGGATTTCCTATAAATATAGATCTTTTAGCTCATTTTTACATTCATGAACTCAATTCACATTCATTCTTCATTTTTCATCCACCAATCTTTCATCTCAAGTCAAGCAACTTAGGGTTTTTTCATTGCAAGTCATTGAGAAAGCTTCTAAGGACATTCAAGGGCTGAATCTTCCTCCATTGCTACAGAAATTCAAGGAAAATCATCATGGAAAGGTTATCAACTACATTTTTGCATGTTTCATTTATTTCTTTTATCATTTTGGTTTAATTACCTAAAAGGGGTTTGACCAAGGCAAACCCCCTATGCCCTAACATTCGACATATCTCTCTTTTGTCTTGTTTGTATTTAGATTTAGGTCTCTTAGATGCTTGGAAATAATTGAAGGTCAATTTGCAAAGTAATTCAAGTCATTTATTCATTATTCAAGTGAAAATATCAACAAAAAGTCACTTTCAGACTTGAATACGACAATTTCGGAAGCAGACACCTATAGGAAGCAAAAGTGCAAATCTAGCCCCACATAATCAATCTTAGAATTTTCAAATTCCTATAGGAGAACTGATTCACAATGCATGGAAAATTAGTCCCACCTATTTTCCTAAAAAGTGATTTTTTTAGAATTCAACTCCCGTCAGTCAGAAACCTGTTTCTAGAACTTTTCATTAGAAGCAGGACTGATTTGCCATCTATGGCGAATCAGTCCCAACGGCCATTAACAGTGACTTCTAGAACATTCCAAAACCTTCCAGCAACAGTAATCATCCTCCAAGTGCACTCTGTTCAGTTTCATCAATTTCTATTTTCATTTGTTTAGGTTTCTAGTTCATGTTTGCAATCAACACTATGTTTTTCAACATCTTGAATTAGGTTAGTTTACATTCATTTATTTGCATTTGTAAGAATTAAAAAAAATCCACACACACTTCACATCCATTTCCCATCCATCCTTACATTAATCTTGATTGAAACATTGTGCATTTTGGCCCATCTTTCCCCTTTTAGACCGTGAAAAATCCTAAAAGAGAAAGGAAGGAATTAGGTGCCAAAATCCTTCGTTTCAGTAAGTATATAACACATGTGACTGATTGTAACAAAAACAAACTATGAACTTATAAGGCAAGAACTGATTTTACATTGTTTCAACGAAATACTTAATAATAAAAATAAACACATTCCATGATGGAGATGTGTGTCATATGTTCACATCCCTCTATCTCAAACTAGTTATAGGGTAAGTGCACCAAGATGGTGCACAAAAAGGGGGTCAAAAGTGGCCACTTTTTTTTTGTTTTATTTTTGTTTTCTAAAATCAGCTAAACTTGAACTTGGATTAGTAGTTTAAGATTCATGTACTCAAAATTTGAAGATACAAAAAAAAAAAGAATTGTAGTACTCTAAATCTAGTTTCTAAACTGCTAAAGTTTTTCAAAAATAGATAAGATTAAGAAGATCAAATGCTTCACACACACAAAAGTGTTCATATTTTTTCAGTAAAATATAACATAGCGTTTGATGTGTGCCCCTTAATTTTTAGTTACAAGTATGTGTATCAATATTTGTGAGACAAAAAAGATGCCACTTGTTTTTACTAAAATGACTATTTGGTGAGCACCAAATTTGACATTTACATATGGAAATTTAATTTCTTATACTTTAAGTTATATTTCATGTATATAGTTGCAAGATGTTTGAGAGTGGTTTCACATCTTTTGGAGTTATAATGCAAACTCTAATTTTTGGAAGATCTTATAATTTTTTGAACTTAGTCAAATTTTAGTAATCAACATGTCAAATTTCAATAATTAGGAGGTTAAATTTTAGTAATTAGCAAGTTGTATCATCTTTCTCTCTCTCTATATATATCTCACTCATCGTTTATCTCTTATGCTCTAGACCTCTCTCTCACTATCTTCATCCCTTTATTTGAATCTCTCTCCCTTGAGCTCAAGAACTACCTTTCTACCTATTGATCTCTCTCTCTCCCCTTCACTCTCTACTCTCTCTCTCTCTCTCTCTCTCTATTCTCTATCTCACTTCTCCTCCTCTGTCTCAAACCATCTCTCTCTCCCCTTCTCTATTTGTCTTCTCTCTCTCTGCTCCTCTACCCTCCCTCCTCCTCCCTCCCTCCTTACCTCTCTCTATCTATCTTAGCTCTCTCTCTCTCTCTCTCCCCTTCTCTATTTGTTTGTATATCTATCTCTACTTCTCTCTCCCTCCCACAACACTCTCTCTGTCTCTCACAACCTCTGTCTTTGTCTCTGTCTGTCTCTGTCTCATCTCTGTCTCTGTCTGTCTCTGTCTCTGTCTCTTTCTCTCTCTCTCTCTCTCTCCCTTCCTCCTGCACACATCTCCTCTCTATATATTTATCTAACCTATCCTCTATCATTTCTCTTTCCTCCTCCTTCCCTCAATATTTCAACCTCTCTCTCTCTCTCCTTCCCTCTCTACTTCTCTCTATATCACCTCTCTCTCTCCCTCCTCCTCCTTCCCTCCTAATTTTTTCTCCTGTCCTCCCCTCTCTCTCCTTCCCTCCACTTCTCTTTATCTCACCTCTCTCTCTCCCTCCCTTCCTCCTTCCCTCTCTAATTTTCTTTATCTCCCCCCTCTCCCTATCTCTATCTATTTGTTTGTCTCTCTCTCTCTCTTCCTTCCTTCCACCCACCTTCCCTCTCTACTTATCTTTATCTAACCTATCCCTCTATCCCTCTTTCTCTCTCCCTCCCTCCCTCCCTCGTCTCTCCCAATCTCTCCACCTTCCTCTTTCCCTCTCTACTTCTCTCTCTATCACCTCTCTCTCACTTCTCCCTCCCTCCTATCTCCTTCCAACCTACTTTCAATATCTCACCTCTCCCTCTCTACTCTCTCTCTAGCTAAGATAGAGAGAAACAAAGAGAGAGAGAGGGAAAGGTAAAGAGGCATAGTTGAAATAGATGGAAGTAGAGAGAGAGACCTATAGGTAGAGAGAGGGTGAGGAGAGATAGAAAGAGAGGGAGAGATAGAGAGATAGAGAGAGAAGGTGGGATAGAGAGAGAGGGGAGGGAGGGAGAGGTAAAGAGGGATAGTTGAGATAAATAGAAATAGAGAGAGAGGTAGGTAGAGGGAGAGAGAGGAGGAAGGAAAGAATGAAAAAGGGGATGGAGGAGGGAGAGAAAAGTGGGAGAGAGAGTTGAGATAGAGAGTAGAAGAGGAAGAGAGAGAGAGAGATTCTATGAGAGGCTAATTAGAGGAAGGATGAGGTGGAGAATTAGAGAATGGGGAGGAGAGAAAGATATAGAGGGATAGGTAGGTAAGGAGAAGTAGAGAGAGAAGGAGAGATGAAGGGAAAGGTAGGGATTGAGAGAGAGGTGACAGAGATAGGTAGGTGGAGAAAGGGAGTGGTAGATAAAGAGAAGTAGAGGTAAGGAGAGAGGGAGGGAGAGGTAGAGAGGGAGTGAGAGAGAGGTGTTAGATAGTGAAATTTTGGTGAAAAATGTTGATTTCAATGTATTTCTTTGGCCAAAAAGTGGGATAAACTATTGTGGGATAACTATATAAAATAGTTTTCACCCTTATAATCACTTAAATTTGACCTCATAGCCTCTTGATAAATTTAGTATAAAGATCCTCGTAGAATTAACATAATTTTATTGATACATTTCATTCACCCATGCCTATAAAATCCATGATAATATCTTTTAATATTTCCCAAGGTGTTATTTGTTTTGATTGAAAAATAGGACCCTAAACATTCATTCATTAAAATAAAAAAATTCATTAGATATAAACCTAAAAATAAAACATAATAAAAGAGATATCAAATGAACAATATTTCATTGAGGAAAAACCCTAGACCCTTTGGTTTGATTGGTCTTCATTGGAAACCAAACCCTAGGTCTTCATTTCATACCTTTATAACTAAATTAATAGAAAGGAAACTAAATAAAACCCTTGGACATTATTGAAAGTGACTTATATCAATCCTTTCACATTGATAATCACCTATGCATATCCTGTCTGAAACATGAACTTATTAATGCATTTTGGCTATTTTTCATGACTAGATTGTTGCAATAGTCAAAGAAATATTTCCTCTTGATATGCCACAAATTTTTTATGAAATAGAGGTATACTATAAAGATGTCTATGTAAGGGAGGGGAACCAACCACATCAAGGCTCCAGGTCATAGAGAGCTGAGAGTGGAGGGCTACCCTAACTTACCTCACTCTAAAAAATACCTTGGGATAAGGATCGAGAATGATGAGCACTATAACATACTATCACTCTACAAATATCAAATTCAGGTTTAGGCTAGGCGAGCTAGTTTTTGAAGTTGGTACTGTGTCTTAGATAGCTCTTTGTCTGAGGATGATAGTGTAGTTTTGGAATGAAAGCACAGTGCGTTGGTGTCTCTTGGGTAGAGTGGTGTCTGTACGGTAAAAAAATAGTAAACACAATACAAACTGCCTAAAAAATAATTGAGACTAGCTAGTTGGTTTTTATAGGAAAAAAAAATGATAAAGTATGAGAAATAGAGATGATGATAAAACAAATAGATGAAATCTAGGGTGATGAAGATAATCTCACAAAAGTGCCTATTCGCCAACTAGCTCCACTCGTACGTTCACCTACACACAAGAAAGAGGGAAAATTGTTGGGGCTATATATGGGCATGCCTCAGTCAAACCCTCATTTTGTTGTTTCCACCTCCATGGATAGCCAAAAAGCGATGAAGTAGAAATATGTGATAAAGGAAAGAAGAGAGAACCAAAAACACTACAAATGGTATTATGCTACTTCTATCAAATCACAAAGGAGAGGAATGAAATGTTACCACCTCCACCCAAAAGCTCACTAGCCAATGGAGGAGAATATGGAATTGGCAAGGTCACCACAACCACAACTATGATGAAGGGAGGTCTCACAAGACTCCAAGCCCATGCTTCTATGGCTTGCTTCACACTTGCAATGTGGAGTTGATGAAGCTTCAAATGCTACTGTAATGGAGTGTTGGAATGCTACTTGAGAGTGAACTGGAGTGGAAAAAATGTTAAGAGAATGTGAATTTGCTACTTAGAGAATGAAGTGAAATGAAAATGGATGTTTTTGAAGGAGAATAAAGAAGAATCTACCATTTTCGAGGTTGATTGGTCGAAGAGGGACTTTAAAATTTGACCCCAATCAAGTGTGTAATGCCTCTGCCAACTTTAGATGTAGGAATCCATCAGGGATGTCAGTGCATCGTGTGGATGTTTACACCCTACGCATGCATCCCTGAAAAATATTCTCTCACCGACACAAAGGATAGATGCCAAGTGGATGAAAGGTAGTTGGGTGATGTGGAATTTCGCCTTCGAGTAATCCCACAATACTGGTTTACAATTTTTGGCCAAACTGGACATTGAACTAGTTTTTTCTAACTAAATCTTCACTTTTAGGCACCTATAGTGGCTAAACCATGAGGAATTTGAAGATGATGCAAACTAGTGATTTGTGACATTTTGTCTATAGATTCTAATTTTATTTTATTTTCAAAAATTTTGGAATCAATTTGCACTTCTTTTTCCATCTCCTTTGAAAACTAGTTTTTATCTTTAAACACCATTTTTAAGGAGTGATGCTTACCGTATACAACATAACTTTTTTTCTATGAAGGATAAAATTCTAATTTTTTCAAATTTAGATTTTTAACTACGATATCTAACCAGTTCATTTGGTTTCATAGTATTTTATTGAATATTTTTCCTTAATCAAGTTTTGAAGTCAAACAAATTACAATTCAGACATAGGTGGACCGTATACAACATAATTTTTTTTGTATGTATCGAAATTCAATTTTTTTTACTGGATCAAGGACATCAATACCTAGCTTGAACATATCTTTTAGAGTTTTATTTTGATAATCTACTATTTTTCCGCATGTGCAGAACAAAGAGCTTGATTTTGGTTGAAAAACCTATGTTTAATCAAACTAAAAAAACAAATACATAATAAAACCAAAATATATTGAAATTATATTTGATGGATAGCTCATTTTGAGGACTACCATCATCTAGTTGTGTCTATGAAGACTCTTCCATTTTCATCCTCAACTCGAGCTTCAAAGGGAAAAATTATGTAGAAATTTGGTGCCAAAGAGAGAGAAGGGGGGAGAAGGGGAGAAAAGGAGGGTTTGAATGAAACCAGGTTCGAGTGAAGCCCCTTTTGTAGTCAATTTTCCTTTATGGGTATGTGTGCTCAATCATGATAGACTAAAAGTGTATCTGGGTATATGTGGTGCGACTCTTTTTAACCCAAAATTGATGAAACAAAAAGGGTTTTTAAAGGATATTCTCAGCTTTCCACCAGATATAAATTATTGCTTTACTTTGAATTTAATAAATAATTATTATTCATTTTTATTTGAATTACAACTAAAGTCCTAATTGATAGGTTGATTGAAAAAATCTATAGCTTTCAAATGGAATCACATTTTTTGAATCCAAAACATGTGTCACATTCTATGCTTCGCATACTATAGGATTAAAAAATAAAATAAAATTTGAACATGAAGTTTTGACCAAGTTAAGGTGGCCAAACATACAAGTTTTTATATTTTTTAAAAGTTGTAATAAAAAATTCATAATTAATTATTTACTTGGAAAAAAATTATAAAAAATATGCATCACATCGAGACATGAGTCCTTTATTTATATCTAAAATATTATAAAAATATATTATCATTTTATTGTGGTTAGGGTGAAATTAGGGCACCTACTTCTTATTTTCCTAAAATTTAGAATACCCCTCTTGCATTGAAATTTCAAATTTTCACGGAAAGATTTAAAAATTTAAAATAAACCTAGTAGTTTAGAAACTACATTCAATTTACTTCTGAGATCCTATTTTACATATTTTTTAAATAATATAGATAACTTATTCAAATTTTTTATGTCCAAGTTGCCTAACTCTTTTGCAGATTTCATTGCCATAGGGCCCTATTTTTTTTCCATAGCTTGATCCTGCACATACCCTTATATTCATCATAATAAAGTGCAAAATAGTGAGTCCCATCATTTAATATGGCACGTTCAAACCAGGGTCCATTTGAACCCCTTTTGGGTGCATTCGAACATCCCAGTTCATGTGAACCCCTAAAAAGCACAAAAAAATTTCATAGGAGAATTTTTTCAATTTTCCTTCCTCACTAGAATTGTAAACCAGTTTTGTGGGTTTACCCCTTTGGATTTGATTTTCTGAGGTGAGGGTGCATAAAAGGGGAATTTTCATAAAGGATGCAAATTCATTCCTTTACATTTTTCCCCCACTTTAGCGAGCACGAGTATTGGCATGAGTGCTTTGGTAAAGTAGATCGAAGAGTTAGTAGGGTTAGAAATTTATACCTAAACTGTCAAGGAAGCAAGCCATGATCTAGCGAGCTCAAAAGCACAAGACAGGAAAAGGACTCCACAGGTACTCTCCCTGAGGAGTTTCAGACAAAAGAATCCATAGCCACGTAGAACTATGAAGCTACACAAAGTACACTGAAGGCCCTTAGACCAATGATGGACAAACCCCGCAGGATGAAAGTGTCTCACAAGCCTGCAAACCTACAAGGAGGCAATCCCCAAGATCTATCACATGAAGGAAGCCCCATGATATAAGTGTCTTACAGGCTCGTATACCTGTAAGGAGGCAACCCCCAAGATCTCTCACATGGAGGAAACCTAGAGAAGTAAGTGCCTTACAGGCCCACAGACTTGCAAGGAGGCATCCCCCAAGATCTCTCACATGGAAGAAACGCAGAGAGGGCGAATCCATAGAGTCAGATAGTGGCTTCATAGGAACACCTATGAAGTGACATGTTTACCCACAGATAAAACATGTCCAAAAAAAAAAAGCAGCCACAAAAAAAAAAAAAGCGGACAGTCATGTAGACCATCAATAAATTGAAAGACTTTCAAAGGGGTCCCTTGGGAACCTAATATGAAGAGGGGTTCACTCAAGGGACGCGCTGTTTGGAAGTGCAAAAGAGAATTTTTTTTTTTCAAACTGATTCATCATCAAGGGATTCAAAAGGAAGAAAAATGCCCCCTCGCAAGGGGAAGGTCAAATTTGTGCCCACCTTAGAGGAAATTTCTTAGGTTCTTTCTTTGTGAACCAATGATGAAGCAAACATGTTTCGTTAGGGGTCCAAGTCGAGAATGCGATTCTTGAAAAAGGATTGCAAAGATTCTAAAGAAAAGATTTGTTGGCAATGAATGCATTTTCTGAAAATTGTGTTGACACACATGCAAGGGACAACTCAAGCAAGGAAGAGAGAAAGATAAGAAAAGAAAAAGATAAATAAAAAATAGAGGACACAGAGGTGATATGATATTTTAGGGTCAAAGCTACTTATAAATATATATAAGTATAATAATATTATATAAATGAATTGTCATCAAGCCCCTATTATATCAAACCATGTGAAGAATGCACAAGGAAACAAAGTGAATAAAAAATTGGGTCAACGTGGAAGGGAAGCCTAAATGCCCCCAAAACTTTGCATCATCCCTAATTTTCTGAAAAATCAAACACAAACATGGAAGAATGATGATACAGATAGAAGAAGGTTTATGACACAAAATTGCTCCTATATCCAAGCACCGGCAAGGGTGACAAGGGTCATCCAGGAACACATATCACAATCATGGGGGAACACCTCACAACACACACATCTAATCTAAGGATAAAGAAGAGGCCTCCCCTTAACACTCATCTACCAAGAGGTCATCCACTTCCCAATCTAGATCATTATAAGGAGAAGGAGGATGAGCCTGTAGTGGTGGAATATTAAGGGGAGGAGCTTCCAACCCTCTCACAACAAGGGCTGAGGAAGAAGGCCTTGCAAGGTCTTCTCCACTAGGCTCTTGTGGAGCTATGGTCAACTATTTTGCGAAGATCACTGATAAGGCCGAAACTTCATCTAGAGAGTTAAACATACACTTTATTGGAGTGTCATGTCATACCTTAACAAATGGAGAAGGTTGCACTTGAGATTCATTGCTTGGCTCACCGAGTGACTTGGGAGCGGTGAAAAACTCAGGGGAAGCCAAGAATTGCTCTGTTACTAGGATGGAACAAGCTAACACAGGACCACCCTTCGGAGAAGGTGGGCTCCTCTTACACTCTCCATTTTTGGAAGGGACAACCTCTACCTTCTACTTCATATGGGGATGTGAACTCCCCACAAATGAGGCAAGAGGCACAGAGGAGGAGGAGGAGAAAATTGTGACAGATACCACCAATGTATTTGGCATATCCATGGGTTTAGGCAATGGCGGGATGTTTGGGAGGGATATCAACAAGGGCAGCTCAACTGAAGGAGTGATGAACATCTGCACCTTTTTAGGGTCAGGCACATTCATACTCATAGAGGGAGATGGAAGCGAGACTGAACTAGACTGAATATAAGCAGAGGGGAGGAGAGAGGAGGACATTACAGGAGGCCCTAAAGTAGGGGTGATCATCACCTCTTCCTTCGTTTGCAAAGTGGTCTGCTTAGCCACCAGAGCCTTTCGCCACGCTTGCTCTTGTGAGCAAGGTGGTTTCTACAACTCTTCGAGCTAGAGGCTAGGAGTTGTGAAGGGATGAAAGGCTCTTGTTTGGCCATAGGAGTGTCCACTGTACAGTCATTTTCGGTAGAGGAACAGACTCCTGAATGGGAACAAGAGGAGTAGGTTGAGAAACAATGGGGGGAGTCGACTCTAGTGCCTTGATGGTGGGCCTCTTCTTGTTTATTGCTTTGGGAGTAGAAGTGGTAGCAGACCACAGAGGTTGACACATAGAGGATTCCCCATGGGTACCCTTTCTTCTGCCATATCAAATAGGCCTAGGCTTCATGGGCAGAATGAGAAGCTCAAACGTGAGACGCTTTGGCTTTCACCAAGAAGGCACCATAGGATTCTCTTGTAAGCACATAACAAAATTTGATGGCACCACAATGGGGCAAGAGGAAGCATCAAGTTGAATAGTGGAAGAGCAAGAAGAGGGACCTTGGGAGGGATTTTCTTCTCTTCTATGGGCCTTGGCGGCATCACTGTTAGCTTTTTGGAATGCCCTATGTAAAACAACATAAGGTGATGGAGGGTACTTCACTCTAGGTGTTAAGCGCCCTTTCTTGTACTTTTGATATGTCTAGTACAAGAGGTCCTTTATAGGAGAGAGAGGACCAACAAGTGCAGGCTAAAAGTGATATAAAGAATAACTGTCACACACAATCGGTGGTTTATAACCAGTGTCATGGATCACATGCATAAAACCATCATGAATAAATTTCAAACATTTGTGCACAACTGAAGGAACAACATTCATAACTACTAACCAAGGGATACCCAACTTCACTCTGAAGAGTTTAGACCCTAGGATTATGTCAAACAATAGGTTTACAGATCTAGGTCCGATAAGGACTGACAAAATGATACTACCAAGGGGAGGTACAGAAAGTCCGTTATGTGTACGAATGGTTCTCATAGGTGCGTCATACCCATCTTTATGTAGGAATTTAATTATCACACGATCTCCTCAGTTATAATGTTCACTTGAGATTTCAAGTCAACGAGAACACCTGCTACAATGTTCCCATTGATTCACGTAGGGATATAAAGAGGAGATGGTTCTCTATTAAAGCCCATTGGAAGGTCCTATGAGGTGAATGTTATACCTATGCTAATACTCACGTGTTGCATAGAGGGGATAGGTAGATGCAAAAATGAGGCCATCACACACACTAAATGATATTCTCACAAAGCCCACCAAAGGTTGCAAGATTGGACAATGACCCAGTTAAGGCTTCGCTACACAAGACTTACAGAACCTTCCAACTACACCTACTAGGGTTCGTAGGTTGGGTTGCAAGGCGAAGGGCCACACAACACTCACAGCTACAACACTCCTAAAACACAAGGAAAGGAGCTTTCAGTACTACTAAACGAAACCAAAATCATTCATGTTAGGTTCACCAAAAATGTAAAAGAGGGGGACCAACTACATCAAGGATTCAGGTCATGGAGAGCTGAAAGCAGAGGGCTGCCATAACTTACCTTACTCTAAAAGATACCTTGGGATAAGGATTGAGAATGATAAGAACTATAACATACTTCTATCACTCTATAGATCCCAAATTTAGGTTTGGGCTAGGCGAGCTGGTTTTTGGAGTCGATACTATGTCTTAGATAGCTCTCTTTTCAAGGGTGACAACACAGTTCTGGGATGACAGCGTAGCGTGATGGCGTCTCTCGGGCATACTGGAATTCGTACAATTAGAAAATAGTAAACATAATACAAACTACCAAAAAATTAACTAATAACCTAGCTAGTTGGTTTTGATAGGAAAAAAAAATGATAAAGTATGAGAAATAGAGATGAAGATGATAAAAAAAATAGATGAAAGCTAGGGTGATGAAGATAATCTCACAAAAGTTCCTGTTCACCAACTAGCTCCACTCATACGTTCACCTATACACAAGAAAGGGGGAAATTGTTGGGGCTGTATAGGGGCCTACCTTAGTCAAACCCTTGTTTTAGCGTTTTCACCTCCACAGACAACTAGAAAGTGACGAAGTAGAAATATGCAATAAAGGAAAGAAGAGAGAACCAAAAACACTACAAACAATATTATGCTACTTCTATCAAATCAAAAAAGAGAGGAATGAAAAGTTACCACGTCCACCCAAAATCTCACTAGCGAATGGAGGAGAATATGGACTTGGCAAGGTTACCACAACCACAACTGTGATGAAGGGAGGTCTCACAAGACTCCAAGCCCATGCTTCTATGGCTTGCTTCACACTTACAATGTGGAGTTGATGAAGCTTTAAATGCTGCTATAATGGAGTGTTGGAATGCTACTTGAGAGTGAAGTGAAGTGGAAAAAATGCTAAGAGAATGTGAATATGCTATTTAGAGAATGAAATGAGATGAGAATGGATGTTTTTGAGGGAGAATGAATAAGAATCTGCCATTTTTAGGGTCGGTTGGTCGAAGAGGGACGTTACAACTCAACACCAATTGGGCGTGTAACACCTCTACCAATTTCATACACATGAATCTGTCAGGGATGTCAGCATGCCACATGGATGTCTGCATACCATGCGTGCATCCTCAAAAAATATTCTCTCATTGACACAAAGGACAAATGCCAAGTGGACGGAAGGTAGATGGGTGATGCGGAATTTTTCCTTCGGATTTGATTTTCTAAGGTGAGGGTGCGTGAAAGGGGAATTTGTGTAAGGAGTGCAAATTTTCTCCTATATAGTATAATATATTGCTCCCATGTTGTAGTTTGGTTGTCACTGATGTCATTTAAATTTATCTTAAGGGTGTTGTAATGTGGTTATTTGGTTTCTAGAGTCTCTAAGAAACGCTCTGCATTTCTTTGGTACTGATGTTTTGATCCTGTAGTTTGGAGGATATCTTTTTGTTGTGTCAAGGCATGTTTGATCCATGTTTCAAATCATTTGAGTTATCAAAAAGGGGTTTTGAGAGTGGTAGATTAAAGGTTGTGTTGATTTTATGAGGATGTTCTAAGAACTATAATAAAGGTTGGCTCTACATAACTCCACCTTTGAAGATATAGTTGTGTGTATTAGAAGTTAAGTTCATTCAGATGTGAAGGTTTTATATCTAAAGTTTCATGTGAATAAGCCTTTTGTAGAGGAAGTTAGAGATGATAGTGTACCAGATTGTGTTGTTCAAAGATTGGTTTCAGTGTCTGTAGGATTGCACCAGCTTGTTACTGGATGAAGTTGTGAAAGGGATATATGAGAATGTTCTTGAATATCATGTGTTTCCTATTGATGTTCTGCAAATTGATCTCTAGCTTCTCCAATATAGGTTGTGGTATGGAATGAATGTTTTATTGGCTTATGATTTTACGATGTGAAACTGGGTATGTGTTGATGGGTATTTTTCCCTGAAGTTCAAGATTGTACAAAGCTTAAGGAGTGATTGAAGGAGTTGTATAGGTCATGCCAATTCATTTGAGAGAAACACAAATAATGTTTTATCATTCTTGTGTACCACCAATGGATGTGAAGGCCGAAATTCTACATGTTACATATTTTCTTGTTTATGACCGACCTAATTTGTATTTGTAAAGCGTGTAGATGGTGTTTATAAAAGATCAAATATGTGAAGACTATTTTGGGACTAGGTTAAGTGTGTGTTGGGATTCCCAAGGCGTTTTCCTCTTCCTGGTGTTATTGTAGTCTTTTCAGTTTTACCCTCTACACATTTCATGTTATTTTTTTTATCCCTATCTGACTTATAGATGTAATTAATATTTTTGTTTTTATAAGATGACATGTGAAATGTAATCAATATAATATCATCATGTATAAATTGTAAACATAGTTGATCTAGGGAGTGGCAAGATGATGATTGTGTAAGTGTTTGAAAGAGAAAGAGTAGTTGTGGTCGATCTTGTTTGGTTTCATTTTCATCATATCCCTATGATAGAAGGAATATGAAGAAGTGTGTTTAATTTTTTGTTGGAGGCATTGAGCTAAAGGAAATAACTTCTTAATTTTTTAAAGTAGTGAGCTAGTAGTTAATTGAGAAGACATTTGGAGAGTCTGCAAAGAAAAAATGAAATCATCAAAAGAGAGCCTAATTTTCAATTTTAGACAGTGGAAGGACTATTATTCTATAATCATTCCTAAGTGTATGCTATGATCAAGGAGTTGTAGCTTCCTTGGGTGTAACCCTAAAACTGTAATCAGGGAGTTGTAGCTTCCTTAGGTTGTAGACCTAAAACAAAGTTATAAATGTTGTTCACTTTGTGAGGCTAGATTACGATAGTAGCTCCTAGCAGATTTTCTCACCATGGTTTTTCCCTTGAGGGGTTTTCCATGTATATCTAGTGTTGTGTTGTGTATTGTATTCATCTTTCATGTTCTTGTTTATGCGATAGAGTTTAAAGTATCTATTTATTCTAAAATGTTTGAGATTTCATGGAATATTGATTCACCCCCTCTCAGTATTCTAGTGTATTCAACATCCCAATATCTCCTTCACATGTGTAGGAATAGGATGAGGAAGCTAGGTGCCTAGAATGTAAAATCATTTCTTGTTTTCAATGCATAAAAACCTTTAAATTCTACCCAAAAGATTATGAAATTTAAAATACATCCATAGGCTTGTGAAGTAAAAATTGGCTATCATTTGCAAATAAAATGGGACTTTCAAATTTTACTTTCAAAAGGAAATGAAAAATTATAACATAAAAGTTAATTAAACTAAACACACCATCAATGGCTAATATTTGAGATGAAGATCAAATGACCCAGATTTAAAGTAAAGTTACACAAATCTTACTCCCTCCATTTTTAATTAAAAAATATCATTTCCACATTATTTTTAATTTTTTTATAGGATTTTAAAAGTTCTAAAAGCATTTTTTGTATTTTAGAAGGTTGGGAAGGCTTGTGGGGAGTCTATAACCTCACCTAAGCTAGCAGTAGACATCAAATCAACATTTTTCCATCAATTAGTTCCATGTTAATTAAATAAACAATTAAGAATAGTACAATTTATTTGCTAAGAGACCAAATCATAAAATAAATCCTCAATTCCAGCAAGCCCCTTCAAGAAAATAACAAGCCAAGACCATCAAGTAAACTCAAATAAGACCTACAATAATAGTAAGTGCACTAGATTTACTCAATGGCATCAAATAAAAGAATCCAAGTACTGAAACCAAACTTGGGCCTATAGAACCTTTAAAATATTTACTCAAGGTCTCTAATAAAATCAAGATATTTATTCAAAATTATATGCATGGTGCTTACCTTGATGTGTTGTTGATGAAACTTGGGCCATGTGCGTAGGTGAACAATATCTTTATTCACAATTATTTGCATGGTGTTTACCTTGATGTGTTGTTGATGAAATATTTATAAGAAGATCATAATGTTTACAAATATGATTCTAAAATTTATTTCCATAGTCATATAAGATTTATCCAAACTTTCAAGAGTCTTCAAGAATGTAAAAGTAAACATGGAAATGGTTTAGTAGGGCTTATTTTATAATTTTCAAAAGTTTACTATGCGTGTCTCTTGGATCAAGAAATTTTCCAGATTTATTTATAAATGTATATTTTAAATGACCTCGTGAGTGGATATTAAATAGTGGTAAATTATTGCACCACTCATATGCCTCCATCTAATTGTGTAATAAATTGAGATTCATAAAACCTCTTAATTCATGATGCTGCTTTATCAACAAGGTCTTATCACTATGTTGCCCATACACCACAGTCCATTATGGTGGAATGCCTCCACCACCTACTACAACTAAGAGGAAGTTCCATACTTAAATTTATCCAGGTCACACAACTTCCCCAACAAACAACATGTGGAGTCAAATTTTGACTTAATTAGTGTTTAGATTAGCAATGGTTTCATCTTATGAAAAGACAACTATGGATTCAAATGACCAATTCAAAATTATTCATACTTTATTCCTATACAATTTGTTGAAATGAATTGTTACCATATATATTTCCCATGGGCTCAATTACAACTCTGTTGCTTCCATTGTAATTATACTAGTCAATAGATATATGTAGCTCGTGACTGGTTTATCATAACAAACTTTTCTAGCTCTTATGAGAGCACTATCTTGTCTAACATACATTGAAGAAATAACATTTGTTATTTGAGACAAATTTAATACTAAGGTCTCTTTGCCTTACTAACTGAAATCCTTTTTATAATACCGTGTGTTTTCATTTTGTGATTATTATGTGTTTTGTGATTGTTATGTGTCTTATCTATGTTTGCATTGTGTTTTTTTTCATTTTGTGTCTATGTTTGAATTATATTATGTTTTCTTTCTTAATTGTATATGCTTTGCGTTTGTCATGTTGTATTTCACTTCATGTGTCTGTTCCTTGTCTTTATAATATCTTTTCATAGGACCTTGAACCTAGGGGCTAGTACATTCCCTAGATTTAATGGCATCCTATCTCTTTAATGTTTGGATAGTTGAACCCCTCTTGGATTTTCCATACTTTAGTGTAAGTCTGAGTGCAAGTTCATACTCTCAGTAAAGTGCGGGCTAAATGTAATGCCAAAAACTATCACCCTAAATAATTTAACACTAGGTTTAGCTCCCCCTATGTCATGGGACATAATCATGTATTTAATTTCCCCTTTTGTAAAAATCTTTAGAAAATCAAAAAATAAGAATGAAAAATGACATTTAATATTTTCACTCAACACTTAAGACCTCGAAAAGGATGGGTCCAGTCTAAGGTGATCCATGTCATGGACAACCCTTTTTAGCTCTATTTTGGATAGGTTAGTATTGGTATTTTATTATTTGAATTTCCAAAGTCATTTATTGGCTATCGATATTTAACTTTTGGAAAATTAGAAGAATTTAATATAAATACTAGTCATTTTTTCCATTTTTAACCTAACACATTCATTGAGAAAAAATGAGCATCCTAAAAGAAATAAAGAGCAGATAAGAGAAGAATTTATCAAGATTATTACATAATTTATTTTATTCAATCATCATGTAAAACATTCATCATGTATTTATGTAACTTTGTTCATGTTTTATGAGTACTAACACTTGCAGGACCTCAATCAAGCAACCAAATTATCCTTGAAGGTGATGAGTATATGACTTTTTGGTGCAGGAGCACCTAAAACATGTAACTGCAAAATGCACTATTTGAAGGTTGGTCTAGGAGTTAGTGGTAGAATGAATCATTTTGTGTTAAATAAGGTCCAATAAGACCACTTTTGATATAATTAGGAGGGTCTTAGAGTTAGTTTGGTTCAAAGATGAAAAATTGCACAATGATGTACTTATTGTTAACAAATTTTCAAAATAGTGCAAAATTAAGCTATGTAAACGGGCTTGGTAGTTGGTGGTCAATTTTAGGCATTGGGGAGTTTGTTTTTGATAAGAAATTATATTTAAATCCTCTTGAATGCTCGAGGCAAGGTTGTTGAATAGTTTTAAAAGAAGATTACAATTAAAAGGCATAGTTTTCAGTTAATTTCTGAGTTTTTGTGCAATTCTTGCCTGTGTATGGGTCCGTACAACAGATCTATGCCTTCAAATGTTTTGAATTTGTGTGATATGGTGTTACATTTATTTTAAATCTATTTTTGAAGACATTCATTGAGTCTAAAGACTTTTAGTGGTTGATTTCTCATGACTACTCTGTAGCAGGGGCTTGGGTATTTTGAAGTCCATAATGTATTAAATAGGCCATTACTCCTCATGTGCTTACTATAAATTGGAGGAATGGTTTTGTATGTTTAGGCATAGGGTTAGAAATATGATTACAATTGTGGTGGAGCCAATAAGGCTGATTCTCTACGGTGCCTTGTAGTGAATAGTGAGTTTTAAGCCTTTGTGACGAGGCTAAAATAAGTGTTTTGATGAAATTGGAACAAGAAGGGTTGGAAATTTTTTGTTCCCATGTTGTCAGGTGTATTTAATGGAGTGTAGAAGGTATAAGTGGTTGGAAGTGACTGGTTGTGTGAGGGAGTTGAAAACCCTATTAGGAAGGGATGGAAAAGAGTGAAAAAAGTGAGGTTTTACAAAGCAAGCATATAAAAAACTTGAGGGAAGCATCATATAATGTTGTTTTGAGCATGTGCGGGTGAAAAAATGAAGGAATCAAGTGGTTTTAAGTCTGTATGAGATTGGGACATATGATTTTCAATAGACCCTAGAGTTTTGCTTGCAAAAGGAGGGTTTTTGAGTAAGGGGTCAAAATGAGATTTTGGAGTCCTAAGACTTGGCGAATCCTTGGTTTTGAAGCATAAATCAAGATTGTTTCCAGTTTTTTTAGTTTGGGGTTGCAATCTTGGAGGGGTTCCTTTGTAAAATTGACCTATTTGGAGGCCTACAACGATGAAAAGGTCAGATTTCTCAAAGTTGTTCCAAAGGGGACATATGAGGGTTTAAGATATGATTTGTAACTCTATAATGGGTGTTTGAATCATCCATTGTATTTTTCAAATGTTTTGGGAAGTTTTGGAGTTAAGGGCCTAAAATTGGGTTTGCATTGCTACTAGGGTTGCAAGGGTGAAAGTGGGAAATTCTACTTCTATTTGTTTTCAAGCTTTGGGAGTTGTTTGGATTGGTCTAATAGGTCCCTTTAATATTGTTAGATTCCTCTTGAAGGAAAGTTGACAATTTGAGTGGGTTTTGGTCACCTATGTTTGCATCACTTTTGTCCATCAAGGAATGTAGATCTGAGTGGTGAGTTGTCGTATTAGTCAATCCATTACTTGTTTATTTAGCCTCTACCCGACTGAGTGTAAGCTCTATTTGGTACATCATCATGGCTATTGTGGAGTTAGAAATAAAAAAACAAGGTATGACTTAGGAAAGCCACTAGATGACACAACCCTTGCCCCTCTTTCAAATGTTCAAGTTTTTAGATCTAAATAAAATTGGAGGATGATTAAGGACTAATTTCTCATTCATGCATTCAAGGTATACAACTTAGTTAGACATAAAAATTATATTTTTATAGCAACATAAAAATTTCTAATGGTGACCCCAAGAGAATAGGACATACAAACCAAAAACTACATGCTTGTGACTTGGCGTTTGTCTTGTGTGTCGGTGAGAGAATATTTTTTGGGGCCATGGGCGTGACGTGACACTACCATCCTTGATGGATTCCTGCATTTGAAGTTGGAAGAGACATTTCACTTCTCACTGGGGATGAATTGTAACGTCCTATCCACCAACCGACCCAAAAATAGCTTATTCCTTCTCATCCCACCTTCAAAAGAACAATCTACACTATCACTTCATCTCTCTACACACTTTTGGATCTTCCACATCCTCTTGAGCACTCCATTTTACAATTCAAGCAACTTTCACAACTCCATTGAACATTACAATACCTAGTTACTCTGTTCACTCCATTTTGTACATGTGAGGCTACCATAGAAGTTGCAAGCTTGGAGCCTTGCAAGACCTCCCTTCATCACTGTTGTGGTTGTGGTGACTTTCCAAGTTCATTGCTTGCATTCTCCCTTCATTGGCCTTGAGAGCCTTTGGCTGGAGGTGGTAACACTTCAATCTCCCTTTTGTGGTTTGATAGAGTAGCATAGTATTGTTTCGTAGTGTTCAATAACCTCTCTTGCTCTTCTATTTTCTTTATCATATTTTTCTACTCCATTGCTTTTCTGGCTGTCTATGGAGGTGGAAACACCAAAGCGGTGGTCTGACTGAGGCAGGCCCCTATACAACCCCAATAATTTTCCCTTTCTTGCTTGTGTGTAGGTGAACGTGTGCATGGAGCTCACTGGTGAACTAAAATTTTAGTGAGTTGGTGCTCATCACCCTAGTTCTCATCTACTTGTTTTATTATTTTCACACTTATTTTCTATACTTTATCATTTTGTTCTTTTTGTTAAAATCAACCAACTAGACTATTAAGTAGGTTTTTGGCCTTTTTTTATTGTACTTTACATTTTCTAGTCATACAAACGTGGGTGTGCTAGAGAGACAACAATGTGTCATGGTATCATCCCAGACTAGAGCTATCATCCTCAAATGGAGAGTTGTTTGAGGTACAGTTCAAACTCTAGAAATAGGCTCATCTAGCCCCAAATAGATTTTTGGGTCTGTAGAGTGACCAAAGTACTTCATAGTGCTCTTCACTCTTGATCCTCATCCTAAAACATCCCTTTAGAATGAGGTAAGTTAGCGAATCCCTCCGCTCTCGGCTCGTTGCGACCTAGAGTCTTGACATGGTTGGTCTCCCTCTCTTACATTTTTGGTGAACCGAACGTGAACTGTTTTGGTTCTGTTTAGTAGTGTTGAAGGGTCCTTTCCTCGCATCCTAGAAGTGTTGTAGGTGTGAGAGTTGTGAGGTGTCTCACCTTACAACCCAACTTGCAACCCCTAGTAGGCACAGTTGGAAGGCTCTGCAAATATTGTAGAACGAAGCCTTAGTTGGGTCACTGTCCAATTTCGAACCCTTGGGGGCTTTGTGAGAGTATTTTTTAGTGTATGTGATGGCTTCCTTCTTGCATCTTCCTATCCCCTCTACATAGCCTACGAGTGGTGGTCTAGGTATAACCTTCACCTCATAGGACCTACTGATGGGTTTTAATAGAGAAT
>VDFB02168118.1:156269593-156281468 GCA_007258455.2 Sequoia sempervirens
TATTGCTTCCTGTTAGCACTTTGGACTCTTAAGGGAAATCGCCGGTCCAATGTAGCTCAGAGTGATTTAGCATATTTGGGTGCAAAGGAGGACCATCCCTAGTGTAAACGTACCCATATGGACGTGTTGGAATAGTTTGTTTGGTCGTACGAGTTGCGGAATGAATGTTGCACCACTTTGCAACTTTAATTCCTTGAAGATTGCAATGGCTTTGTGTAGTTGGCGCGATTCCTGTGTGGCGAAACAAAGTTTGGTTTTGTTTCACCAAGTCAATACCGTCTCTTGAATTCTTAGGAAGTAGATTAGAACTTCTGACCCCTTGTTTCTTTTTCAGTTTGTTTGATCTACAACCCAAATAAAAGAGCTTCATTGTCCAAAACTTCATTGTGAATTGAAAAAATTCAATGCTTTAGGTGTGATAAGCTTGGTCACTTTTCCAAACATTGTTCAGATAGACCTAAGCATCAAGCCTCTGTTGCAGATGTAGATGATGTCTCTCCACAGAAGAATGAAGAGCCTTGTTACCATGCAATATAATAAGATCCTTGAAGCCTTATGCTTACAATAATTATAAAAAGAAATCCCACATAATTATCACATAAGATAATTGTCACATCCCTCCTGTAACCAACTCCCATATGGAAGAAAAAAAAATAAATAAATATGATTTTGACTTAATGAAAGTTGGCGGAGGAGACAATTTGAATTTATGAATACACATTTAAGGCTAAGTAGTTCATTATTATTAGGCTAAGTACTAGTGTTACTATTTTCTGAATGGTACAAAACAACAAATTTTTAAGATGTATTTTATTGATCTATTTTTTCGCAAAGTTCTTTTGATGCTTTAAAACTCCAAAATTATTGCCCTGCTTTGACTTACTGATGCTTTACTTTTTTCATGATATTATAGAACATTTTTATGGGTTGTTGGAAAGTATTCCCTTGGGCTACTGAGTTTGGTTACAAGCGATTCATCCAAGTTATTAATCTCTATCTTGTTCTTATTAGATATAGTCCTCCTTTAATATATTTTATACTGGACTCCAATTGAAGTAGATTATTATATTGTATGAAGTAGAGTTTCATTTTCATGCCACATTGTACTATACCATATACGCTGCATTTTGAATAATGTTTTAGTCAAATTTGAAAGTAGTAACTGGGGTAATGAAATAAATAAAGGAAGGAAAGATTACAAATTATGTTTGTTTACTTGCTCCTCTTGTTCAACCTGATAGTGACTATAGAATCAGAAGCTATGCTAGTAAAAGCAATGGGAAAGAAAGGGGTTAAAAGAGGGAGGCCAACTACATCAAAGAAGGAACCATCACCCTCTCTGAAAAATAATGAAAATACAAGTAATAACATACACAATAAGAACCTAGAAGATCAAAATCAAACGAAAAGGGGTAGAGCAAAGGGGTTGAAAAGAGAACCATATCCTGTTATGGAATATGAAGAAAAGGGAAAGAATGATAGAAACTCTGGTGAATTGGTGGATCGAAAACAACTTTTGGAGTTAAATCACTATGAAGGTTTTCTTATTACACCTATTTTCTTGAATCTCATAAGCTAGCTTGGTTACAGTTTGTGTGTGAGTGACTAATTTGTGTGCTCTTGAGTTCTTGTGATTTTGTTTTTGCATGGGTTAATTAATTTAATTTGAAAGTCTAGGTATGTGTTAGTGTATATATAAAGATGATTCCATTATATGTGTGACATGCCTTTGTCATTGTGTTGGAATGTTTCAGCATGCTATGTTTTGCTTGGTAGTGAAAGAAAAAACTATTTGTAGCATTGGTATTCATGTTTCCAACCTGCTAAAGTATCTTCAAAGATAAAGTTCTACTCTTTGTTTATTTTAATTTTCATACTTGCACATTTCATAGTTTTCTAGTATGTCACTTCTATCTAATCTTGTCATAGTGACTTATCAATCCATTGAGAAGCATTCCAAGGCAGATATAGTAGAAATATAGGACTGAACAAACGATGACAATGAGAAAAAGTTACCTAAAAGTCAGATGGCATTCATTTGTAGTATCAAAGCATACATAAAAGGGTGCCTAGGTCTATGCTTTATCAACGTTAAGTGGTAGAAGGAGAGGTCTTTTATAGAGCATCAGCCAAAACATGCACCTAATTGGAAGGTGAGTTAGCGACATGAGGCTTTTGAAAGTGTGCCTAGTAGTCATGAAGCAGTGAGCAGCAGGTAAAAATGGTGCCTGGGAGGATCTAAAATGATGTTTTTAGTGGCATGATGGATGAGAATAGGCACCTAGACTAACAAGACTAACTGAAATTGGTGCCTAGCATTTATTTGACTAAGCTAAAAGGAAGGTACATCAAAGATAGGTTCTTGGAGTGGATGTTTATGCAATGTGAAGCAATGGTTTGAGTTTGAAAGATGTGTAATGCAATTTAATCAATAATATGAATAAATTTTTAATTATTAGTTATGTACTATGAAGTAATTGCATTATTGCTTAGGTTGACTTTGTAAAAACTATATTGTAATTGAAATTTTTTCATCTATCAGCATCTAGTTGTTACTTATGCAATGTGATGTAATGCTTTGAGTTTGAAAGATGTGCAATGCAATGTAATCAGCAATATGAATAAACTACATAATATAACCATTCTTTTTATGCTATTGTACATCAAGATATTTAACCATTGCTCACTTGATTAAAATTTCAAAGAGTTTAATTATGCACATGAGGAGGCAATTAAATTTCGATTGCCAACTTCTATATATCAAATTATTCAATAATCAAGTGTATGTCCATATACAAAAATGGCATCAACGCCAACTCAAACAAAATTTTATAATATGTGGCATATGCCATCTCGGTATCTATTCAATATTTACATGCCAAAATGTCTATCTCATTCTAAACTACTGGTGGATCATCAAAATGGAGCCTCCTTTAAGCACTCATTGCCTCTGAAGGTAGCTGCACAAGAAAAAGTCAAACCACAATTGAGATTAGTTATACTATATAATTTAAAATTGAATAATTAATATCAAAATCAATATACATTAAATTATAATTGAACTCTAAAATTGTAATCTTGATTACCTGAAATATCCATCTCTTCAAAGGGTCAGGAGTTCTATAATATGCCCCTCTCAAAGAACTGACCAAACCATCTTTTGTAATTTCAATCTATATAGGTGAACAAAAACATAAAAGTGATCCAAGTTAGCATACAATTATCAGTAATAGGAACATATAAATACCAAACACAAAATAAAATGAACACATACTTCTTTAGGTTGATCTTTTTCTTTATCTCCTTTAGGTGTTTCAACACCTCCTCCTTGAGGTGCTTCAACACCTACTCCTTCAACTGTTCCAATACGTATTGCTTTGGGCGTTGTGTCACTTGTCAACAAGGACGTATAGCTCATAATTCCCTGCACATTAAAATGACAATTACATATGAAACTACCAATCTATGCCGATATATGTATAATCAATATAAGATCTTAAAATTCTTAATTCAATCAAATTTGAGTTCAATTACCTTCCCCTTATCCAACATTACACTTCCATAATTTGGACAAGGCTGCACCTCGCTCGTACAAGGTATTTCCTACAAGAGGAAAATAAGATAAACACATAATTTATTATATAATTTCATTTTAATGACAATTCAAAGGACAAGAAAGTATATAATAAATAAATGTAAATGAGTGAGTGCAAAAATATATACTATGTGCGTGTCCATGCCAAATGAAATGGCCCTCAAGGTGCTATCCATCACTTGTGTTAGCTCCTCCTCGGACATCAACTATTAAATAGACCATGTAAATAAATATTAGTACATTATACTATCTCTTATTAATATTCATTTAAAAACAAATGCAAGTTATGAATTCACAACTTAAATTTTACCTGTGTCACTATTCCAATGTCCTCCTCTCTAGTAGGAGAGGACTCTGTATGGTGTGCTCCACTCCCCTGCATCTGATCTATAATTTCCACATCATGGAAGTCACAATCATAAGTGTCTAAGGGATGCTCGGCAGGCTATACAAGAGGACCCAAGCATATTTGGTGGCACATGGAGCAAGTATGTGGTACACAAATATGTGGACCTGACGAGGATAATGCAGCACCACTCGAGCCATCACCAACATCACCAGAATGTGGCTGAGCTACTACAAAAGCATGCGAAACCAAAAGACCACTCAAAGAGTGAATAGCATGGATAGTTTGTGTGGCCGCATCTTGCATAATATCTGGATGGTATATTGGAGGTGGCGGAGGATGGCGAGGGAGGGGAACATATGGGTGGGGTATTACTCTAACTGCCCTTGCTCTATCCTGGGGCATACCTCCACCAACACCTTGGAAGGGTCTAATGTCAAAGTAATTGACATGATGCCCTAACACAAACTCAACATATAATTTTTTTATAAAGTAAAATGGTATATCCAAATTGTTGTTCGGTGGTTTCAAAAAAACCATACACCAACGATCCTAAAAGTTTTCTACAATGTCTCTATGAGTGCACCATTTTATAGAAAGTTTTGTTTTATTAACATTAACTGGCAAACCAGTGCGGGGGTTAACAAATAAAGAGGCTATTTGGGCTTTGGTTATTCCAAGATCTTTCACATCATCATAGGACAATCCACATGCATAATATTCTCTCATGTCTTCTCGCCATGAATGAAAGGCATTATGTTGCGAGGAGAGGGTTTCTATGTTTTTAATTATTTCTTTCATTGTGTTTGACATCGAAGATAATCGAGGGACTCTCTTATAAACTTCAGAAATGCCCCTTAATTGTTGCAATTTTTCATAAATTAATTCTTGAATTGATGGCTATGGAGGTGGTGGAGTGGTGGTGGTGGTGGGAGTGGTGGTGGTGGAGAGGTAGGTAGGTGAGGTGGAGGAGTGGAAGTGGTGGGTGTAGTGGAATTGGTGCATTTCGTGTCGGCAACCATAATGCGATTAAATATAAAACAAATCAATCTAATTAAAATTAAGACAATATAAATGAAAATAATCATAAAAATACAATAGTTTTTAAAAATCAACAAAAACCCTAATAGTTCTTAACAAAAATCTATAAAAATTCTCTAACTTTTAATCCAAATACATAAAAACACTATTTTAAGTCAAAATCCATTGCAAACATTCAATTTTCATCAAAATCCATGCTAAACTCCATTTTCATAAAATCTGTCAAAAACCCTATTTTGAAAAAAAATTCAAAACAAAATATTGGTTTTTCCTTTATGATTTGAATATTAATAATGTTTATAAAGATGGAAAAATCATTATCATCTTCTTCATTATCATTGTATTGAACAAAGTTTGTTGAATGAATTGGCAATGGGCTTGTAAATATTTGTAAGTATTGATTAGGTGAAAAAACCAATTTATATCCTTTGTCATTAATAGGTCATCATACTGGATTTGATTAGAATGAGATCTTGCACTTGGTTATAAATATGCTTACATCTTTCCATATCATGTCGAGGTGTACGATGATATTGAAAAAATGTTTTTGCATTAAAGTTTGGTGGTAAAGGTTTAATTGTTTGAATATGACTAATTGGAGGAAGTTGAATCATATTCTTGTTTAACAATTGCAACATGATCACATGGAGAGAATCAAACAACTATGAAAATTTCCTATCTCATGGCCTAAATTTATATCTAGAGTTATGTTTACAGTAGTTACTTTTGTCTCAATATTATGAGCAGTTTGACATGAATGTTTATCAAGTAATGAATTTTTTGTTTTTCTTTTTAAATGATTGATAGTTTTTTTGAGGCATGACTTATATGATTGACCAATAGGAGCCTATGAAGGGGTACCTTCATACCAACTAATCGATATTCGATAATCATGAAGGGTTATACAAAAATGTGTTAAGGATGGATATTTCATTAGCAATTTATTATCTTGAATATTAGGTTGTAAGTTACCTATAAACACCCTTTGAATGTCAACATCTTGAAGACTATAGGAGAATTTCAAATAAAGGGATTAGTATCATTTCATAAAGTTTTTTATTTTCTCTTTAGGTCCTTGATTACAATGAACTAAATTTGTTAATGTAACTTGAGGACTGATGTTCACTTGAAAGTGTTGGAGGAAATCACTAATGAGTTGTGTAAAGGAGGTAATTGATTTGTTTGACAATGAACAAAACCAATCCAAGGCCATATCTTTCAATGATCTAGAAAAGAGTTTCACTATGAGTGAATCTTCAAAAATAAAGTCTCTACACAAGGTAGTAAAAACTAACAAATGGTTATTAGGATATTTTTTACCATTGTACTTTCCAAAGCGAGGTATTTCAATGTTTTATAGTATAGGTGTATTTAAAATAGTGAACATTAATGAGATATGTGTAAGGTATTTTGGATGTTTACTATTGGTTTGATTTTGGTTTAAGTTTGAAATTTTTTGTTGTAATAATGTCATGCTTTAAAAAAGTTGATTTATCACAAGATCATTGGGCCACATGTTGTGAGAGTTTTCCAAGTATGGTGAACTAGTATGGAGGAATGGTGGGATATTATATTTCATGTTTAGGAGGGGTGATGAATATGGAGGTGTTATAGGTGAAGGGACAAAACTATTATAATTTCCACTAGAAATTCCTAAGCTTGAGTTTAAACCATTGTTATATTCCATCATTGATGCTATGACTGGAGGTGTAAAGTTGGGAATAGAAGGCATTATTGTGGGAGAGGAAACTTATTTTCCAAAAGGATTTTGAGCATTAGTCAAAAATTTCGTGAAACTAGCTACCAAAGGAATATTAGAATCTACTATATTAGCTAGGCTACGTAACACTTCTATCCCTTCCTAATCATTTACCAACTTCCCAATGCTATCCAAAAGAGGGATTGCTTCTCCATCCAAAGGTTCAATGCTTAAGAATTGTTGAATTCATTGTAGGTCTTTATCCAATTATTCTAGATTATCATTGGGGACCTTAGAAATAACATATGCCAAGTCCACATAAATGTTAGGTTACAAAAAAGACATGGGTAATGTAGGACTAGGGAGGGAATATAAGATGGATTGGGTAGACATAATACGTTGAGTGAAAGAGTTATAAGAATCAAGCTCAACATTGGCTATGATTGCAACATAGGAAGCCATAAGTCTACAACTACATCTCACGTGGGTATTAGTGAAGTGACACAAGGTCATGAAGCTCATAAATTTTCTACAAGATTCAAAACAATTTAATGCTCATACAATGAAGGGAAAACACAAAATAGTCACAAAAACTAAAATAATTTGCACACACAAAACCCAAAACAACATAAGAATCATAGAGATAGAACTATGATCCAAATCTTTGTCAAAACTGATTGGACAGGGAATTGGCACCCTAGACTGATGAGGTTGATTTTTGTTAAATTTAAAATCTAAAAATGAGATATAGTATCTGAGGATCCTAATTGAAGATGTTTAGGTCTGCCAATAGGAATACTTTTAGAAATGCACAAAATTTTAATTTTATATACATGCAGCCATAATGCCTGATTAAATATAAAAACAAATCAATCTAATTAAAATCAGACAATATAAATGAAAATAGTATAAAAATACCCTAGTTTTTTTAAAAAATCCAACAAAAACCCTAGTTTTTAACAAAAATCTATAAAATTCTCTAATTTTTAATCCAAATACATAAAAAACACTATTTTTAAGTCAAAATCCATTGCAAACATTCAATTTTCATCAAAATCCATGCTCAACTCAAATTTTTTATAAAAATCTATCAAAAAACCCTATTTTGAAAAAAATCAACTAAAATTAAACAAATCTAATTGAAAATTTGATTAGAGAAAATAAAAAATCAAGAATCTAACCTTTTGAATATGGATTTGCACCAAATCGGATATCTGATTTGTGGAATCAACTTTCCACTGTGCACCCGCCGCGGTTAAGCAAATGTCGAATGAAAATGAGTTTTACTCGGGCCGAAATAGAAGTATATATATATGTGTGTGTCTAAAATCGGATATCCGATTTGGATCGGATATCCAATTTTGAAATCTAGGTTTGGGCTTTGCTTTGGTAGTCACCCGAGCCACATAAAGTCAACTCGGCATTTTCGCATTTTTGAGTCGTAGAAACACGTTATTTTTTCTCCATTGCCACTTTTTGGCATACCATGATCCTGCACATGCCCGACTGTAAGAGAGGGGGAGCAACCATGTCAAAGCTCTAGGTCATGGAGAGCTGAGAGTGGAGGGCTACCCTAACTTACCTCACTCTAAAGGGATTTTTTCGGATGAGGATCAAGAATGAAGAGCACTATGAAGTACTTTTGTCACTCTACAGACTTGGAATTCTATTTGGGGCTAGAAAAGTCAATTTTGTGAGTCTGAACTGTACCTTAGACAACTCTTTGTCTGAGGACGGCAACACGGGTCTAGGATGATAGTGGGACGCATTGGCGTCTCTCTAGCACATTGGCGTTCGTACAGCTAGAAAACGTAAAGTACAATAGAAAAGGATAGAAACCTACTTAACAATCTAGCTAGTTGATTTTAACAAAAAGGACATAATGATAAAGTGCAAAAAGTAAGTGCAAAAATAATAAAATAAGTAGATGAGAACTAGGGTGATGAACACCAACTCACTAAAATGCCAGTTCACTAGCAGGCTTCATGCACACATTCACCTACACACAAGCAAGAAGGGGAAAATTGTTGGGGATGTATAGGGGCCTACCTCAGTTAAACCCCCGCTTTGGTGTTTCCACCTCCATGGATAGCCAGAAAAGCAACAAAGTAGAAAATATGATCAAGAAAATAGAAAAGTAAGAGAGGTTGTTGAACACTATGAAATAATACTATGCTAGTCTATCAAACCACAAAAGGGAGAGTGAAGCATTACCACCTCGACCCAAAGGCTCTCAAGGCCAATGAAGGGAGAATGCAAGTAACAAACTTGGAAAAGTCACCACAGCTATAGCGGTGATGAAGGGAGGTCTCACAAGACTCCAAGCTTGCAACTTCTATGGTATCCTCACACATAAAAAATGGAGTTCAAATGGAGTAACTAGTTGTTGTAATGCTCAATGGAGCTGTGAAAGTTGCTTGAATTGTAAAATGGAGATCTCAAGAGAATGTGGAAGATCCAGAAGTGTGTAGAGAGATGAAGTGATAGTGAAGATTATTCTTTTGAAGGTGGGATGGAAAGGAATAAGACGTTTTTGGGTCAGTTTGTCGAAAGAAGGATGTTACAATTTGATGCAAAGGCATCCAAAAGCATTCAAAAATTGAGGTAGTTGAAAGTGAAGTTCAGTTTAGCCAACAACATGGCTAGCCCAGTATGTTAATGATCAGAGGTTGTGGATTAAAGGGTTTGTTGTTGAGGGTACGTAGTTTAACCATGTTAAGTTTCAGAGATCTGCATGAAGGATTGATCAAGTTGTGAATATTTGTGTGATGACAGTTGTTAAGTTTTTCTAGCTAGTGTTCCGAAGGGAAGATGATGTGATTCCAGTACGTGGAGTTGTTGCTGAAATTTCTATGGTGATTCATAAGGCTCATGGATGTTTCCAAATCTTGTGTTGTTGGTCCACATTGATCTGTGTGCCCGCAATTGGTGATTTTCTTTTGAGAGTTTATATTTTCCATGTTCTTGGCTGATAGGGTGTTGTAGCATGTTGTGGATCTTTGAGGAGTAGTTCTTGAAGGTGTTTTTGTGATCAAGGATGTTGTTTTGGGTTTTGGCTTTGTTGTGGCTGACCTTAGTTGATTTGCAATGTAATTTTTTATTGTTTGGGGCCGACCTATTTGGTTCTAGATGTTATTTTACTAACTATTGTAATTGGGATGACATGTTAAATATTAAATGATGTGTGGATGATATAAATCAAGGAGAGAGTATTTGTTACGACAGATAGAAGAGGGATAGATCAATTAGGTGCTTGATAGTGTGAAGTATGAATCAGGGTGATGAAGTATTATGATCTGGAATAATCTCATAACAAAGAGAGTGTGGAGTAGGAAAAGAAGTCGATGGAAAATTGTTGTTGTATGAAATATTTGTAATCCCTAGGCTACGGCCTAGAATTTGTAAGCCCGAGAGGCATATGTAATGTGTTTTGAGATTATAATATAATGTGGAGGATCTTTGAAGGCTAGGTTTTTCCCTGTTAGGGTTTTCCCATGATATATCTTGTGTCTCGTGTTCATGAATGCCATTTATATTTATGTGGATTAGTTGTTAAATTCCATTGCATATATGCTTAATCATGGATTTTGTAGTTTAGGCTACAAGGCCGGACAGTCCTTAATTGGATCCTCCTACCTTGACTACATCAAATGGTATCAAAGTTGGTTGTGAGTCTGATTGTGAATATGTTGGAAAGGAAGATGATGTTAAAATAAGTGTGAAACCCTAGAGGAGAGATTGAGGCAAGATTTGGTTGTTTATCTGAGTTTTTTTAATGGGGAAGAGTGGGAAGAGGATGAAGAAGGAAAATGAAACCCTTATCTATCAAAGAATACTTTGGAAGAAGAATTGTGTGAAACCAAGAAGTGTAATGCAGAATTAATGGAGAGAATGAAATAACTAGGTGAAGACAAGTATGATTCTCTTCAAGAAGAACTGGATATGCTTGAGGATCTTGAAAAGGAATTTGTTGAAGGATTCAAGTTGTTTAAGAGGTTGAAAAAGAGGAAAAAATATCTAGAGGAAAGTTTGAAAGAGTTGAATGACAAGAATAGTTTGCAGAAGAAGGAAATATCTGGCTTGAAGGAACATGTTGATCAGTTGGAGCAGTAACTTATTGCATGCTAGAAGGAGAAGGAGAATGAGAATCTGATAGCTAAGCTTGAATGTTGTGATGTTTCTTGTGATACTAATGATTTGTGTCATGTTGCAGAAGTTTCTTTAGAAGGTGAAGTTGCAGATGACAAGGTAATGAAGCTTGTAATTGTTGGTGATGGTATTGGTTTCAAAATCATGTAGAGAATGGGATATGAAGGAAAAGGATTGGGAATGTAGCAACAAGGAATTACAGAACCTATTGAATCGGTAAAGAGATCAAGAAGTGAAGGCTTTGGATATGATAGAGGTAAGAATTTTATTGCAAGTTTGAATCAAAGAAGGGAAAGTATGTACTATTCACATTGTAATAGGCATGGACACGAAAGGGATTTTTGTTGGGATCTACATCCTTGTAAGTTATGTGGATTAAGGAATCATTCTGAGAAGATGTGTTGGGATAAAATGAGAAGGAGAAATCCTATGACATATTTTAAGTACATGGATTATGGATGGATTGATGGAGCAGAGTAGAAACATGTTGCTTGTATGGTTAGAAGATTGTATAGATGGAAGAACTCATATGTTGGAGGAAAAGAGGAATCAAGATGTAGAGAAAGAAGACCTTATGCAGAGCATAGAGGATTTTGGAGGAAGAAAGAATCAAGTGCTGAGTGTCATCAAGAACCTAATGAAAGAGAAGCAGTAAAGGATGTGGAAATAGTTTGTGCAGATGAAAAGGAGCCTGAATTAATTTATCCAAAGGAAGGGGAACCTTTGGAGGAATCAGATTTCCTTGTGGAACTAGAAGAAGGTGAAGCATTGATCTTAAGGAGAAAGTTTTGCAAAGTAAATGTGAATGATCTTGAGGCAACTTATGGAGAAGGATTGCTTAGACCGTTGACTAGTGAGGCAGTGCAAGGCTTGCAAGTAGATTTCCAGACCTTGACCATGACAAGATAAATAACCAGAGGCAACTTGCAAGGTGGGATTGCTTAGATCACCGACCAGTGAGGCAGTGCAAGGCCTGCAAGTAGAACACTGAACTTGGAAGAGCTTGAGGTAGTTTGCAGGGTCGACTTGAATAGAACACCAACCT
>VDFB02168118.1:156281568-156303834 GCA_007258455.2 Sequoia sempervirens
CCACAAACCATCAATATTCTGCATATCATCTCACATACATAATCATCATCATAATATAGATCTGTTAGTCTAAGCATCTCATAAATCATACATTTCCATAATCACAACATATCACGTCATCCACCTCATCCATCATCACATCATATCATCATTTAAGTTGTTTAAGATAATATAGATCTGTTATTCTAAGCATCTTAAAACAATCTCATTTGCATCATCATCCTTGGTAATCATCCATTTTGAACCTCTTATCGTGAGATCAATCAAATCTAATCTTTTCACGGATCTCTCAAGGGGCAATGTACTAGTGTACTTCTTTCCTCTGGGACAAGAGAAAAATTAGAATTTCTTGAATTTTGATCGCGGCAAGTTTATTCTTTGAAACAACGCAACAAGTACATTTCTTCAAAGAGGGGCAAAATGTAGACATGCAAAATATGCATACATTTCAATCCAATAGTTTAATCAAATAACCTTCATTTAATCAAATCTAACATTTCCTCCTTCAAATTAAATAAATCCACTTCATCATTACCTCATTTAAATAAATCAATCAAATACTAACATTTCATCTTTTATAAATCATTCCCTAGATTCATATTCCTTAAATTAATCAACCTTTATCTTGCATCCTCCATTTAATTAAATAAACCAAACTTTATTTAATTAAATCTCCAAATGCATATTCCATCCCTTTTTGATTTAAATAAATCCAAATATTCAAGTCAAAAGGGTCAAAATCACCTAATCATCATTTAAGATAATCTAATCCTAATTAACCTAACTTAACCACCCATCACATCCTCTAGCTTTTCCCACTTGTACCAATAAATCATTTTAATCCATTTATAAAATCAGCATTTTCCATCAACGTGGCATCTTTGAGGAATATTTCCTCAAGTTTGAATTCAAAAAACAAGTGGACATGTACATCCAACAAAGCATTTATGAGCTCTTACATGGCTCTTACATGTCCCTTTGCAAAGGTCAAACTCAACATTTACTCTCAAATTCAAATTTGAAATCTACCTCTTTGGCACATTGACCAAAATGTGCTCATTCCTCATCCTATCACAAGCTGACAAGTGGCTTCATCTCATTGGCCAAATCATTATCCCACATTGCTCTCTCATAAGCATTCTTTCAACTTGAGAATCTTTAAATAGAGGCTTCATCCTTCAACAAATCCTCCACAACAATCTACAAAGCTTATGCAAAGTCACTCTCTTAAACTGAGAATTGATTTTGTCCACCATCATTTGCAACATCAAGCTTATCAAGGGTTGGGAAAGGGCTATTTTCCACAATAGCACCAATCCAATATGAGATAGGGGTTTGATCATGTTTTTATATGCTTTATTTAGTTATCTTGAATCTTTTCATCTTATGTGCATATTTTAACATGATTAAAGTATTTCATAGGAACACTATGGTATTTGCATAGTTTGAATTAACATGCTAATGTGTTGTGAAGTTCAAGCTATTTTGCAGATATAAGGTGTTTACAATAATCAAGAAACTAAGTCCATAAGCACTCAAAGAAATAAACTAATATCTTTTCAACACTAGAATGTTTAGAAATAAAAGGGCATGCTACCAAACAATTAGGAATAAAAATATGAATCCTCTCTTTAAAGTAGACTTTACAATCTCACCAAGGTCTTCAAACCATTAGATATGAGCTTTACAAGGGTCACTTAGAGATAAATGATATTTTGATATAATGAGGGGTTTGGAAAAACTTAGAATGTAACTAATCATAGAGTTTTGGAAGCTCAATCTTGGGGAAAATATAATCTAAGCCTTCACTAACTAGCTCACAAAGAAATGATGAAAGATAAATGGAAAGATAGGAAATGAAAATAAAAGAAGAAAAGTGAGAAGAAGATGAAGAGGAAGAGAAAAAATAAAGAGGAGAGTCCCATATCCTACAAGAACAAATATTGTCACATGGGGTATTTCTTATAAATATAATAATAATTTATACCCTTGTCAGTTCTTCTACTCAACAAAAAACTTCAATTGTGCAAGTGAATACAAGACATTAATAAAAACCATATTATGCATGCAAATAATAACCATTACAATTTACAAATAAATGTTCATTAAATATAAGATAGGTTATTTTTAAAAGAGATACCAATACAAATATGATGTTCATTGATTATAATTTATGAAAATTAATTAATATTAAAAACCCTTAGTAGATATGTGCATAGCTCGGAAAAATTGGCATCCTTTTATAAAAAGTATCTCCAATAATATTATATTTTCCTCTTTCAGTCCAATGTGTAATGAAACTTATTTTGTTGTTTTAATGAAAATACATAGCCAATGATGGCCAAATATTGTACAATCATTTTTAATGTACCTAAACCTTATGGGAATGTTCTTGGAGAAAGTTAGATGACTATAAATTAATGTACGATATACATAGAGGAGAGCACAAGGAATGTAGGGTGATGTGAAGACCATACTAAGTTGTCAACATGGAATTTGATAAAGCCAAATAATAAATATGATATATATGCCATCCCTACATTTGTTAATTATCCAAGTATGACACTCTATGCCCACTTTTAGTTTCTCATTTGCTAAACTATCCATATTTGAGAAATAGGGGAAGCATACCATCAAATCCTACATATAGTAAATTAATCAAACAATAAAATCAAAGTTTAAATCTATAATTAAATAAATTTTAGGGTGCTTAAATCTTCTTAAATTATAGTGATGAGGTTACTACGGGATCAAAAGACCAAATTAATTTATGTAGGTAGATCAAATAGGAGCTTAGATGGGCATAAGTACCCTAGAAATGCACAAGGAACTAAGGCACAAAAGAGGAAACAAACCATAAATGCCCCCTAATTTAACTAGAAATTAAAGACATATTATAAACAACATAAAGAAAATTTATGAGCAGGTTAATGGGTTAATGAAATATACACAAACTCTACTATAATTTTTAGGATATGCTCATAGTTACTAAAGAATTGGTGGTGTCATAATAGAAGAGATAATAAAAGTTTCAAGTGGTTATACACTACCATTCTTAGAGCATAGCAAGTTGGTTCAATTAGTTAGGTGAGAAAAGTTTATTAAAGGTATCAAAACTTGTGGGGTTGGATTGATAGGGGACCTACTTGTGTCAATATGTTAAGTAGTGGAAATATCTAGTAATGATATTTATATTGGGAAGTATATCCATTTTAAAACAACTCTATCTAGCATTAATATGAAACATTGGGTTCTATCACAACTTTCTTAAGGGGTTGGTATTGTCCTTCTAGTAGTTGAGGGTAGTGGTTATAGTTTATGGTATTTAATTGGTTTTTATATATGTTGTCTATGGATACCTACTCCACCTTTGATACGGTTATATATACAATGGGTTAGTTTTATATGTAGCGTAATTGATTCCTTTAGTTGCAACATTGAGGCCTCTTTATAGATCCCTAATATATTAATCTTATATATGCGAGCCTCCTTAAAGATCCTTCATAAATATGGTCATAACTTTTAGTACATGTGTAAAAGTGAGAATTTAGAATAATAAAGGAAACAAATAATGAATTTAAAATATTATTATAAAAATAATGCAAACCTTTGATTAAGTGTATTTTCTTTATAGAAGATTTATATGTGATTATGAGTGTGGTTGTTCAAATGATCATGTAATATCTTTGTAAGATAATATATCAATATAATGTGATAGTTGAAAGAATAAGAGATATTCAAAGATTATTCAAAGATGATTGAATTTGTGAGAGGAAAGATAAATTTATGATTTTTGGATGAAGAAATGAATAGTTGTAATTAATTCACTTGATTTAAAAACTTGAATTTACTTTTTATTTATTAGCTGATAGACTATATATGGTATGAAATTTCACCAAAACCTGTCTCACGCTGCCTGAAAAAGTCTCATGTCGTTAAATAGCTCATTAGAAACCATTTTCGGTTACAAATTTCCGCTCCACGTTCAATCTTACAGTTGTAAAATATTGTATCAAATCTGCAAGAAATCGTATCAAATCTGCATGGTGTGTAACCTTCTCTTTTATTCTCAGTGGTGAGTGGCCTGCAGAGGATGGTGGTCGGGCTTTGTGGGTTTCAAATTCCTGTCCTCTAGGAAATGAAGAATCAATGGAGAAGAAGATGCTTCCTCTCATATCATGTCTACTGGAAGAGATCCTCAAGCATGCTCCAAGCAAGGGCCACAACACATTATTTTGTAAGGACACTAATATATCTGAAAGTTCACTTTTGTGAGTAGATCCACAAACATGTAAAGAGCTCCAAAATTTCTTGTTCCTCTACAGATATTTCTGGCTACGCATCTGTGAATTCCCCTTCCAAGTGGGTTCTCTTATTTTGACAGGGTCATTTACCTGGCACACTCTAAGCGCTGAGAGGCTTAGGTGGCTGGGCCCATTCTGACATTTCCGTACCCTATCACATTCACGGTTTTGCTTTTTAGAAAGTCCGTTTCGGTAAACTCTGTTCCTCCATTTTTCACCTTTAAAGTTATTCTTTTTACTCCCACATTTCATGCGAGAATAAATACTCTGGAATCCTTTCCTATAAATACTCCGCCGAAGTAATATTATAGCATAGTATTTTAAACCAAAAGTGTGCGCTTGTGTAGGAGATGAATTCGGTGTAATGACAGATTAAATAAAGATGTGCTGGTATTTAAATAATATAAAATTTTAAATAATTAATTAAATTGG
This sequence comes from Sequoia sempervirens, assembly GCA_007258455.2. Lineage (NCBI taxonomy): Eukaryota > Viridiplantae > Streptophyta > Pinopsida > Cupressales > Cupressaceae > Sequoia > Sequoia sempervirens. The sequence continues at coordinate 156,286,305 of VDFB02168118.1, forward strand.
TTTAACAATAAATATAATGAAAGATGACAAATATTTTACAATTAAAAATAAAGATGATGAAAATTAAAAAATATTTAATAATAAATATAAATAATGAAAGATTTTGAATAAGTTTTATATAATAAATTATTTTATATTTTTATTTTTTAAAATATTTTTTTGTTATGAGGGGTCTTTAATATATATAATGATTTTTGAAGATATATATTTTTATTTTATAACTATTGGAAATTTTTTATTTTATTTAGTAAGAGTTATTTCTATTTATAATTATTTTTTAATTTGAAATGACTCTTATAAAAAAAATTCAAGAATAAAAAATAACAACAATCAATATTATAATTTCTAAAAGATTACGACAAAAATAATTCTAATAGCACTTATTAAAATGATTTGTGAAAAATAATTCTTAAATGAAAATATAACAATAACATAAAAATTATAAACAACTTTAAAAATATTATAATTCATAAAATATTTTGTAGTCCATGTTAATGAATAGTAGGAAAATTTATAATATTCAAATTTAATATCATTTTTTTTTTCCATTCATAAAAATATATTGAATTTTATTAATTATAAATATTAAACAATAATATTTTCCCCTATGAATTATAATCATACCTCTCAAAATCTAAATAAATAATGGATATCTACAATAGTAGTAAGATATAAAGTGGCATGCCATGGTCATATATAAAAAATTGAAACACAATTAAATATTTAACAAATTGAAACTATTTAAGAATTATTTAACTTTTTATTTACTTTAAGAGTTAATTAAATATTTAACAAATTAAAACTATTTAAGAATTATTTAATTATTTATTTACTTTAAGAGTTATTTTATATGTTATGAAACACAATTAAATGTTTTAAAAAATTAAAATTATATAAGAATTATTAAAGTTATTTTTGTTTACTTATTATCTAAGTTTTTTTTTTAAATTAAAATCTTCTAAGTAAATGAAAAATATTTATAAAATAACTTTTAAGTTAATAAACATAAATTAATGTCAATTTTATAAACATACAACTGATCATCTATCTTATAATTTTTCATGGATAAATTAATTGGTCTTTAAATATTCAAGAAAATGTTATGATGAATTTATTAACAATGATAATATTAAACCAAACAAAGATTCCCACAAGTTCATGTATTCCTTAATATGTTCCCTTTTTAGTTGTTTGGTTAATATAGTAAGAAAAACTTCTACATTTCTCATCACATGTCTTCAATTAACTCTTGAATTACATAATCTTATGGAATGATAAGTTTGAATTATTTCACTTTTCTTATGATTTGTCCCCTTATGCTAACAAATCAAAATGATAAAGCATGAAGTAAAAAATATCTAATAACATACATATAGTCAAAGCTCTTAGCTCCCTCCATTGAATTAGAGATATTGGCATCATCACAAACCTTCTTATGGCTCAAAATTTTATCATTAAAATTAAATAGAGTTCTCCTCAAAGTGCACACTCATTAGCATAATTATTTAGGACATCAATCTATATGTTTTAACTCAATATTTTGAAGACTGATGGATGCTTCTTAGAAAGGAACATATTTTTCAAGTATATTTTCAAAAAGTGAATTTTTTACTTTCAACCTTGAAAATTAACAAGGATTTATTTTCTAAGAAAATATCCATACCTTTCATCTTCTTGGTGGATTCTTCCAAAATCCACTATCTTTCACATTCTTGCAACTTTGAATTTTATTCTTCCTCATGCTCAACTATCATAGTTTCTCATTCACATAAGGATTTATATAATCCTTTTGAAAGTGATAAGACTTTAATTTCTTGAAATTCATAATTCTTTTTCTATACTTTTCTATGGTTTTTTATTATCCCTTTCTTGTAGATCTAGAATTGTTCTTTCTTTTGTTCATATTCTATAATTTTCACTAAGACCCTTTCTTGAAGGTTTGAATCTAGTATATGCATAATTTTTTGGTTTTATGATCTATTTTTCTAGTTCTTTAACAAATTTCTCTAACTCTTCTTTTGTATCAACAAGTTTAATTAATATAATTATATTATTTTAAAAGAAGGATTTGGTTCCATGATCTATTTTTGTAGTTCTTTAACAAATTTCTCTAACTCTTCTTTTGTATCAACAAATTTAATTAGTATATTTATATTATTTTAAAAGTAAGATAATAATATTATATAAATATATTATCATAAAAGACACCTATTATTAGAAGAAACCATTGAATATATTAAAGACCTTCATAATAAAAAATATATTTAAAAAAATAAAAAAATAAAATAATTTATTATGTAAATTTTATTCAAAATCTTCAATTATATATATTTATTATTAATTTTTTTAATTTCCATCATCATTAATTTTTTAATTGTAAAACTTTTTTCATCATCTTTGATTATATTTATTATTAAACCAATTTTAATTAATTATTTAAAATTTTATATTATTTAAATACCACAGCATCTTTATTTAAATTCCCTACACGAATTCATCTCCTACACATAGCGCAACACTATTTTAAAACACTAAGCTATTATTTACTTCGGTGGAGGATTTATAGGAGAAGATTCCCATGGTATTTATTTTCAAGGAATGTGGGAGTAAAAAGAATAACTTTAAAGGTGAAAACAAGGAACATAGTTTACCAAAAAAAAAGCAAACCGCGGAATGTGATAGGGTATGTAAATGTCAGAATGGGTCTGCCACCTAAGCACTTAGCTTTGAGGTATTTGCTAAGCCCAAACATTTTGGATACATGATGGGCTCCAGCCTAAACAAAATTATGCCTCCGAAAGAGGCACTGAAATATTTTCTGGTGTCCATGGGAGCCGACTTGGAAGAGAATTTATTCATCTGTATTAATTTGGAGCAGCAGAGGTTTGATCCTATGACCTATTCACATGTGCTCCACAAGCGATTACTATGCAGTCAGAGGCTATGGTCCTCTTCTTGCCATGAAAAATTCCCATACCCATCTACAATTTCAGCTACCTAATACAGATGATGCAGTGCTTCAATATGGTTTGACCCACTAGCAGATGGAGGCAGTCATTTAGCTCAAATACAAGGCAGTAGTGTTGAATGACTGTGGAAATTAAAATGAGCATTGATAATGTGAGGTACAGTGTTTTTCAATTGGAATTTGGGAAAACAGTTGCAGTTTCAAAAGAAGGTCATTTTCCTTCTAGAATAAGCTTGCGCCTTGCCCCTCATGATTCTGCCCAAGTGCAAATGGTGAGCTTGAAAAAATCTTCTGCCAACCCAGTTAAAAATATGACTTCACATAGCATTTTTCTTGATACTGACTACCATTCTAAATTTCCCACCTATGTAAAATCATTCTCTCAATGAAACTAGTTTTAGTACTAATCATGTGAGTAGTTGGAAATTCAAAAAAAGTAGTGAAGGAAAGAAGGGAATTTTTTTCAATCCCAGAATCATGTCTTGTAATAATCTGTAGCTTTGAGATGTTACTGATATCAACAAAAACTTTAGGTTCTATGTTTTTGTAGATTCCAGTACTTGTGTTACCTACTACCAGCTTGGGTTCAACATTTTCCTAGCATTTTCCAAAGCCCCCAAAATCTCAGCCAAGGTGGATGGTCTAATCCAAACACATTCTTCTCCACTGAACTCATCTTTATAAGAAAAAATTAATTTGGGTGCTCTAGAATCTTCACATCTTTGTCTACAAAATTTGGAATATGTAGAAACTCTAGTTGGATTGTATTCAGGCAACTTATTTGGGTAAGGAATTTAATTTTTTTTTCCAAAAGATGTTGAGACCCAAGTCTTCTAAATCAACATCCCATGTAAAATTTTTACAAACATCAGTGATGGGTCAGTAGCCAGTACACCTGCATACATTCCCTGCAATGGCTTTCTCAGCTTCCAAAACCAATTTTTTTGAAAAGCCATGTCTATGATCACAGTTTCCTTTGGATTCAGCCTGACGAAGAGCACCATAAAGAGACATACACCATCCTGGACTGCAATACACACACTATGATGCATGATGTCCATCCCTATGATTTCCAAGCCCTTCAGAAGTTGTGATGGAACAACCATCTATAGACCCCAACAGTGTCAAGCACAAACTTATTAAAAATTCATCTGTCTCCTTTGTATTAGTGTTTTTTTTCGATAAATACACAACACAAGCTTTTTATCCCCCTAAAAACAATAGATGACTTCAGCCCAAATTGGTCTATAAAACTTGTCAAAGGGTATTTAGTATCTACTAATTTAGATACTTGTTCATATTTGTTTCTGGTTCTAAAATAAATTCATCAAAACTTATATGATTGTCTATGAGTCTCTAAGGTTTTCTAAATACTAGATAAAACAAATTGTCCAAAACTTAGTTGGGTTTTAGCTATCTTTTTTATGTTTTCACTTGTTAAAATATGAAGTGTGTTGCAAGCCATTCTTAAATATCATTGGATCCTATTTATGTATGTATAATATTTTTATCTTACAATGGGAATCTTATTTATGTACATTACATACTATATAAAATTGAATTTAGATTTCATACAAATCTTTTGATATTGAAGAATAGTGTTCTCAAGTGGGTATGTCAACAAATATATCCCAAAAGCCATTTTCTCTAGAAAAGCAATAAACAAGAAAACATAAATGTTTACGTAAAGCAAAAAAAGCTATAGCATATACAATTTAAATTAGATTTTGTGTATGATAAGGCATACCTTCTCCACAGCCAAGTTTGGTTGCTTTGTAGTGAGTATGATATTGAAGATAAGAAAGCAGAGTAGTTGTTGGGTGGATTTGAGATAAATCTACTTCAGTCCTTTGCCCATTCAACACAAAATCTAGACAATTTTCATTTGCTAATGCCATGATGTCACTGTGAAAAATACGTCTCCTCTATTGGTGTTGTGAAACCCAACAATAAATTCACTATTGTTTAAACTCAGGAATTTGAATAACAAAAGTTAAATTACTGAAACAAAGAATTAAAATATGCACACCACCATTCACTAAAAATACTAAATGCAGCAGAAAATTAGAAAACCAATCACACTTTGAAACAATGATTTACCTTGGAAAACCCCTAACTTTGGGGAAAAATTAGCATTCAACGAGAGATTTTTATTACTACAGAAAAGAAGAAATTTACAAAACTTCCAAAACTTGGCATCCATAGCAATACTATAAACTTGGATAATGTTAAACTCCTTCTTTCTATTAACTATAATCTCCATTTCTTCTTGTGTCATTTCCTACAAAAACCTTCACTCTATCTCAACAATACCCACATCAATTCCATTTTATAATCTCTCATTCACCATTGGTAAAATAAATCAGAGATTAACTTAGAAATAAAGCAGAGTTGTTGCTAAAAGGGAATTTTCTAAATTGGCAAGTGCATTGTAGATAAGAAGGAGAAAAGCATGAAATTTAATCCAATCTCTCCAACTTGGGTGATACGGTTCTAGGTTGGAAGATTTATCTTTTGAGCTACATTTTCAAGACTCCCTCTTAGCGAGGAAGGTGTTCTCTACTACACCTAACTTGTCCCTGAAGAAGGAAATTTTTCTTTTCATCAAGGCCTTCATTAAGATGTATGCAACCTGTTCATCTATAGATATGTACTGTAGTTGAACTAATCCATGTTGTGCACAATCCCTGATAAAGTGATATCTAATGTCAATATGCTTCGGCCTATCATGAAACACATGATTCTCAGAGAGTTTTATGCAACTCTGATTATCATAGTGAATGATGGTCGATTCTAGCTCCTGACCAAACAATGCCACTAATAGCTTCTGAAGCCATATGGCCTCACATGTTGCTATGCTCACTGCCATGCACTCTGCTTCCACAGAGTTTAATGCAACAGACTTCTGTTTCCTACTATACCAAGAGACAGGTTCCCTTGATCCTATACCAAAACAACACCTCAAAGTACTTTTCCTATCTACTGCATTACCTACCCAGTTTGCATCAATGTAGCCAATCAACTTGACACCATCAGCCTAAGTATATCTCAACCCATACTCAATTGTACCACGTAGATGCCTCAACACATGCTTTGCTACTGTCCAATGTACTCTCTTTGGTTCTACCATGAACTGACTAAGAGAGTTGACTACATAGTAAATGTTTTGTCTTGTTTTGACTAGATACATCAATGACCCAATAAGCTGTCTATACAAGGTGGGTTCAACTACCTCCTGCTTTGATACATTGATCTTCCACCAATTTGTAACTATCAGTGTAGACATGGGTCTACAGTCCAACATTTTGAATCACTTCAAGATTTCCATAGCATATTTCCCTTGACCAAGGAAAATCTCTCCCTTTATTTGCCACACCTCTAGTCCCAAAAAATAGTGCATCAACCCCAAATCCTTCATCTCGAACTCTACTGCTAGGTCCCTCTTACAATCGGGTATGTGTAGGATCATGATGGGCCAAAAAGTGGCGATATAATGGGTATGTGTAGGGTATGTCGCTGATGACTTTTTTTTTACCAAAATTGATGAAACAAAAAGGGTTTTTAAAGGATATTCTTAGCTTTCCACCAATATAAATTATGCTTTACTTTGAATTTAATAAATAATTATTATTCATTTTCTATTTGAATTATGACTAAAGTCCTAATTGATAGGCTAATTGAAAAACATCTATAGCTTTCAAACAATATCACATTTTTTGAATCTGAAACATGTTACATTCTATGCTTCACATACTATAGGATTAAAAAAAAAATTGAATTTCATGAAGTTTTGACCAAGTTAAGGTGGTCGACACGAAGCTTTTATATTTTTAAAAGTTGTAATAAAAATTCATAATTAATTATTTCCAAAAATTACAAAAATATGCATCACATTCGACATGATTCCTCTACTTATATCTAAAATATTATAAAAAAATATTATCATTTTATTGTGGTTAGGTGGTCAGACAAACACTACTTTTATTTTTTCCCTTGAAATTTAAGTACTACTACATTCAAATTTCAAATTTTCACCAAATAGATTTCTTTTAAAAAAAAATAAACCTATTAGTTTAGAAACTACATTCAATTTGCTACAAATTCTATTCTTACATATTTTTAAAATAATATATAGATAACTTATTCAAATTTTTAAGTCAAGTTTCCTTTAAACTCTATTTTTTCTGAATTTTTTGCCACTTAAGGGCCTGTCTTTTCCATGATGATCCTACACATACCCAATCCTCTATGAGCCTCAATGAACCAGTCAAAAAATTCATCCACATACAAGACTAGAATGAGTGGTTCACCTCCCACCATGAGATAGTAAAGGTTGGAGTTTTCCTCATTCTTCACGAATCCCATGCTCTGCAAGTAGCTATCTATGTGCTCATACCATGCTCTAGGTGCCTGCTTAAGTCTATATAGTGCTCTCTTTAACCTGAAAACATGAGAGTCACTCTCATGTGCCAAAAAACCTTCTAGTTGTTCAATGTACACCTCCTCCTTTATGATTCCGTTTAGGAATGTTGTCTTGACATCCATCTGATGAATCTTCCATCCCATTTGTGCTGCTAATGAGATCACAGCTCGTATGGAGGTATATCTAGTCACTGGAGTGAATGTATCATCATAATCAATTCCCTCCTTCTTAGAGAACCCCTTCGCCACAAACCTGGCTTTGTATTTCTCTATGCTACCATCTGCAACATGCTTGATCTTATAGATCCAGTGAGAACCAACCATTGCCTTATCTATAGGCCTTGGCACTACCTCCCAGACATTGTTCTTCATGATGGAGTTGTACTCCACCATGGCATCCTGCCAAACCTACTGTTGTGTAACATCTTGATAGCTGGAAGGATCACTATCAATGAGCTCGCTTAATTATGCCACATAATCTGAATATTTAGCTAGTAGTCTCCTCTCCCTACCACTCATTCTAGGAGCTTCCATAAACTCCTGAGCATCTCGCGTAATCTGAGTTTCCACTCGGCTAGTCCTTCTCCCGCTGATAGGACATACACCAATAGGTGGAGCTTGTTGTTCCTTATTTTTCTACTCCTGATCTTGTGGACTCGACTCACCCAAGGTACCTATATCTGCATTTTTTCTTGTCATAGTGCCTTGTACCTGAGACTCCTTATCCAATTTTGGAGCTTCAATCTGTTGAGTCTGCTTAACTGTTGGAAAATCTTGATATTTTTTGAAGGCTCCTCTAGAAACTTCACATCACGTCTCACTATGATCCTCCTTGTCTTTGGAATAAAGATCCAGTATTCCTTGGAGGTTTCATTGTATCCAACAAAGAAACCTTTCTCTATAGTTGAATCTAACTTGGTTTGTTTCTTTGATGGTATGTGACAGTATTCTATACTGCCAAAGATCCTAAAATGTCCAACCTCAGGCTTCTTTTGGTGTCATTTTCCCCAAAATATTATGAGGTACTCTATTCTAAATATAGATTGTTGTGTTGCAAGCCTCTTCCCAAAGATACTTAGGATGATCCTAATCAAACAACATGGCCCTAGTGTTTGCTTTAACAATTGCCATGTTCTTACACTCAACAACCCCATTTTGTTGTGGGTTGTAGGGAACAATCCACTCTCTCTTGATTACTTCTTTGGTGTAGAACTCTTCGAAGGCTTTGATTTTATACTCACCCCCATTGTCTGTCCAAAGAACCTTGATCTTCTTTCTTGTCATATTCTCCACAAGAGCTTTAAATTCTTGGAAGCAGTTGAAGACCTCATCTTTGGCCTTCAAGAAATATATCTAGGTCTTCCTAGAGAAATTATCAATGAAGCTTACGTAATACTCATAACCCCTCAAAGACTGAGTAGACATGGGACCAAAAAAATTATAATGTATCAAATCAAGAACACCTGTACTTCTACTATCACTTCTTGGAAAGGCTACCTTTGAAAATTTCCTTAGTGCACATCCTTTACATGCATCACCATGTGCTGCACTCAACTCTGGAATTCCTATCATGGTTTATTTGAGTAATTTCAATGCCCCATGGTGTATATGTCCCATCTGTCTATGCCATATCTCTCCTATTTCCATGCTATTGTCACTAATTACTAGTTTCTTTGGAGTTTCAAACTGCAACGTGTATAAATTGTCACTTCTAACTCTAATCTTCTTTTCCTTCTCCAGTACTTGTGTTTTAAATACACCTTTTATCCCTAAAAGAGTATGTTGTGCCCTTTGTCTTCAAGGCAAGATTCTAAAATTAGATTCATACACATCCCTGGAACATGCAATACACATGTGATCTTAATATCACCACTTGACTCCCTCTAAAATGAAACAGTCCCTCTCCCAACTAGAGTACATGTGGACTTGTTTCCCATTTTTATTTGGAAGCCTATCTCTTATGCTTTGTAGTTGGAGAATTTTTCTCTGACTCCTATCATATGGCATGGCACACCACTGTCAACATACCAAACCCCTTTAGTGTTTGAGCTAGATAAGCAATTTAGAAGGGAAAACTCATTTTCTAGTCTAGAGGATATCTCATCAACATTCGTTGAAGTTGTTGTTTTCCTCTTCTTCTTGTCTCCTTTCTTTTGATTTAGAAATTGACTCACATAATGTCCTAGCTGATCACAACCATAACATTTAATTTTTCTTAGGTCTTTCTTTTTATTCTTGTCCCCTTTTGAGGTAGAATCACTGCTTGCCTTTCTTGGCTTTGCCTTTGCTGGCAAGAGCAACATTCTCTTCTACCTCACCCTTATGACCACTGTTGTTTCCTCCATTAACATAGCTCATTCGTAACTCTTCCTGAGTGAAATTAGTCCACAAACAATCCCAATTAGGAATATCTTGCCGTCTAGATACAACTTGGACAAAGATGTCCCATTCTTTTATGAATCCTGCCAATGCAATCCTAAACCTCATCATTTGGTATTGCTACCCTGGCAGTTACCAACTCATCTTTTACTATTATGATCCTAGTAAGGTAGTCCACAATGCTCTCCCCTTTCTTCATTCTGGTGTTTCTTAGCTTATCCCTGAGAATTAGTGGCTTGTTCAAATTTGAACTTTGGTATAGGTTGAGTATGGCATCATACATATTTTTGCAAGTGTCTAAATATGCAATATGAGGAACAAGGTGATCCTTGACCCCATCCATAATGATGCATCTAGCTTTAGCATCTTCTTTCCGTTAGGTTTCCAGTAGCATAGCATTTGTCAGAATGTAAATGGTAGTGGTTGCATATTCCTTTAGACCATTCTCCTCTAGTAATAGAATAATTCTCATTTTCCACATGCCAAAGTTTGAAGCCTCTCAAGTCTGTATAAATCTCTTAATCCAGTTGCTGCCATTGTTGAAACCCTTGAAATTAAACCTCCTTGAACACGAAAAGAAAATAAAAACTTTCACCTATGCGATTAAGTCTTAGTTTTCTCTTTTAGAGTATTAGCTATGATACAACGTGAAAAATACGTCTCCTCTATTGGTGTTGTGAAACCCAGCAATAAATTCAGTATTGTTTAAACTTAGAAATTTGAATAATAGAAATCAAATTGTTGAAACAAAGAATTAAAGCATGCACAACATCATTCACAAAAAAATACTGAATGTAGTAGAAAATTAGAGTAAACCAATCACACTTTGACACAATTATTTACCCTAGAAAACCCCTAACTCTAGGGAAAAACCAACATTCAATGAGAGAGATTTTATTACTACATAAAAGCAGAAATTTACAACAACTAGTAGAACTTGGCATCCATAACAATACTGAAAACTTGGATAATGTTCAACTCCTTCTGTTAACTTCAATTTCCATTTTTTCTTGTGTCATTTCCTACAAAAACTTTCAATCTATCTCTACAATACCCACATCAATTCCATTTTTATAATCTCTTATTTACCATCGGTAAAATAAAGTAGAGATTAACTTAGAAACAAATCTGAGTTGTTTGTAAAAGGAAATTTTCCAAACTAGCAAGTGTGTTGTAGATAAGAAGGAGAAAAGCAAGAAATTTTATCCAATCTCTCCAACCTAGGTGACACAGTTTGAGGTTGGAAGATTTATCGTTCGAGCTACGTTTTCAATAATCACAACTTCTTTTACACTCTCTCAGTTGAATGTTAAATTTTTCAGTGCGGTTAACTTCTTTTACACTCTCTCAGTTGAATGTTAAAGTTTTCAGTGCAATTAGTTTTGGTGATATGTGTTAAATAAGAAGAGACAGTCAAATCCGTAATTATTCAATGGAATTAAATTTGGGGAGTCATCCCTATGGATTGCCAACCACCAAAAAAACAAGAACATTTAGCATTCATCAACTTCTCGCTTTTAAAAATAATAATAATTTTCTTTTTCAATGATTTTTGAATTTGATTGTGTGAGAATGTTTACATCAATATATCGGATCACACTCTTGATCCATCATCAAGATAAAAGCAAAGAGCTTAAGGAGAAAAATGTTTTAATCAAAGTGTTGTGGTTGAATTAATTGAATACAATTGATGAGGTGATTGATGAAAGCAAAGAGCTTAAGGAGGAAATTGATATTTTATTTAAAAGATATTTTTTTAATCAAAGAGTTGACAATTGATGAGGTGATTGATGAAAGCAAAGAGCTTAATGAGAAAAATGATATTTTATTAAAAAGATAATTTTTTAATCAAAGAGTGTGGTTCAATTAATTGAATAAAATTGATAAGGTGATGACATGTTAATAGATATCTTAGTGTCTATTTTTAATAGATTTGTAGTACATTTTTGAGTTGTAATTTTTAAAATGAAGTATAAATTTACATGAATACAATTTGACAAAGTGGAATGTCTTTATGTAAACAACTATCTTATAGACTATTAATTTAATTCAATTGAAAAACATTTCTTCATAAAATATTATTATGTGAGCATTATTATATGGTCAAAGATTCTCTTACACTGTAACCCCATTTTCTAATTAAACAACATAGATTTTTTTATAACAATTACAAGTAAAGAGAAAATCAAGATTCTCTTCCCACATTCAATTAAAGCATCTCAATTACAATTACATGAGATATGAATTTCATAATATTAAAAGTTTTATTGTTAATTATTTAATAATTAATCCAAAAACAAGAATAAAAGATTTTTTTTATTAGTTCAAAAGGCTACCATGTGGTGGCAGAACCAAATATTAACTAGAGAAAAATATTTTGAGTTTTTCTTTTGCTAGTTCTTTATTCTTGGCCATGTTGTGTCTGATGATGGGTTGACCACATGAATGTTATTGGTGTGTGTTGTGCAGATAAAGGAGAACATATTTCAGTTCAGCCCTCAACTCATGAGGATGAGTTGCAATGGTTGCTGAGTCTTGTGAAGGATGTAGTGAGTCATGCATTCCAAGGTTGTGCTTGGAGTGGATAAAGAGTGAACAATCTTAGGAAAATGCGATTGTTTTCCTAGCCAGATTTTACGGCCGCACATGCCTCATCACTCTCATCGCCAATGGCCCTCCAAATTCAAGGCTCAATTAGTTAGATTAAACGTATTTTCTTGTCACCTAAGTTGTCAAAATTAGAGGTAGAAAATAATGGCTTAGAATCTGAATGCAACCAATGTTTTCATTTAATAGGTTGCAAACATCTTGTCTCGAGCTAAAGAATCAAACAGTTCTAAAACCTCGATACTTTTATATTTACTTTTCACTTGTAAAAAGATTGAATCATCGGCTATAGGGAGGTTGATTTTGGTGAACGTCTTAGATATTTATGCTTTGTGTAGGGTTTTGTAATATTCTTCCTACAAACAATGTCCATTTTTTTAAACAAGCTTGTTGACAACATGACACAAAATGTGTAAAATCTTGAAGTAAGTCACATCAGTGTGCTTTTTTGGAATTTTTATACGAATGGATTTTTTTTTCATTCTAAAACAATAATGTTTTTATCTGTTAAATGAAGGCACTAATATTGTGGTTTTGTCTATGGTTGTTTTTAGTTGGGGTTGAAAACAGTCATAGAGGTGGGTTAGCTGGCTTACATTCACTCTATTACCCCACTCAGTGGTAAAGGTTGGGGGTAATGGGGATCCTTCTATAATTCTCTGCTTAGTAAGTTTCTAGTAGCTTCTGTAATTTGCAGGCTTCCACTTTTTCCTGTTTAATTTTCTAAAATAATCTATTATTTTATTTTTAAATGAAGGCATGGTTCTTTGGTTCTCACACTGGAAAAACAACTACTCGATAGTTGAAATATTCCTTTCCAAGTGACTAGAAACAAAATTGAACTTGCAACAAATATTTTTGTTTAACAGGGGCATTATAATTTGCAACGAAAGAAATATAGTTGCTTCTTCTTCGATATATATAGCTATCCATCTAAAGGAAAATTGTGCCACGGGTGAATAAAATCATTTCCAGGACACTCAAAAGTTTAGAAATAGAGAATATGAACAATATCTTCAAAAATGTAGGGAAAAAAGTTAATAATAAATAGTATTATAATAAACATGTCTGTATTATAGGAACATGTTGCACAAGCTTATGGGGATTGATTACACACTTGACAATTGTATGTGGTTGAATGTGACCAGATTTGTAAATGGAAGTCATTTGTTGTGTGACTAACGTATTGCTATTACTGAGTGTGCTTCTATTTAAAATCTTTTGAAAACTCTAATGAAAATCTTCTTTTTGCTTTGTGGTGTGGTGAAATTCCAACACTATTGTGTGTAGTGAAGTCACTTCCATTTATGTGCATTAGCATTGTTGTATGACAACCATGGTTCAGTCTATTGAGTTCACTTTCTATTATGATTGTATATTGAATGCATATAATTTTTATCGATGTAACCCATTTTTATCGATGTAACCCTTGCACCCCTTCTGGTGCAAATGCTAGTTTATTTAAAATTGATTTGATTTCGTCTTAAAATTGATTTTATTTAAAATGGACATTTTATTTTAGTTTACTCTCTTGTTTACATTTATTCCATCCCATGCTTGAAATAGAAAACCTTTTCTAGGTTATTGTGAACAAACTCTAAGAAACGCCTCTATTACAAGAATGCAATAGGAGGCCACCATTTCCTACTAAAAATGAAATTCCATTTCTATTTTAATGGTCGTTTCTAGGTGTTGCATAGTTATTTGAATATTATTTTTATGATATTATGGAGAGAGAAGTGACTTCATGCTAAATATTAGATTAGAAAAAAATGTGAATGAGACTATGTAGGAGTTAAATAATATTTTTCTTTGAAATCTATTTGTAAATATCAATGATTGGTATTGGAAAGTGTTGGTTCAAATTCTATCTATGAATATTTGTGTTCCAATACTAAACTAAATAAACATGTCTTCTCAAAATTTAAACATTTATGATTATATCTTTTATTTTTATAAAAGATCTCTATTCTTTCTATTTACAATATAAAACATTGTCTAATTATATTAATTGAGTTAATTATATTTTAATTTGAATATATAATTAATCAAAATTTTGAAAATTAATATAGCATTTTATTTTAATTGTAAATTAATTTTAATATAATTAATATAATGATATAATGTCTAAATATTAATAATAAATATAATTAATGATAAAAATTATATATTTTTAAAATATAAATACAAAATCTTTTCAAATTCCATTTCTGTTTGGGTTGCTGTCACATTTTACATTTGTCATTTCTGGTAATAAAACTTTCAAGGCGGATAGAGCACGTAATAAATTTTCTCGGATGTGAAGTGTTATTTGATCCGATAAAACAGCACACTATCTCTAAAGTTAAAAGAGGGCGCAAATAGTGAGATACACACATGATGGAATTGATTGGAGGATTACTGCAATCACTGTTCTCTTTATTCTTTACTCGCTTTTTGAAAGTACGAACATGTGATTCAGAATTTGGAACCACCAAACATTTAACATAATTTAAGCAAGAGAATATAACAGAATATCCATGGGATATAAAGTAATTATCTTTATTTATTTAAGGAATTAGAGAAATTCTCATAAATGAAATGACATTAATCCTTGTTGGAGGTTTAATCGTTTTTCTCCCAGACAGCATATCCGTTTCCCGATGCCGCGAGTTGGAAATCTTTTGATGGGTAGAACTTTCCCAAATCATCTCTGGCTCCGATTTTCATGATAACTCTTTCCTCAATGTTTGCCATGTACAGGTCGGACTCCGCGGTCATGATGGTGCAACCACTGTTGGCCTTGATTTTGTTTCTCTTTCGTATTTCAATCAGCTTTTTAATGCCCTCCTTCAAATTCGTGTCCTGGAAATGATCATAAAACTGCACGCAGACAGTCACCCAACAGAATTATAATCACAATCACAACAAAAATCAGTTAAATGACAATAGATAACAAGATAAGAAATTACAATGGTGGGGACTCCAGGGTGAGTGAGAATATAGGCGTATCCTTGGATAAGTTTATCAGCAGGAAAGGGCCACAAGTTCTGCGTAGAGCCCGTGTCGTGGTTGTCAATGAAAGTGACGGCCTTTTCGGGCAAGATGCCGATCATGCCGGAGGGTTTGCCGTTGGAGTCCCTCATACGCCAGAGCTCGTTGTTCTGCACAGCAAGCTGCAGAATTCCTTTGGTAGTAAAGTCGAAAGCAGCAGAGCGATCGGCGGTTGAGTGAACCCAATCGACCAGTCTCTGCCGATGAGCATCTTCTCCTCCATTTCCAAGATTAAGTGTCTCCCACACCTCTCCCACAGCGAAAGCAGGGGAGGTGCTTTGCAGGTACAGAGCAAGCAAGTTTCCGGCGTATCCCCTGGCGAAGTCGAACCTCCACCCGTCAAAGCCAATGTCGGACATGAGCCACTTCATCCAGTCAGACAACTCGCGCTGCACCTGCGGGTTTGTGTGGTCGACGTCAGGGGCAGCCTCGTAGTCGTTTCCGGTGTCCGCGTTGCCCGAGCCGCAAGAGTAGGGCTTGTCGTTGACGGGAATGGCCCAGGCACCCCAGTCGAGCCGGTTGTCATCTGTTCCTCCTTCGAATATACACCAGTTGCCTTTGTCGTCCTGCTTTGAGCCTGTCCGGTGATTTATCACTATGTCGGCCACACACCGCACTCCGCTCTGGTGGAACGCCTCCACCGCCTGCCGCAGCTGAGAGGAAGTTCCATACTTAGATTCGTCCAGGTCGTACAGCTTCCCCGGCATATAACCTGTACAGTCAAATGTTGGCTTAATTAGTGTTTACATTAGCAGTGGTTTCATCTTAAGCAAAGACAGCTATGGATTCAAAGGACTGATTCAGAATTATTCATAGTCTGTTCCTATACAAATTGATAAAATGAATTTTTACCGCATATATTTTTCCCATTGACTCGGTTACAACTCCCTTACTGCCATTGTAACTATACCTAAAAGAAGAAAACCCCTTAGGACACTATTTCTCGCATACCTTGTGGAGAGACAGACTGAGAAGGTGGGGGAAACCAGACGTCTGTTATACCGGCCTCTGCAATCTCCTTTGCAGCCCCTTGCAGTACGCTGTACCACGAACCGCTCTTCGATGACTCCCAATTGAACCCCTGCCATTCGCTCCATACTTTAGAATTAGTATCAAATCTAACATTGTTCAGCTTTAGGCTGCCTACTATTTACCTGAAACAAGATAATATCCAGAGGATCAGTGCTGTTGCCGCCTCCTCCACCCGCTGATGGTGTCTGGGCCCATGTATGTAAGATCAACCCTAATAATATGATCGTGCCCAACAATTTACCTCCAATCTTGTCCATGGCTTAGCGGAAATAAACAATGACCAACAAAGTATTCAGATTGTTACACTAAATATTAGTTGTGAAGCTGCATCAACCATACAATGGGAACCTTTTATACTCGCTGGAATAACAAAAACCTGATTAAATTTTCAGTTTATAAGATTTAGTTTTGAATAAAATAGAATATTAATGATTTTTCCTTTTTGAATTTGAGTAAAATAGAATATTAATGATTTTTTCTTTTTGAATTTGAGTAAAATAGAATATTAATGATTTTTTCATTTTGATTCTTGAAATATTTCTAATTTTTTAAAAAGTATTGTATTTTTTATCTTTTAAATATATTAATTTAGAAATATATTAAATAATAAATTTAAGAAAGTTCTTGCATATTTAAGCTTATAAATTTTAGAAATTTCTTTTTTTGCCTAGCTTTTTAAAAAAAAATTTCATGCTTAACTTTTTTAATTTTAGAAACTACTTTTTATGTCTAGTAATTTAACAAAAATATTATCTTATTTTTAAAAATAATATTTTTTTATTAGAAATAATTACTGAAATAAATTTAATGAACCAATACATTCAATTCAAATAGATAACTTACCATAATATATATTTTTTATAAAGTAATCATAAAGCAAAGAAAATAATGGAATCACCACAATATTTGCAAAACATAGATTTCATTCTAAAATTCAACTAAATTCCAATTATAGTGATTATATAATACTAACATATATATATATATATATATATATATATATATATATAAATATATATATATATATATATATATATTATCGTCTTGAAGTGCTTATTCAATTTTCATGTGAAAATTTGAATATATATA